>CM022754.1:4666043-4801043 GCA_012411365.1 Ameiurus melas
CATCCCTCCTCCTCCAAACACGGTGAATTGAGTTGATGCCATAGAGCTCCATTTTGGTCTCATCTACCACAACACTTTCACCCAGTTGTCCTCTGGTGGTCAGATGAGACCAAAATGGAGCTCTTTGGCATCAACTAAACTCGCCGTGTTTGGAGGAGGAGGAATGCTGCCTATGACCCCTATGTGTGTGTATCACTTGGGGAAGAGATGGTACCGGGATGCACTATGGGAAGAAGGCGAGGTGGTGTGATGCTCTGGACAATGTTCTGCTGGGAAACCTTAGGTACTGGAATTCATGTGGATGTTGTGGAGACGTACCACCTACTTAAACATTGTTGCAGACCAAGTACACGCCTTCATGGCAACGGTGTTCCCTAATGGCAGTGGGCTCTTTCAGCAGGATAATGTGCCCTGACACATTGCAAAAACTGCTCAGGAACCATTTGAGGAACATGACAAACAGTTCAAGGTGATGATTCGGCTTCCAAATTCGCCAGATCTCAATCCAATCCAGTATTTGTAGGATGTGCTGGACAAACAAGTCCGATCCATGGAAGCCCCACCTCGCAACTTACCAGACTTGAAGGATCTGCTGCTAACGTCTTGATGCCACAGTGCACCTTCTGAGGTCTTGTGGAGCTCACTGCCTCCACCAGTCAGCCTGTTATGGGTGATTGGTGTGTTTATTATTTGATAATATTCCATAATACCAAAAATGTCGATCTTGTCAGGACAGAGTTTCTTTTTGACCATTTTTGTAGATGTGTGTTATATTTGATCGCCTTTCAGCCATTGCCCGGCACACACCGCTCAGTCCATCAGATTCCCTCAAGAACCCACAACACGAGTTCCCCTCCTGCCGAGCCAAATGAAACAACACAGTGTAATTTGCATCTGGAGCTTTTTTTTTTTTTTCCTCGCCTAAATCTCCCCGTCTCGTCTTTTTCATAAGCTACTGTCAGATTTCCCAGTGCGCTGTTCGGTATTTTATTCGGCTTGTCAGTGAGACTAACGAATCTATTGTGGGGCGCGATTATTACCCTGTTTATTTATTTCATGGCCGCTGATCAACAGAGCAATTAAAAACTGTAAATAAGGCATTCAGCGCTCGCTGGTGCCCAGACAAAGCTCTGTCCCAACAGAAATGTTTGTTTGAAGGGAGAGGAGGACAAGTGTCACACATCTCTCTCGCTCTCCACCATTTTTTCTCTTTCTCTCTCTCTCTGCCTCTGCTCTTTTGTTAATTATACTCTTTGCTCGGTTCCCTCCTTCGTCAGCATTATCACCCTCTTGTACGCGCGCAACACTAGATGAAGTTGTTTACTTTTGTGTTCGACCTGGAATTACGATGCTCCGCTTTGTTTCGCAGAGTGTCAGATAATGTGTTTGCGCCAGCTACATGTGTTTAAGGGACTGAACTGAACTCGATGCCGGATTGAACTCTCGCTGGTGTCTCGAGACAGATGCAGATAAATAACCCAAACTTTATTTTACTACAAAGTTATTGTGGCGGCTCAGAGGTGCCAATAAAACTTCCTACAGCTTACTCCAAGTTTACTCTGATATAGTAATGGAATTTTACCGTAACTATGGTTATCAAAATAGGAATAATGATACTAGCATGAGTTTATTACCATGAACTGCGGTTTTGTATGTTGTGTACACTGTTTTGTAGTCGTACTGTTCTATGATTACACAACTGTACAGCTGTGTGGTTAGCACATTTGCCTTGCGGGTCCCGGGTCGGGGGTTCAAATCCAGCCTCCACCCTGTGTGAGTAGAACTTCTATGTTCTCCCCATGCTTTGGGGTTTTCCACCAGGTGCTCTGGTCCCCCCCCTCTACCCCTCCAAAGACATGCGTTTATGCCAGTCAGCTTAAACTGCATGTCTTTGGAGGTGGGGAGGAAACCCTGAATAGTCCGACAGTGCAATTGTGCCCTGCAGTGGATTGGCACCTCGTCCACGGTCTCCTCCACCTTGTCCCCCTGGGAGTTCCCTGGGATACACTCCAGACTTCCCATGAACCCTGTGTAGGATAAGCGGTATGGAAAATGTTTGGATGGATGGATGGATGGATGCTGTTTTCTCTTGGGTTTGGTTTAGCTTCACGCTACACTTTAATTAACCAGAGCTGAAAACACACTTCGAACCCTCTTTTAGTCATTGGTTTGAAATATGGAGATGTAAAAAGTAAACAAATCTTTGCTAAATTCACCTAGAAATCACACATTAGTTATGCATTGGGAACATACATAAATGAAGATAATTATATAAAGAACTTGTGACTTTGTTCGTCCAGATATCCAGAACACGTGGTATTTCTGCAGCTCTACAGCTCTTTGGCTCAATTTAGCAGGTCGCATCTACAAAACAGTTGCCCGTAACCAAAAATGGACTTCAAAAACGTGTAATTGTGCACATTTTTGTGAGGAGACGTTTATTTAGTCCGGTGTCGATGCTTTGCAACAGTCAGAAGTAAAGCTGGAATGTTTTCGCTGACCTATGAGAAGCTACATGTTATGTATATAATATATATTTTGTCTTGATTGCTTCAAGAGAGAGAACTAAGGAGAGGCTGGTGAGGGAAAGACTGCTATTAACGTAAACAATAACAGGAAGTAACTTGTCTCGTGGAGCCTTAATCGTGTCAGCACCTCCAGCTCCTGTTCCAACTTTTCAGCTTTGTTGGTTTGCAGGAAAAATCATTTCGTTTTTGCTCTACAAATGAATCTTCAGGTTCTCTTACAGTCATCCTTATTAGTGCTCTGATGTACAGAGTGTGGAACACAGACTCGAATGTGCGGTTTGTCTCTCAGACAAAAGCAGGTGAAAGGAGACATGGAAGCCGGGATGTTTGTAGATTTTAGCATAAAGCTCATGGGGCTTAATCAGTAACTGAAATGTGGCATAGAAGAAGGTGTGTGCATGTGGTGAGAAGGTCGGGAAGGCCCGTGTGCATTTGCAGAGGCAGGTTGATGTATGTGTGCGTGTTTGTTCAGACAAGTCGGATTTAGTGTGTATGCCGTTCGTTTGCTGCCAGGCTCCGCAGGCGCTGCTGGAGGCTATATGCCTTAGCAAGATCCTGTTGACAGTAAGCATAGGAAGCAGGCAGCATTAACATATGAATGCCTGAGGACTTTAACGGAAGTGCCTCATTCCCAGCTTCTCTGCCTTCCTCCCACTGTGTCTCTTCTTCCCTGTCCCCCATCTCTCATTCTCTGCGCCCCACTTCTTCTCCTGCTCCACTTTGTTTCAGCTGCAGATTAGCGAATGTTAAATCCCCGGCTTTGCCCATGGGCCTCCAGTTCACTGTTCACGAGTAAGTCAGAGCCATGAAAACAAGGAGTAGAAGTTTAGGAGCAAATGAAGAATAATACCTTTCAAATGCTTGGTACGTCGCCTGCGGATTACACGCGTTAAGTCAGTCGCAACTTTTAGGACAACTTGCCGGTGAGGCGAATATGAAGAACAAATTGCTGATATTTTGTCTGCTTTTAATTGCAGTGGAAGCCCAGCAATTAAGGCAATGTGGAAGTGACTGGAAGTCTGAGAGCCAGTTAGTGTTTTCTGGTACTGAGTCCTAATCTCAAACTGTACCAGCCTTCTCCATTAATCTGTACCAGCCTTATCCATTGATCTGTACCAGCCTTTCCCGTTGATCTGTACCATCCTTTCCCATTGATCTGTACCATCCTTTTCCATTGATCTGTACCAGCCTTCTCCATTGATCTGTACCATCCTTTCCCATTGATCTGTACCATCCTTCTCCATTGATCTGTACCAGCCTTCTCCATTGATCTGTACCAGCCTTCTCCGTTGATCTGTACCAGTCTTCTCCGTTGATCTGTACCATCCTTTTCCATTTATCTGTACCAGCCTTTTCCAAAAGATCCAGAACACTGCTGACAAAATTGGTTTCTGGAGCCAGTCATGTCTAGGACTTCAGTTTGCAGTGGTAGCTGAGTGATTAAGACACTGGACATGTGACCGTGAGTTCAACTCCCTGCACAACCAAGCTGTCACTGCAAGGTCCTTCACCCTCAACTGCTCAGTTGTACAAATGAGATAAATGTAACTCACTCTGGATCAGGATGTCTGCCAAATGCCAAAAATTCCAAGAAGTAGTGCTCAGGATCACCTATGGTACTTCGCCCCT
Source organism: Ameiurus melas (assembly GCA_012411365.1). Classification (NCBI taxonomy): domain Eukaryota; kingdom Metazoa; phylum Chordata; class Actinopteri; order Siluriformes; family Ictaluridae; genus Ameiurus; species Ameiurus melas. The sequence continues at coordinate 4,670,201 of CM022754.1, forward strand.
GGAGCGTAGAAGGTTAAGGGCCTTAGTCAAGGGCCCAACAGTGGCAGCTTGTATCCCGGCCTTCTGATCCTTAAACAATTAAAGTGTTGTTTTTAGATGCTATTGAAAAATCTGGTACACTCTTGAACTCATGAACTACACACAAGTTCATTTTGTAATCGGAACATCAACGTAATTTGCGTAAACCAACCCTGAATACAAGAAACTTTCCCAAGGAACACAAATTCTGAATGCAGCCCTTTGCATGTTGTTGCTACATTTGTCAACAAGTGTTTAGTCCCACCCCTGATCTAGAACTTGTTGCCTTAATAATGAACTTGCACATTTATACAGTTATTCAATCAGCCAATCATGTGGCAGAGTGCAAAAAATCATGCAGATCCAGGTCAAGACTTTCGGTTAAAGTTCACATCAAACATCGGAATGAAGAAAAAGTCTGATCTCTTTGACTTGAACCGCGGCATGGGCTGGTTTAAGTACTTCAGAAGCTGTTGATCTCCTGGGATTTTCACACACAAAAGTCTCTAGAGACTTTACACGGAATGGTACGAAAAACAAAACAAAACAAAAAACATCCTGTGAGCAGAGGCTCTGTAGGCTGAAACACCTTGTTGATGAGCGAGATCAGAGGAGAATGTCCAGACTGGTTTGAGCTGACAGGAAGTCTATAGTAGCTCAAATAAGCACTCTCTACAACTACGGGGAGCAGAAAAGCATCTTGGAACACACAACACGTTAATCCTTAGGGCGGATGTGCTACAAGAGGAGCAGACCTTGTTGGATTCCACTCCTGTCAGACCAGAACAGGAATCTGACACTACTGTGGGTACTGGCTCATCCAAACTGGACAGTTGAGGAAATGGTTGGGAAAAGACCAGGTGATGTTTTTTTTTTCCAATCATCCATCCTTGTTTCGGAATAAATCACAATCACCAATGAACCTGTTAATGGAGCCTGAAGCTGAAACCTGGCCTTGATTCTATTATTAGAATTATATTCTTATCTAAAACTCATTGGTCAGTGGTCCTGAGATCTACATCTGGTCCGGAGTGTGTCGTCATTTCTGGCATCCGTGTGTTTCTGTCTATGTGTGCATATGTGTGTGTTTCAGCATCTGTTATCCACTTCAGTCCCATCGATCTGAGATTTGAACAAAAACAGTCTTTCTCTCTTGCCCTTTCCACTGTCCTGTGATGTTAGCTGTGATTGAAGGTAAGTAGGTAGCAGAGGGACCCAGTGCTTTTTAGAGCATTAAATCCGAACCACTGCAGATTCCTGTACCTGTCGTTCTCCGCTGTCAGTGAATGTCAGACAGATGGAGAGAGAGAGAGAGAGAGAGAGACAGAGGGAAAGCGAGAGAGAGAGAGTGAGAGACTGGTACCAGGGGCCAACAGAGCTACATGAACAAGCCATTTATATCTGTACAGTGTTGTGAACAAGACTGAAACACAGGGGATGTGTAGATGTGTGTGTGTGTGTGTGTGTGTGTGAGAGAGAGTTCGTCTCCAGCTTCACTTCCATGCTGGATGGGTTGTAGTACAGGAGACCTGATGAAGATGAAACATTACGATGTTGGCTTTGACAAGCGTGTGCGTGTTAGTTGAAGCAGAAGAGATGAGGAAAAGAGGACAGCCGGTGGCCTCAGGAGAGGGCCAGGGGGCAGGTGGGGCGTACACACACAAAAAGCACACAATCCTGACTACTGCATATTGATCCAGTCCACTGAAAAAGCCTCTGTGTGCAGCATGCTTTGTTGTTGTTGTTGTTGTTGATGTGTGGGTGGAAGCTTGTCATATGTCTAAATCATTTGCACTAGATAGTTATAAGTTCAGACATGTGTACGTCTAGAACATGCCTACTTCGTGTTAGATTTCTGTGACACAACGTCACTACACTGTCTTATCTATTCAAGCCTAATTCTTCCTTAAGCCATTACACACCCAATATACACAGTTCTGTACACATATCCACGTAAGCACCCTGCAGGTCTTATGAGGTCTTGCTTAACCTGTTAATGCTTACGTCTTTTCTAGCATATTTCCTCGCGTAATAAAGGATCATAAGTCATCACTCTGGAGGCAGAAAAGACATCCTGCTCACCAGGACACGAGCGCTAGCATAGTATTTGGCTAGTCTAATTCCGAACAAAAGCCTCCATGTTAACATGTGATTTAGTTGCATTTGAGGATTTGTTTTACACAGCGGCAATACAAAATGAGAATGATTCATGGGTTTGTTTTACAGTACGCTCCGAAAGCGTGACGTCCCGATCGAGTGTTGACGCATTTCGAGGAGATCGCAAGTCGGCTTTTTGTTTGCATCAGTGGCGTAGCAAATGGTTGAAAATGCTAAAATAGCCAGGAGTAATTAGGAGAAATCCGCCATGCAGGTGCAGTTCTTGTTCTGTGTGCTGTATAGATATAATGATAATGATAACAAGTCTTTATTGGTCAGAGCACAGTGAAAAACTTTCCTTTGCATACCCCAGCATGCCAGGAGGTTAATGAGTCTTTCTTGGTCACATATACAGTAGAGCACAGTGAAATTGTTTTCTTTGCATACCCCAGCCTGTCAGGAAGCTGGGGTCAGAGTTCATGGTCAGCCATGATACAGTGCATACAGAGCAGAAAGGGTTAAGGGCCTTGCTCAAGGGCCCAACTGTGGCAACTTGGCAGTGCTGAGGCTTCCGATCAGTAACCCAGAGCCTTAACTGCTAAGCTACCGCTGCCCCCCAGATATATAGAATATAGATGAGTTTTATTATAACCATGTGCATTGGAGATGTTCAGAGTGATGAAATTGACACCCTTTTTCATATATATTTTGGCTCTGGTACATTCCAGATAGGAATGTTGACAAGACTGCGATCGTCAAGTCCAAGACCAGGACTTGCTGAGATTGAGTTCAGAGCAAGTGTTAGGATAGTCGAGGTCAATTCAAAATAAAAGGGAAACCAAACACCATTAAATCCTTTTTGAGGCCAGGAATTGAACTCGTTGGCTTCATTCATGCATTGCACCAATGATGTTTTCTAGAAGAAGGAATTAAAACTAACAGAATCATTATTTGTGCCAAAAGACCATATTTAGTGATGCCCAAGATCAAGACAAGTACAAGTTAAAAAATCTAATAATTCTGAGACAAGTACAACTCAATATAGAAAATGCCCTAGTTCCAGCACTATCTACAGAGTTGCGCCAGCCACAGGTGTCTTTTACTGCTTGTAGTGGAAGCTGGAATTAAATCAGACTGGCAGGTGGTTGGTTTAGCGTTGATACAACAGGTTCCAAGGTTGCTCTGTACTTTGATTGCAGTCTTGTCCCAGTTGCTAGGATGCTATGCGTGACACATGTGTCTTGTGTCATAGAGTTAATTTTGCTGCAGGTGGCTGTGCCTTCCTCCCTCATTCCGCTGTCCCGTGACACCCCGAAAATAAAATTTGCATGAAACGGCCTTGTTTACGAAGCAACGGCAGGCAGGGAAGAGTGGGTTTATAACCTGAATGTTTTGTTTGTTTAATTAAACTAACTACCATCATCAAAGACTCACCTAGTAATTTTCATATTTAGTCATGTGGCTGCGTGCTGCTTTGTGGAACAGGTGTCGCAGGCATGTTGCAACAAAAACATTCCAAGAGAGACGAGGTCAAATCTTCAAACCCTTTTGAAAGACTTTTGACTTTTTTGTTTTTTAATCTTTCTGTGAAACTGAATACCATTTACAATGGCACATAGCCAAAACCTGAATAACACGCTTTTCTTAAGCCCAGAAATTAGCCTTGATTAGTCATAAGTGCAAAAACAACAAATCTACAACAGCGTGCGAGGCGTTAATTCAGGTCTTCCCATCAAAGGTAACATCAAAGGAGTGATTTTTCTCGATTTTCGCCTTTGGACTTGAATGCTACCACGGGGGAAGTATTGTTTGCTCTGTTCAGGGGTATTATAAGGGATAACGAATGGGCACAGTTTCTGTTGTCATGCATTTAACTAAGGATCATATATTGATATTAGCTGGTAGTGGGAGAGGCTTGACAACAATGTTGTGCAATTGTCATTAGTGCAATTATCATTACGTGAAATATGCACATCGTTTTTCTGTTTGTGACTTGTATTGCACGAATACAGTTGCACCAGGTCACTTTGGTGGGAAATTCCACCCTGGAACACATTAAACGTGTTTATGTTGAAATATTTGCCATGTGCTTAGTGATCGTGGTACTAATTTTTTGGCCGTTGCTGCATTTTCATTATTGGTGTAAGAAGCAACTCTAACATAAGTGGTTACTGCTAGTGGGGTTAGGTTTAGTTGGTTTACGGCTAGGGTTAGCGGGTTAGGGTTAGTGGGGTTCGGTTTAGTGGGGTTAGGGCTAGGGTTAGTGAGGATAGGGTTAGAGGTAGTGGGCTTAGGGTTGAGGTTAGTGGGGTTAGGTTTAGTGAGGTTAGGGTTAGGGTTAGTGGAGTTGGGGTTAGGTTTAGTGGGGTTAGGTTTAGAGTTAGTGTGGTTAGGGTTAGTGGAGTTGGGGTTAGGGTTAGTGGGGTTAGGGTTTGTGTGGTTAGGGTTAGTGGGTTAGGGTTAGGGCTAGAGTTAGTGGGGTTAGGGTTAGTGGGGTTAGGTTTAGAGTTAGTGGGGTTAGGTTTAGTGGGGTTAGGGTTAGAGTTAGTGGGGTTAGAGGGTTGTGTTGTTAGGGTTAGTGGGTTAGGGCTAGAGTTAGTGGGGTTAGGGTTAGTGGGGTTAGGTTTAGATTTAGTGGGGTTAGGTTTAGTGGGGTTACGGTTAGGTTTAGTGGGGTTAGGGTTAGGTTTAGTGGGGTTAGGTTTAGTGGGGTTAGGGTTAGGGCTAGACTTAGTGGGTTAGGGTTAGTGGGTTAGAGTTAGAGTTGGTGGGGTGAGGTTAGTGGAGTTAGGGTTAGTGGGGTTTAGATTTAGTGGGGTTAGGTTTAGTGGGGTTTAGATTTAGTGGGGTTAGGTTTAGTGGGGTTACGGTTAGGTTTAGTGGGGTTAGGGTTAGGTTTAGTGGGGTTAGGTTTAGTGGGGTTTAGATTTAGTGGGGTTAGGTTTAGTGGGGTTACGGTTAGGTTTAGTGGGGTTAGGGTTAGGTTTAGTGGGGTTAGGTTTAGTGGGGTTAGGTTTAGGGCTAGACTTAGTGGGTTAGGGTTAGTGGGTTAGAGTTAGAGTTGGTGGGGTGAGGTTAGTGGAGTTAGGGTTAGTGGGGTTAGGGTTAGAGTTAGTGGGGTTAGGGTTAGAGTTAGTTGGGTTAGGGTTAAGGTTAGTGGGATTAGATTTAGTGGGGTTAGGTTTAGTGGGGTTAGGTTTAGGGCTAGACTTAGTGGGTTAGGGTTAGTGGGTTAGAGTTAGAGTTGGTGGGGTGAGGTTAGTGGAGTTAGGGTTAGTGGGGTTAGGGTTAGGGTTTGTGTGGTTAGGGTTAGTGGGTTAGGGTTAGAGTTAGTGGGGTTAGGGTCAGGGTTAGTAGGGTTAGGCTTAGTGGGGTTAGGGTTACGGTTAGGGTTAGTAGTGCAGTTACAAGAGTGTTTAATTGGAGAATAAATGTAAATTATCTTAACCTTAAAGGATAACATCTAAGCAAAAGAGCAAGAGCTTTTTTTTCCCTCACTCACCATTTTCCAGCAACAGTCAACGTCATTTTAATGAGAAATCCAATGTAGGAAGTTTACAACACGTCTTGGTTAGTTAGCAATCAATGTGATGACTGCAGTATTAGCTTGAAGCTATCGTATAAGTACTCGAACAGTATTGTGAAACCTGTATAACACGCTTTTCTGATACCTAGAAATTAGCCTTGATTAGTCATTAGTGCAAAAGCAATAAATCTACAACAGCGTGTAAGGCGTTAATTCAGGTCTTCCCATCAAAGGAGTGATTTTTCTCGATTTTTGCCTTTGGGCTTGAATGCTACCACCGGGGAAGTATTGTTTGCTCTGTTCAGGGGTATTATAAGGGATAACGAATGGGTAGAGTTGGTTAGGGCTAGGGTTAGTGGTTTAGAGTTAGTGTGGTTAGGGTTAGTGGGATTAGGGCTAGGGTTAGTGGGGTTAGGGCTAGGGTTAGTGGGGTTAGGGTTAGTGGGATTAGGGCTAGGGTTAGTGGGGTTAGGGTTAGTGGGGTTAAGGTTAGGTTTAGTGGGGTTAGAGTTAGTGGGGTTAGGTTTAGAGTTAGTGTGGTTAGGGTTAGTGGGATTAGGGCTAGGGTTAGTGGGGTTAGGGCTAGGGTTAGTGGGGTTAGGGTTAGTGGGATTAGGGCTAGGGTTAATGGGGTTAGGGTTAGTGGGGTTAAGGTTAGGTTTAGTGGGGTTATTGTTGGTGGGGTTAGGGTTAGGGTTAGTGCAGTTAGGGTTACGGTTAGTAAGGGGTTAGTGCAGTTACTCCGGTGTTTAATTGGAGAATAAATGTTAATTATCTTAAACTTAAAGGATAACATCTGGTTTTACAACACGGTTCAGTTAGTTAGCAATCTATGTGATGACTGCAGTATTAGCTTGAAGCTCCATATAAGCTTTCCATATTGCTTTCGTACCGCAACCTTACGAAACCTAAAAAAAACCCTACACAACATATGACTACAAAATTAATGATGTGAACGTCATGGCAAGCCAGGATCTTATTTTTCTGTAGACTAAGCTTCTGAATGTGCTGACTGCATTTGCTGTAGTTTATTTTTCCACGCTTTAAAACGATATCGTTTCAGTAACTTTTCGGATTTGAAACTAGAGAATCTCTGGGTTACGATTCTTTAGAAGGGAGAAAGTGAAAATACACAGGAAAGACGGCGCCCTCACCTCGCTACACACTTCCCACACCAAGGCCTTGGGAAATCGCAGAGTATACAGTTGTGCCCGAAAGTTTGCATAGCCCTTACCGAATCTGCTAAAGCTTAATGAAAATCGCATGTTGTTGTTTATTTAGTCCTGTCCTGAATAAGCTATTTCACATAACAGATGTTTACATATAGTCCATACGACAAGATAATAGCTGAATTTATTTAAAAAAAATTACCCTGTTCAAAAGTTTATATACCCTTGATTCATAATACCTGGATGATCGACGACGTGATCCGTATTATTTTGTAAATAGTATTGTGATTTAGCAGGTTCTGCAAGGGGTATGTAAACTTCCGAGCGCAGCTGTACATGAGCGGCAGCCTACATATATTTATTTGTCTGTATTGTCACAATGTTAGATTTTAATCGGGTATAGCCATCTTTTAGTTCTAGCACCCCATCATCATGGAACGACTCGTAGAACCATCTAAAACTCATGCAGTTTAGTTCATTATCAGGTTTTAAGCTATTTACTGTATAAGGGAATCTGTATTTGTCTCACAGAGCATTTATTAGTAATATTTCTTATGTTCTTTGTCTGTAGTAACGATCGTGCTGCCTTCTCGGCCAGGACTTGGTTCCAACGGAGACTTTTTGTCTCAGTGTGTCTACCCTAGTTAAATAAAAAATAATTTAATGAATATCTACACATCTCAATCGATTTTGATGTTTAATTTCATTTGTATGAAAACACTGCGGTTCAGTTCTTTTAGCTCAGTTGTTTGCGTGTGTTTTTTTTAGAGTTTGATAATGAGGGAATAGGTCATTGGTCATCTCTTTAGTTTTTTTTTTTTTTTTTTTTTTTTAATCTCCCAAAGGCATGTGGTTCTCAGTATCGCACGTAATATTTTTAAGATAATTTAACAACGTATCCATGTAGAAACGGGCGTTTAAATTAAGGTAAACATGCACAAAGGTGTTAGTGTGCGCAAACATCAGTGGAATGCCTCAGGTCCCGATGCATGTCTTTAACAGCTGTACAAACATTCAGGTGATGATATTTGACTTCTCTTTGTGGCAAGAATGCACCACACCCATTAGTAACAAAATAATTTCAATTTGGTCTCTGATCCACCCAGACACACTAATGTCAATTATAATATTCAAACATGTTGACATAATGCAGGTTTACAGAATATGTTGTGTTTGGGCAGTGGCTCGATTGTAAAGGTCCGACAACATCGGCTAGATGGAAATTACAACCACGGCCCCGGTGACATTATAAAGAGGGACGGTAAGGTCATTCACAGACGCAAACTAAAAGACAGATCTTTATAACTATACTGTGATCTAATTTCATATAATAATAATTAAAAAAAAAAGTGTGTTACAATTTACACAAAAAGTTGCTTAGGTTAAAATTAGAAGAAGAGATGGGAGTATACGTTGTTCTTACTTCATTGTATGAAATGAAACAATCTGCCTGACTTTGTATGAAGTTGTATGTACATATTATAGGGTCAGGTTTGAAAACAAACACTGAAGTATGCTAAAAATTCTCAAAACAGACATGTTTTTAACACGCCTGCTTGTCTAGTTACGGACAATACATTTTGTCGATTGCTTTCGACACAATCTGCGTGTCAGTACATTTAACACACGCTGTGCGTCCGTACATTTCCCCACAAAGGCGTGTTGTTTAGACTTTTCCCCCCTATAATTATCCTAAAATGCAGTTTGTTTTCATGCTAAGATTCTACTAAAACGCTCAGAAAATGAACAAATAATTGCATGAAATTCAGGCGACATTTATTCAAATCATTTAAACATTTGACAGATGGAAGAATTGGGGTCGATGGATCTTCTTACAAATCTCCCGGCCATCTGGGAAGACAAGAGTCCCACTCCTTTCCATTTGAAAAGCTGTAAAAGAGCAAAAAGGGTGTTGGTTAGTTCTTAGCTACAAAATATGGACAAATGCCTTAGGGCTTTAAGTAAGAAATCGCGTTACAGAATCCCAAATTGTTTAATATTATATATAAATATCACCTCTACTCTCCTGATGAACAAAATGGCGCCGTAGACTCACCAGGAAAACCATGCTAACTTGCAAATATTTATTTTTCTGCCTTTAGCATCTCACCGCCAATTTATTTGCACAACCTAATTAATTGAACCAACGTTACAGAGATAGTAGAATTAGTAGCATCACAACCTACTGTAGCCCCCAACCTCTCTTTTTGTCACGTTAACCTTGTGAAGAACTTTTGGCCTCGACATTACTGAGCTAGCTAAGTTCTGTTAGCCACTGACTTTCTGCACCTGTTACCCAGCATTAACATTCACCGAATACATGAAGAACCACGCCACTAACCCATACTCCTAATGCTAATTGCTACAGCTTGCCTTGTCCAAAGCACTTGCTAAATGTAAGTAACATTAACCCACTCTACATATCATGATGAATAGCTGTAATGCTACATTATTGTTAACTTTCAAAAAGGTAATGGGAATGTCTAACGTTACCGTGAGCTGTATGCTAAAGTAATGTTATTAACTCAGGTGAGCGTCTAGGTTAGCATCACTCATGTGATAGGCAAACAGCTAGCTAACCCTATCTCAGAGCCTTAGATGATGCAGACCCAGAGAATTATAAAATAACCTCAGTCCATTTTTCATAGCCAACATAGACACATGACACTAGTAGTGTAACGCTTTCTGAGTTACTGTTTTCCAATGAATACATTTTCGACAGCTCCCTGCCTACATATAGCAAACTCGGCCAGGCATTTTCCGAAGCATTAACGCTTAATAATGACGAACACTGACTTATCGGTGGTCATTTGGTTTCCTCGCCTCAAGACTCTGACACCGCTGTCACAATAAAAAGGTCAAAGTTCAGAGTTGGATGATGACATCAGCAGCGCAGTCTGCAACATGATTGGTCACTAATTTAACACATGTTGTGTTGGTCTCTGTGAATTTTTAATATATTTATTGGTTAATTTAACACGTGTGTTGAAATAGTAATAACACAATAAGTGTGTTGGATATTTATGCATCCTTTCTGAGAGCGCAGTTGTGTTCATATTTGTCATTTTTGCATACCTTGATTTGTGGTCCTTAATAGGAAATTGAAACGAAATCAGCCTGACTTGTTTGACATGGTGTGAACATCTGGTTTGGAATCAACAGTATGTTAAAAATGGAAATAGCTGTCAATTATTAACGACGTTGAAACCACACAACAAAACTATTACGCTTAATATTCATGTTTGTCATTTTTTCATGTTGGTGTATTCATTACTCATCGGGCTGAGTGGCACTCCCAATGTCGTAGGTAGGTGCATCGGTTACTCTAAATTGCCCATAGGTGTGAGTGTGTGTAGCACCCTGCAACAAACTGGCATCCCATCCACGGTGTATCCCTGGTGGGGCGGACTCCGGATCCACTCACGGAAGATGAATGCTTAAATGAATGAACAAACCTCTAGCCCTAGTCCTTTACCACCCTTTAGCTTTGAGTCAAGTGATTCACTTATTTTTGAATGACTCTTTAATATGGTTCACCTATTCGTAAATGCCTCTTTGAGGTGATTCACTTCTTTGTAAACGATTCGCCGAAGTGAGTCGCTTATTTGCGGATGACTCATCGGACAGTTTGATTGTCCGTTACCTACCCTATCATACTATAACTTCGCCTTTTTATATGACTCGGCTCATGAGAACTCATTTCAGTGACTCAGTATGAATCAAGAGACCATGTTGGACACAACCAGCCTGTCTAATCTATCATACATACACACAAGTGCTTTAGGCCCCATGCCTCTTTTGGGCTTCTCTCTCTCTCTCTCTTTTTTTCTGTATGTGTGTGTGTGTGTGTGTGTGTACTCTGTATATGCTCTCGGTGTGCCTTCAGGGCTGCTTGGCCCGCCTGCTTCTTTCAACAAATTTCTGGCTGTTTGCAGCCTTTTAAATGACTCACTGCTATAATTACAGTATTTACTTAATAGGCTGAAACAAAAGCCGTGTCCACGCAGCAGGAGGGACAGGTGAACCTTGAGGTCACACACCTGGCAAAGTTTAAACATGCACACACACACACACACACACACACACACACAATATTTCTGTTTAATATGTCTCTTGCACTCTTGCTTGTTCTTGTGCCGCCTTTTAACCACCTGATAGTTTTCCCAGACTGTAAACTATAAGCTGTAAACCAGACTGTAAACAAATCTCAGCTACCATCAGGTAGAACATGACAGGGTGTATGGAGATACCTGAGGGAGACATGCGAGATTGTGTAATTACCAGAGCAGTTTATGTTTTTCAGTGTTTTACTTATGTGTACGTTTGATTGGAGGGATTAATCGCAGATTCTAACAAGTTATTCAAGTCCGTGGCACTCTTGGTAAATATGAGCAAAGAAGGCTGTGAAATTTTGTCTTTATTGTTTAACCCTTTGATCTTTTCTTACAAATTTTCACAAAAATACTCTACTCTTGTGGATATCGAACAATTGCAAACAATTATTGGCACCAGTGTGAATTCATATGAGAAAAATATATTTGAAGTATATTATCATTGATATTTTAATAATAAGTTTATTATTTAAAAACAAAAAATATATACTACATATATATATATATATATATATATATATATATATATATATATATATATATATATATATATATAGTATATATTTTTTGTACACCTGGGTGAGTAGGAACAGGAAATTGTTCATCCATGACTTCCTGTTTCACAGAGGTATAAATATGAGCGAACACATAGGCCAAATTCGCTTAGTCATTCATAACAATGGGTAAGACCGAGGAATATAGCTGTGATGTGCGGCAAAAGGTTGTTGAGCTTCACAAAATGTGGAGTGGCTATAAAGAAAATCGCGCGAGCATTGAAAATGCCCATTTCCTCCATAATTAAGACGTTCCAGTCGACTGGAAATGTTTTGAATCAACCTGGAATTGGACGTGTGTGTATATCGTCTCAGCGCACTGTGAAGAGGACGGTTCAAGTGGCCAAAAAGTCTCCAAGGATCCCAGCTGGAGAAGTGCATATGTTAGTTGCGTCTTGGGATCAGAGAGTCGCCAAAACTACAATCCGAAGTCACCTACATCACCACAACTTGGTTTAAAAAAAAAAAAAAAAGCCTCTACTCTCATCCAAAAATAATTTCAAGGCTGTTATCTCGGCAAAGCGAGGTGGCACAAAGTATTTACTAAAAAAGTGCCAATAATTGTTGCACACCTATATTTAATGAAATTTTTTATTTATTTATTATAAACCAGTGTTTTGTTTGCAAGTGTTTGATGTCCATGAGAGCAGACTGTTCTTGTGAAATCTTTGAACAAACGGTTAAACAAACAGGTTAAACAATAAAGACACCGCTTTCACCGCCTTCTTTGCTTATATTTACCTAGGGTGCCAATACTAGTGGAAGGCACTGTATCTACTTGTAAACTATGTTAGTTCAAAAGGAACAAGTATAATCTGAAATGACTCCTCAGATTTGAATAACTTATATTTTTTAACACGACATTACTTAGAAATGAATATTTCTGTAGACGAAGGTCTCAGCTAATGAACCATGTAAGGGAACAGGTTTTTATGAAAATGCTTCTTTTATTCATTTCATATCTTAATTTTTGTCAGCTCCGTCAGACACACTGAAACGCCTGCTATTTTAATTGAATCCATCCAACCAGAATGTAAAGTCCCCAGTTATCTAATAATGGTGTTCAATAAAGGAGTTAAGTGATAAAACAACATTCTCAAAAAATGTTGTTGTTTTTTTTTCTGTTTTCACACGATTATGAAAAATCCATATCCTAAAATCCTTCATTCTCTACCCTCCTTTTTAATATGAAGCATATATAACCAATGTTCTTAGGCAAACAAGACGTCATATCATGTAGTTCAGTTAGTGTTTTTATTATTAACACAATAAAATTGAAACGAAGAATGAAATATTTCTTTCAAAATGAACAAAAACCCTCATCTGACGGAGTTGACAAACAACCAACTGAGGTTACAACAGATTAAGTACTTAAAATAGTTCTTCAAACAACTGATTGACAAGACGACAAATATAGAGAATTTAGTATTTTATAAATATATATATTTAATTAAATTTAACAGTCTAATTTTGTAATTTCATTATAACTGGCTCCCGAAATCCGTCCAGTGCTGTTCTCTTTGTAGCAGTACGTCTCATTCTGGGTCTCTGGTAGCTGATGTTAGGTTCAGTGTAATAGTAAGCATTATTATATGATATCTTGTAGTAGCAACAGAAATCTTCTCAGTTCTCTGAAACCTCTGCTCCCTTTGGTCCAATTCAACGATTTGTCTGGCTTTTTTTTGTCTCGAACCCCTTCGTCTTTCCTTGTCTAGAATCTCCCTTCTGCTTTCTCTTTCTTTTATACGCCCAACAACATTAGTTCCAATAATTCCCCATATTCAGAAGTAATATTACATCACTATACAAAGAGTGTTTGTGAGCACTTGTCAGCTTGCAAGTCAAGTCCCTCAGACATAAAACCTGACGGAGTTAAAAAAAAAAATTTAATATTTTTGACGCAAAGTGAGGACTTTGATGATGGGTTTTTTGTTTTTTTTGTGTTTTTTTTAATGGAAAATATCGTTTAAGATTTACTTGATGTTTGATATTTTACAGATCTCTGTCTTACATTTTAAAATGTAGATTTCTCACGTTTTTAAGCACTTTGGCAGGTTGATATTCTGATCTCTTGCCGAGGACAGCTTTCTGAGGACAGGTTTCTGAGGACAAGTTAAATGACATGTTTTCCCAAGTATAGAGCATGCATTTAGAAGAATTGTAATGGAATTATATATAAGCCATAAATTCCCAGAGTATACAGATTACCTTTATATTGAACTTGTTAAGTATTTTTTTTTTTTTTAATGAATTTCTTCATTTTTAACATAAAGAGGACTTTTATATGTAGGACATGTTGTGGCTCTTATCTCAAGAATCATTCATTAAAACAATGGAAAACATCAATTGCTCTGGTAATTCCCTCGAGTATCGCCGTACACCGTGTCATGTTCTACCTGATGGTAGCTGAGATTTGTGTGAGAGTGCCCGTAAAGAGATGTCACTCTTCTCACACACTTATTTTCTTGCCAATCAAACAAAATGCTAACTATCTCTCCTGTTTCCAGTCACTTTGAACTACATGTCTTACTCAGGTTACCACAAAAAGGATTGTGTTCAACCCTAAGACATTTGTATTCTGTCCTCGGGCACGGGCTGTTACGTCATAATTGGCGAGATTAATGATGTGGTCTGGTTGGAGAGATGATAGATGAAAAGGGTTGGCTCTATCTTATTTTCTTGTTTTTTGTATTATTTTTTTTTATTATTGTTATTCTTTTCCTTGTCATGTCTATCTTGCATACTTTCTCCGCAACCTCGCTCAATCTCTACCCCCCTCGTTCCTCATGTTTGAAGTCATGCCTTTGGAACGGTGTACCTCCTCAGTAATTATGATGTCACTAGCAACTGAACTGTAATTATGTTTATTGCTTGTTTAAATCGTTCCGTGTGTTTACCAGTCTCCGAGTTTATTGCTTGGTTTTGTTTTAACTAGGGAGTTTCTCGTTGCTTTTACTTATCTGTTGAACAGAATATCTTTGTGTTACTTTATATTTTAGGATGGGGGGAGCACGAAAAAAAGTCGCTGCCTGGCTCTGCAGGGTTTTATCGTACACGTGCGTTGTTTGGTAGTAATATAACATTCTGTTCGGACTGAAAAGACCTGAAAAACATTTGTTTTGCAAAACCGTAGTTTTTTCTGTTGTTGTTGTTGTTGTTGTTGTTTGTTTGTTCTGAATCCTGCCACGTATCAGCTGACAGTAGAACCTTTTTTACTAGGTGGATTTATTAGCCTTGTCAGATGATGTCTTTTTAAAATAAGCAAGATGCAAGTATGTGGAAACATTGACAAAACAGAACATCTCAATTATACATGTCGGCAGACTCGACAGACTCGAGTAATATTTTCCTTGTGTGATGTTGTCAGACAAGAGTCAGCAAAAAAAAACAAAAACAAACCCAGTATAAAAGGCTTGGCAAATTCAGAGGTTCGGACATCTGAGTGTGACTTGAAATTACAGTGAGTCCTTGGGTGAGTGTGTGAGTGTGCGATTGGGGACAGGGTGAGTGCAATCAAAAGTCCGGGGCGTCCGTGTGTGTAGGCCGTGGTGTGTTCACGGACGGGGTTGCCATGACAGATGTGAGAAGAGCTGAAAGGTTGGCCAAAGACTTGTTGATTTTCCTCAGTCTGTAGGAATTCACTTCACTTCATACAACATTACTTTAGCTGACAACGTCCAAGCAACCAAAACATGTGACTGGGCAACACATTAGTGATTGTACTCGCTGATTAATTTGATCTGTCCACATTTCTACCATCTACCCTTAAAGTTGTATAACTTTTTTTCTTTTTTTTTTTGACCTTTTGAGAATGGCGTAACATTCGTCTCATTAAATAAATTCACGACAAATCAAACAAACAAGTGTGATGTGATCGGATTTCATTTCGAGTTGCACCATAAGGAAAGGTATGGACGCTGAGTCCACCCCTAAACTTGACCTGGTTTTTCATTTGTGAGACTTGTACACACTTTGAAAGTCTATTTAAAAAAAAAAAACAATTTCCAAAAAAAGCTACAAATATGACAAAACTGACGAACTTGCCATCTATCGAACGGTAAAAACTTCAACTTGCCGTCTCTTGAAGTACGTTTATACATGTTCTAGTTTGGGGATTATGGGGTTAGGCTAAAATAACACTTGATATTGTGGAAATTTCGGGTAAATTTATTATAAATGAAAGATTTTGTCGAAAAATCTTGTAATAACAGATACGACCAATAAAAACCCTCATTCGAACTTTAACCTGCGTAACTTCCCATATGAAGGAAGATGCGTACATGTACCTTTTTTTTTTTTTTATTGAACCCGTCAATCTGTAACTTTTTTCTACCTCGGTCTATAGACTCACGAGGTCACGAAGTAATGGTTGTGTAGCTCTAAACAGGCTTTATTTGTAACAGGCCAATGAATAGGCTGAATGGCATGCTGTTCATGCACGCCGTAATTAGCCGACCCCATTTGACCGCCTGTTGTCACCTGAAGACAGGTGGGAATTGTGGAACTTTGCGTTCGGCTCGATCACATGACCAGGGTCAGACGTGGGCCACCGGTGTGCCACTATAGCTGTCAGGACAGGACCATTGATCAAGCAGGGTATTGCAGCGCTCCTGCCATGCCCACAAGGCTTGTGAGTGTGTCGATGTGTATATATGTGAATGTGTTTGTGTATAAAGGTGATCGTTTTATAGTCACTTTTCACCAAACACCAAGTTTTTCAAGTAAGTGCTGCTGCATGCTCACATCTGACATGGGTAAGTGGCGTTAACGCTCGCCGCCTCGCCGTGAGCGCTTTCTTGATCACTCTAAGATTTATGGGCCCTCAAACGCTCGCCTATGACAAACTGCACATTCACAACCTCGTAACCTCTCCCTCAGGCCCTTCTCTCTCTCTCTCTCTCTTTTCACGTTCCATGTTTCCACTATTTTTATTTACCCTTTTATCCCACCATTTCCCCCTTGCTGTGTAAACAAACACAGCTTTGGTACAGACAAACTTTAAACATGTAATATGTCAGCAAGAAACACCTATATTTGCTGTAAACAACTGTGTCCAAAATTTGCATACCTTTAGAACAAAATAAAGACATTTGGATCAAGAAATTGATTTCATTTACTGTTTTAGGTTTCACACGCTTCACATATTTCTTTGTTAGCACCAAAAATCTTCTACCGCTTACTCCTTCTTCAGGGTCGCGGGGAACCTGGAGCCTATCCCAGGGAGCATCAGGCACAAGGCGGGGTACACCCTGGATACGGTGCCAGTCCATCGCAGGGCACAATCCCATACACACTCACACACCCATTCATACACTACGGACACTTTGGACACGCCAATCAGCCTACCATGCACGTGTTTGGACTGGGGGAGGAAACCGGAGTACCCGGAGGAAACCCCCGCAGCACGGGGAGAACATGCAAACTCCACACACACATGGCCCCTGCTTATATTTATTTATATTTATTATAACGTAAATTATGAAATAGTGTATGATTGGTTTTAAAAAATAAAAAAATTAACATTTATTTTCATTATGTTTTATGCCCACATATGATATGAAGCTTTTTATTTTTTTTTTATTTTTTTGTCAAATAGTGCCTGAAAATATAAATTGTGAAAAAAGAAGTTATTTAGACTCTTTTATTCTTTATTTTTTTTAACATGGTGGAATTCTTTTTCTTGAAAAAAATAAAAATAAATAAATGTTAACTAGTGTCTTAGAATATTAATATTATTAATTATTTTGGGGGAAAAAACAATTATTTGATTTATGTTTTATGCCCCGGGTTAACTTTCAACTAATTTATTTATTGTTTCATTAATAAATAAAAAAAAGTATTATTATTATTATTATTATTATTATTATTATTATTATTATTATTATTATCCTTTTGCCACGATTGCAGTTTTCTTCAGTTTTTCTTGCTCAAATATAACACACATTGAGGCACTGTGACACACACACACACTCTGCTGTCATATTAAGCCAAAGGATTGTGTGTCCGGAGCTAACGTCTGTTTTAACGTCGGATGAATTCTCACCTGGAGCAACTCGGGTGGGGAAGAGAACGTCCCGGTCGTTCATCTTCACTTCCTCTAGCGCTCCGTTCACGTAGCAGTGATGGCCAATCTCGTCTATTTGCCTTTACCCTAATCCTAACTCGTTATTTTACAATCTGTGTTTGTTTGAACGCGGGTCGTAAATTAGGCGCACTTGACGTCTGGTTCGCATTCTTTCCCTGGCCTAAGGAGAAAGATCAGAAAAGGTGTTGGGTAATTTGTTTCTCCTGTAACAGGAAAATGGACCACCACCTGGTTTAGAGAGCTCAGGCGCTCTCCTGCTACATACTACACACCGCCGTCCTCTTTTATTACCCCAATTATGGAGGCTGTTTAGTAGCCACCTTGCTGCGAGTGTGTGTGTGTGTGTGTGTGTGTGAGAGTTGGATTGGTCGGCATCTGGTTGGAGTAGGACCCACGCACTCGCACGCCCACTCCAGCCACATCAAACAGCCTGAGGGGAGTGTGAGTGTGCTGGGTGGGTCCCCCTCCCCGCATCTAGATTGTTGTGCTGACCAAAAGTGCACTGATACCACAGACACCCAGACTTCGGAGACATTAACTCGGAGACGGTGTTTCATGTGGTTTCATAGAAACTCTTGCTGTGCACATGGAGTTAGATCTCCCTGTGTAAGCGGCTCACCCGAAAGGTAGCTCATTGTTACGAATAAAAGCGTCACCCTAACCACCGCCATCGTTCTGGCGAGGAGTGGGGGGTAGCAGTCTGCTTTTTATATCCGCTAAAGAAAGGAAACGGCTGATCATATGGCCGTTTTATTAGGGAATCATAATGAAAGGAACATGTGTGACACGTTTGATGTGTCACATGCAGAAAGCAGAGTCAGCACAGTCCTGAGACAATAGAATGTACTGGTGTGATACTGACTACAATATTCACACACATACGCACACGGATCAGCAGCATCAGTACACCTGAAGCTATTAAACCATTCGTCGTATCTAAATACTGCCATACCAGAATAGAAAATAAATAACAATATTGTCGTGTAACAATTTTTTTATATCCTGTAGAGTTTTGGGGAGTGGTCAGTGAATGTTTTTCCTTAAACATTTGCTGTTTCCCACAGCTCGAGGGCTCGAGCTCGAGTTAGTTGGATGAATTGTCACGTCACGAATGTCAGGCGGCCATCGCAGAACATCGGACTCAGCAAATAGGTCACTTTTTTATTGTTTACTTTACCCTAAGGTTAGGGGCGGGATTAGTTTCAGTGTCCGAACCTTTCCTTATAAGTTCACTCATACAGTATGTCCCAGTGGTTTTTGATTCCTGATATCAAGCTTGTTAATATTAATATATGTACAGAAATTCAATTGTTTATATATTTATTTTGCTCGGTTATTTTAATGATAATTGATATATTGAGATAAGCTCAGTTGCTCAATTGGTCTCCGTCTCCTTACGCCGCCAAAACAGCTCTGACCCATCGAGGCATGGACTCCACAAGACCTCTGAAGGCGCGCTGTAGTATCTGGCATCAAGACGTTAGCAGCAGATCCTTTAAGTCCTGTAAGTTGAGAGGTGGGGGCGCCATGGATCAGACTTGTTTGTCCAGCACGTCCCTCGATCAGACTGAGATCTGGCGAATTTGAAGACCGAGTCAACAACTTGAACTCTTTGTCATGTTCCTCAAACCGTTCCTGAACAGTTGTTGCAGTGCAGCAGGAAGCATTATCCAGCTGAAAGACGCCACTGACGTTAGGGAATACCGTTGCCATGAAGGCGTGTACTTGGTCTGCAACAATGTTTAAGTAGGTGGGACGTGTCAAAATAACATCCACATGAATTCCAGGACCCAAGGTTTCCCAGCAGAACAGTGCACAGTGCATCACACTACCTCCACCAGCTCGCCATCTTTACATAGTGCATCCTGGTACCATCTCTTCCTCAAATAAGCGACACAGACGTACCCGCCATCCACATGATATAAAAGAATACGTGGTTGATCAGACCAGGCCACCTTCTTCCATTGCTCCATGGTTCGGATCTGATGCTCACGTGCCCGTTGTAAGTGCTTTAGTTGGTGGACAGGGGTCAGCATGGGCACTTTGACCGGTCTGCAGCTACTCAGCGCCATACGCATCAAGCTGCGATACACTGTGTGTCCTGACACCTCTCTATCAAATCCAGCATGAACTTTTTGAGCAATTTGTTCTACAGTCGCTCTTCTGTGACATCGGACATGACGGTCTAGCCTACAGCCTCAAGTTATTTAAATAAATTTTACTGAAACAACCCAGACAGGTGTTCTAGGACTCCGTGGTGTTCATGGTCTCACGCTTGCAAATTTTGTGAAAAAAGAACTATTCACGTGACTCGGTTCATATGAAAAGTTACGACGGTCGGGACAAGGTCGGGACAAGGTCAGCGGTCGTACTTTTCTGATTTTATTTGTACAACATGTGAAAATTGGGACGCTTTTTTCCCCCCCTGAGATCAGGTTACAGGACGTCAGTGTTAGTTTGGCAGTGATGCTGACAGGTCTGCTGTCATTTGTTGATTATATTTTTATTCATTTTATTTGACTCATTGGTTTTATTTTTTTTTCATCTGACTGTTTACAAAGAGCTGTTTGAAGTGTTCATGCCGACACGTTGTCACATAACCTGTTTTCTGCACGACCCGTTTAATTGCATTCCTGATCAAAGCGTTAAATACACCCAGCCGCACACCTGGACTGGAACGGAGTTATGCGGAAAGCAACTGTGTTCAAAGAAACCCAATTTCAAAGACATTCATGCAGTGTATAGTCTGAATATACCAACTATTTATTGTTTTAAATAAGCATAGACAAAGTACTGGGAGATGATACTTGAGTGAAAGATATAGATAATAGTGGTGGCAGTGGTGGCTCAGTGGTTAAAGCCCCAAGACTGCCAAGCTAGCACTGTTGGGCCTTTGAGCAAGGCCCTTAACCCTCAGTTGCTCTGGATAAGAGCGTCTGCCAAATGCTATAAAAAAATAATAGCTTAGCAATGTCTTGAAATGGTCCTGAAAAAAGAAAAAAAAAAAAACATTTTTAAAAATGTGCTCAAGTGAAAGTTTCTAACTGATGAAATGATGAGATGATTTTTGTGTGAAAGCAACGACGCCATTTTCATAGAAAGCCTAGAAGTTTCCTAGAAAAAAAAAAGCCTAAGTTTGCCCACTTTCTGCCTAGCTAGTTACTACAGGAATTAAACTTGGCATTAAATTGGTTAATTTTGTCCATTGCTGGTAGCAAATTAGCGAATCTTACCTCAGCGTGATTTTTCACATTAGATAGCACGTGTACCTTCTATTGAGGCAAAGAAGACAGCTAATTTTATACCCGTTTTTGCTCATTCCAGCATATTGACGCATTCTCCTGACGCAGGACCAGGGTGCACGTAGTCAAATTCAACACCGCAGTCTGTTGGCTCCTCCACGTCTAGCATGAGAAGGTCAGAGCAGGTCAGATGACGAGTTGGCCTGAACTACATTGATGAAATTGATTCGATGCTGATCTGAAATGTAAATAAAATGTGCTGGAGTCCATTGGATTGATGTGTTGCATGAGGTCTTGATGAGAGTAAAAGAGACCTTCATGAAGTACTTTGAAGGTCTGAATGAAAATCTTCAGAGTAAACTTTAAGAGTATCAAGTAAAGTGTAAATATTCCGGAATCATAATTCTACTTCGTGACCATACTTAAGGATTTTCCAACCTCAATTCCAAGTATTAGAATCACGCACCTATCCTGACGAAAACATCAGTACCCAGGCGTTTCGGTCAGCCCGGACGTGGCGTGGCCGCTCCTTAATGTGGTGATCAAACAAGCCCATTTGAAGCATTGGGTTTATAAATGACCTAACCCAATAAGCCTTGTCTCCCATCTGCGTGTCTCGCATTTCCTCCCCATCCCGAACCCCACATTCATCAGGGTAATTGGTCTGCGTTGAAACACCGATGTCGCGTATAAGTGCATTTCCATGCTGTTGAGAACACGCTGTCTCCGGAGCAAGTTTCTAGATCTGGAACAGAGATGGAGCCAGAAAATCGTACGCGTAAGAGAAAGGGGAAACGAAAGCAGCAAGGCGACAGGAAGCGTTAATCGTTTCGTTCATTTGTAGATGTTTCTTTCTTTATAGCGTTCGTTCCTTCTGTTCTTTTGGTTTCTCGTCTGTGTGTCTGGAGCGCAGGGTTGACGAGGATCGATGCAGAGAGCATTACAGTAAAACGTATTGATCAGGCGGAGGGCGAGCCGGGGAGATGGCCAAGTGATGCAATGCTTAAAGGAATTTATCCTCTGACTTCTGCATTAACCTTCTATTGACTGCTTTGGCTGTCCATAATTAACACTCACTTTAACTAAAGGGGTTAGTTTCAGCACTGAACCGGACTCTCTGTGTGTGTGTGTGTGTGTGTGTGTGTGTGTGTGTGTGTGTGTGTGTGTGTGTGTGTGTGTGTATGTGTGTGTGTACGAGAAATTGAGAATAAGAATAAATGGAGGACAATGGGAATGGAAATTCAAGTGCTATATGTATATTTGTGTGTGTGTGTGCGAGTGTGTTAGTGAACAGGCGAGCCCCAGTGGGCCCACAGGCGAGAGAATCATAGATACCCTTCGCATTAGCATGCTATTTCAGCAGGTCTGGCACTCGGGCTATAGGGTTTCGGGGCAAATTGAAATGAGCGATTGTATTGCCAATCTCTGGTGAATGCGGCCCAGGCGGGAGAGGCTCGGCCCGGATCTCTCTGAGGTTAATCTAGACAGCACCGTGCACTTGACACGCTCTCTGGTTTCGACCTTCCCCGCTTTATTCAATGTGTTTTATTTGTGTGTGTGTGTGTGTGTTTGTGTGCGTGAATGAGGTTTCAAACCTGCATATATTTGCATATTGTCTGGTGAGTTATTGAGAAAGGTTGTATAAGTAATCCTCTGTGATTATGGGTGTGAATGGGTGTCAACAATCATCAGTCATTATCTTGCTATGATATTGCAACCCAGTTATTAGGGTTGGTCTCTTGTCTGTTGGGTAATTTCTGGAATGTTGTGACGAAAGTATCTAGAGGTTTTCCATCACACCTGCGAGAACATTTTCTATTACAAATGTTAATTATGTATCACGCAGCCCTGCCTATGTGGTCCTTTAGTGCTTAAATATACTGTATTGATGTGCGAGTGTGTGATTGTGGTCCCAAGCTCGCTCAGGTGTCTAGTGTGTGTCGAAGTGAGCCATCATTGAGGAATAAAACACGACGAGGTGTGCGTTTATAGGACGATAACAAACGACAGAGTAGTGTGATAAAGCGGCGTTATTGCTACCACCCTGAGGTTGATCATTTTCCAATAACAGACCATTTTGTTCCTTTTACACAACTAGCGATTTGCCAGCGTTCGTCATTTTTGTTTATTAAACATATTGTTTAATGTCTGTGACCCAGCTCCTTATCTCTTTTTACCTCTAACATTATACCAGCTATAAGCCCTTAGCCTCAATTTTTCTTCTCTCTTCAATGGCAAGTAAAGATCCAGCTTTACAAAGACTCCTTCCAAAAATACGAGACCTTCTGGCCAATCAGGTTCGAGAATTCAACAGCACTGTTGTAGAATTAACATGAACAAGCTACAAAATTCAAACTTAAAACACTGTAAGTAGCTAAGAAAGCAACCCATGCTTGGAATGCTCACTTACAAATACGATAAATACGAACATTATTACCACCTACATCAACCCTCGACTATAAATAACTCAACACTGACTAACGTGATCTAACGCCTTAGTTAATATTCGCTCTAGTTAATTTGCCATAATTCATGCAGCTGAGTAATGGAAGGGAGGGGGCAGATATTTACTCTCTCAGAGCAGTTAATTATTAGCATTTAGTTGTTAACGATCAGCAGTTGTTAATTATTAGCAGTTAATTATCAGCATTTAGCTGTAATATAATTTATGATCATTTATATTGACTCGTTTGGAATTAAGGTGTAACATCAGTTAATACTTGCTGGTTTAACTTGCTTTATTGCGTTGGTGTCGTTAACATGGCTTATGGTTTTTTAATTAATGCTGAATATGTATACTTTGCTTATGGTAAATGTTAGTTAATGGAGGATGAGTTATTGAAGGAGAAATATTGGAATGTTACAATCTAAATTGGAATGTTTGAATGAAATCCAGTGTTTTACGTTAAATCTGTCGAACGGGTTTGCACGATGTAGCACGGATCTTCTTATATTCATATATATATATAATTATATATATATATATATATATATATATATATATATATATATATATATATATATATATATATATATATATATATATATATATATATATATATATATATATAAACAACAACAAAAAGTTTGCCCTAGAAGTAATAGCGCATGAAAGTATCAGATGTCATTTCATTGAGTATATCGTGTATATATATACCCTATGTAGTGAGCATCAATAGTATAATGTTTCTGATTACGTCTTTTGTTTTGAGTGTTTTGTATAAAAATGTAAGATATGCACAGCAAGAAAACGATAAGCTCGTTATAAAACGATAAGCTCGTTAATATTCAGACACGTTCCAGTACTTTATCTTTTAAAGCATTCAAATTTGAAAGCCTTTTTTTTTTTTTTTTTTAAGGAGCCCTAGTGTGTAAGATGTTCTGCTTCTGTTTCTGTTCTGCTTCTACTTCCTGCTACTGTTACTGCTTCCTCTGACTAATTCTCCAGTTCGGTAACTGATGAGCTCATTTCAGCACACACTCGTCTCCAGCCCCAAGGTCACCTAATCATATCATTTATGAAGTGATGCGTGGCTTTATGGTACTTAGCCCATGTTAACAGATGCTGGTATTAAACCCTGATGTAAAGCATGGATGATGTATGGACGTCCCATGTTTTAATCGCTATCTTCAGCGTGTAATGCTGTAGCGATCGAGAACGTGCAGGCTGAGACGCAGCACTTAAGAGGACAGACGCGGCACCATTAAGTGGCCCTTACGAAATATATAACCGCAAATAGTGGCCGAGAGGGGCTGTCCTCTGACCGCTTAAAGGCCTCGATCCATCCATAATACACAGAGAGGGAAGGAGAGATAGTGTGTGTGTGTGTGTGTGTGTGTGTGTGTGTGTGTGTGTGTGTGTGTGTGTGCTGTTGGATGCAGTGGAGTGCAGGCCTGTGTTTCAAATGTGTAAGACTGTCAAGATATATATTTTTAAGCTCTTATAGAAGAATATATCAGAATTTTAATTTATGTACATCTGAAATGATTTGTTTGTCTTTATTTATTTATTTTACTGTAATGTTGATCTTTATATGATCTACATGTCCCCATCCACATACACTTCCATAACCTCTTACAACAACAATGTGTGTACTGAATCACTGTGTGATTGTTTTACTATTCATACTGTCTAAGGACTATATTAGCCCGCTTGTGTAACCCACTTAATTCCCAGTCTGTGGATTTGGTATATTTCTCTGTTCTTCTGAGTCTTCTTTAGCATTTTACTTGTTTTTTATTTTATTTCGTTGTATGCTGTATTGTGTGTGATGTCTTTGAGCTACTAGGATCCTGAATTTCCCCTTGGGGATCAATAAAGTATCTTTCATCTATCTTCTATCTTTCTTTATTTTCTTATCCTCTTTTTTTTCTTTTTTTTTTCTTCTTTATACTTCTATCTATCTTTTCTTTATCTATTTATCTATCTATCTTTATCTATCTATCTTTATCTATCTATCTATCTATCTATCTATCTATCTATCTATCTCTTCTATCTATCTATCTATCTATCTCTATCTATTATCTTATCTATCTATCTATCTATCTATCTATCTATCTATCTATCTATCTATCTCGACACCAATACCTGAAGTTATACATCATAATGAAGCAGTTTCCCATAAACCTGAATCTTGTTTGTTCGTCCATTCATTCGTTTATTTTGACATGCTTGTTATTTCTTTGCTTCTTTGTTCATGTATTTATTTAGTCAATGGTTTAGTTGGTTATTTAGATCTATCTATCTATCTATCTATCTATCTATCTATCTATCTATCTATCTATCTATCTATCTATCTATCTATCTATCTATCTATCTGTCTATCTATCTATCTATCTATCTGTCTTCTGTCTGTCTGTCTGTCTGTCTGTCTGTCTGTCTGTCTGTCTTTCTTTCTTTGGTCCTGTTATTTTTTGATAGATTAGTTTGTTTATTTGATTGGTTTGTTAGTTATGTCATTTATATATATTTATATTTATTTAGTTTAGTCAGTTAGTTAATTGGGTAGTTAATTAGTTAGTTGGTTGGTTAGTTAGCTAAGTAGTTAGTTAATTGGGCAGTTAGTTAGTTAGTTAGTAGTTAGTTGGTTAGTTAGTTAGTTGGTTAGTTCGCTAAGTAGATAGTTAGTTAGTAATTTTGTTGGTTGGTCTGCCGGTTAGTTAATTCAGTAGTTGGTTAGTTTGTTAGTTAAGTAGTTAGTTATTGAGTTGGTCGGTAGGTTGGTCAGTTAGTTGGTTAGTTAGTTAGTTAGTTAGTTAGTTAGTTAGTTAGTCAGTTAGTTGGTTAGTTAGTTAGTCAGTTAGTTGGTTGGTAAGTTCGTTAAGTAGATAGTTAGTTCGTAATTTTGTTGGTTTGTCTGCCGGTTAGTTAATTCAGTAGTTGGTTAGTTGGTTGGTTAGTTAGTTAGGTGGTTGGTTAGTTAGTTAGGTGGTTGGTTAGTTTGTTAGTTAAGTAGTTAGTTATTGAGTTGGTCGGTAGGTTGGTCAGTTAGTTGGTTAGTTAGTTAGTTAGTTAGTTAGTTAGTTAGTTAGTTAGTTAGTTAGTTAGTTAGTTAGTCAGATAGTTGGTTAGTTAGTTAGTCAGTTAGTTGGTTGGTAAGTTCGCTAAGTACATAGTTAGTTCGTAATTTTGTTGGTTTGTCTGCCGGTTAGTTAATTCAGTAGTTGGTTAGTTGGTTGGTTAGTTAGTTAGGTGGTTGGTTAGTTTGTTAGTTAAGTAGTTAGTTATTGAGTTGGTCGGTAGGTTGGTCAGTTAGTTGGTTAGTTAGTTAGTTAGTTAGTTAGTTAGTTAGTTAGTTAGCTAGTGTGTTTGTTTGTTTGTTTGTTTGTTTGTTTGTTTGTTAGTTATTATCCTAAAATATCTATTTCTAATGATAATTGCTGTCCTAATATCGAATGAATTATCGCACTTTATTTACGCACATTATCACTGCTGGTGTTTTCATTGAATATAGCGCGTACAATGTGAGAAAAAGTTCGTTGTAACCGATGAAAGGCGAATGGAATCTGACTTTTTGGTTCCTACTGTGTGTTTTGTGTACTTTGCCTCTTTATGGAGCCCAAATGTCCCCATATTGACAGTAATACATGATCATTTTGACATTATGATGATATGATATTTAACGCAGGCTCTATTTTAAAACTGTTGAAAACATGCAAATGAGTTGCGTTAAACACGCATGATGAAATATTTCCTCCTTTAAGGTTAGGCTCATGTTTGTTTCTGTAGTACACATGTGAATGGAAATACCAGTTGGTAATTAGAACCTGGTTTACTAAGATCACATATAAAGGGAGCTAATCTGATAAACTGCATGCAGTTGATGGGTGTGTTGGGATTTACAAAGAATAATGGCACGAATGATGCGAAGTCGGTGAGGAAATAATAGGTTTTCTTTTTTGTGTGTGTGCGTATGCGCTCATTGTTCGCGTTAGCGGTGACAAGCTCAGATCTCAAAAAGCATCCCGGAACAGCAAAACTGAAACTTGCCATATAATTACTCCTCATCATTTCTCTGTATTACTTATTAAAGGATTAAGGGCAGTGAGACATTAAAAAACTGTTCAGAATACAATACGAACGCAACATCAAACACAGGAGCATGTGTTCGGTTTCTAAAACATCTTCACATGGTCTTTAAATGTTGTCTGAATCAGAGGTGTAAACACGCAGCAAATACGCTGCTGTGAAAAAGTATTGGCCCCCATCCTGATGTCTTCCTCATACTAAATATTTTTAGATATATGATTTCAAACGAAATATAACAAAGGCAAACTGAATAAAGACACAATTGTTATTAGTGTTGTTGTTTTTTTTTGTTTTTTTTTTTTTTATTGACACCTAATTAACACCTAATTGCCTTAAACTTAGAATCTGGTTGTGCCACCTTTAGCAGCAATAACTGCAACCAGTCACTTCTGATAACTGGAGCTCTGTGGTGGGATTTTGGCCCACTCTTCTTTGCAGAATTGCTTTAGTTCAGCCATATTTGAGGGTTTTCGAGCAAGAACTGCCTGTTTGAGGTCCTAAGTCAGGACTTTGACGAGGCCACTCCAAAACTACTAATTTGGCTTTTTTTTCCCCCCGAATCATTCAGAGGTGGTTCAGATTACTCCTTACTCCTACGTCAAGTTGCCCAGGTCCTGAAGCTGCAAAGCTTCCCCACACCATCACCATGCTTGATCACAGGTGTGATGTTCTTTTTCTGGAGCTCTGAGTTCTGGCGTGTAGTTTACGCCAGATGTAACAGGACTCCTGTCTCCCAAACAGTTCCAATTTCGACAAAAAGGTTTGACGATCATCGAGGTGTGTTTTGGCAAAATTCAGACCAGCCTTAATGTTCTTCTTAGTTAGCAGTGGTTTTCACCTTACCACCCTACCAATGATGCCATTTTTGCGCAGTGACTTTCTGATAGTTGAGTCTTGAACAGTGACCTTTACATATGCAAGAGAAGCATGTAGGTCCTTTGATGTTCTTCTTGGCTCATTTGTGACTTCCTGGATGAGTCATTACTGTGCTCTTGGAGGAATTTTGGAAGATTGGCCACTTCTGGGAAGGGTCATTACTCTGCTGAGTTTTTCCATTTGGAGATAACGGCTCTCGCTGTGGGTTCTTTGGAGTCCCAGAGCCTTTGAAATAGCCTTTGTAACCCTTCCCAGACTGATGTATTTCAATCTCCTTCTTCCTCATCATTGAATTTCTTTCAGCTTAGGCACTGTGTGTTACTGAGTAAGACCTTTTAACCTTTTTAACTGAGTAAGACCTTTTAACCTTTTAGGCCTTCTTGCGTCTAGTCCAGCTGAACCCCATTATAAATACACTTTGTGGAATTAATAACTACGGGCGCAAATACATTTTCACACAGACCCAGAGGGTATTGGATAACCTTTTTGCTTCAAAAAATAACATTATCGTTTACAAACTGTATTTTGTGTTTACTCAGGTTGCCTTTGTTTTACCTGAGATTTAAGTTTTTAATTTCTGAAAAAAAAAAAAAAAAAACCCCAGAAGAAATACTTTTTCACCACACTGCATCTGATCTACTTCTACACATTTAATACCTGCCCTTCGGTCGTATCGTCGTTCCTGAAGCATACCTGCTACATGTGAAAGACGATAGGTCTCGCAGGTGTTACGGAGTTTAAAACATGTTTAAAAGAAAGTGTTTATAGGTGTGTTGGTATGCATGCATACGAATCATTCTTTCAATCATGTGTGATTTAGTCACCACACCAGAGAGCTGGTCTTAACTCGCAAGTGACAGCCAGCTGTTACCCCACACCTTTAGACAGCATACACACAACAACAACGCACACGCACTGACATTCTCGGTGCTGCATTTTATGCAAAGTTGTTCAAGGTAAATTCAAGTGGTTAAAGCATGACGAGTATGCACGTAAATCAGTTGCAGTGTGATGAGATCAAAGCTGCGTGCTGGAGCTAACCTGTATATCTGACCAGATGTTGGTCAGTGCAAGCGCAGGTGTGAGTTCAGCAGATGATTTACACACATTTGTCTCTCGTCTCGTGATTGCAGCAAGCACGTTCCCAAGGCTTCGCTCCGAGGTTGCGTTGATCCCTTGACACCGTCTTTCACTCACACAACTGTTTACGCTTCAGGTTTGACCAGATTCCATAAATAAAGCAGAAAAAGTTTGGGTTTAAACGTGTGCGCGGTTTATAAAGGGTTGTGACGCGTTTGAGAGGTTACGCTCTTACACCCGATTAGTGTAAACAGCGAGGACGTTTAGTCCTCTGTGGCTAAATATTCTCTCGACTGAGAAGACCTAACAGTCTCGTTGCCAAAAGATACAACCTGGGGAAATGCTTTAGGAATCCAGACAGAAGTCCTGAATCGGCGAAATTCCAGGAAGTTCCTGAGACTCCTCGTAAATCTGTAATCCGCCGTGACCAGGCCGAAAATCCGTTTTGTTTTAAAAATGAAAATGAGCTATCGGAGGTAATTAATCGATGATGCGGTTGGGCAATGTAGTGTAGGAGTTACTGCTGCAGTCCTAAAGTCGATTAATCGCCTTTAATATCACACCCTGAAGCGTTTTATTCTTCTTATACAAAAGCAATTTGTCGACAACTTTAATATTTTTGCTAATTAAAGAATGCTGTCATTTTGTATTCGTTCATAGTTATGTTTATGCCTGCGAAAGAAGCGAGTTCCTGTTTTCACTTGCACTACAATAGCCGTATATAGTAATTGCCCCCTCACTAGCGTGTCTATTTTTCTTTCTCGAATGTTACACAGCGCTGCCATTGGAGACTCTTTTCGATGGAACCCCCCACCCCCCCCCCACCAAAAAAACCCAGTTAAATAAACATCTCTATCTAGAAAACGTCACTATATCAATGATGACTTTAATAAATAAATAAATAAATGTTTATTTTCTGTCTCCAGCATACAAGTCTTAATGTACGTTATTCCAATCAGAACAATAGCTTAATCGTAAACTAGCGAATAGCTAGCTAACTCTATAGCTAACTCTGGTGCGAAGCATCTTTTGTCACATGAGATAAACCTAAACTTAAAGTTATTAGAATGAGTGCTTTAATATGAACCTAGCAGATGGCGCTACGACACCAAAGAGCATTTTGCAGCAGAATGAGGCCACTTTTAGCACTGCATGTGGTCGGTTCTAGCTCGTCTTGTTTTGAAAGGGGAAAATTAGCACAGTGGCTTCGTCTGGATTGTAACAAGTCAACGCAAGTCTTCCGAAGTCGCTCGAAACGTTCGTGGCTAAGGCTGTGAAAGGCAAGCAAAGGGTCGACCAGCGTGTTATTTAGCACAACCATCTGTGTTTTCATGAAGACTTCAACTGAACACAGAGCACTGACGGCGCCAGATTATCGCAGTAGCAGTACAATATTGTGCTAATCGGTGTAGCTTGTTAATCTAGCCCAAAAAAAAAATCAAATGTAATAATACCTTATTTTCAGTGCTTAGTGAAACACTAGAAAGACTACAAGTAAAATATTACACCGAAGTACCACCGTATATGTTATTGATTGAGATCGTTTGTATAAAAAATTTTAAAAAAGAAAGAAAAGTGCTCCACGTTGGCGTTCCTACTTCCTGTTTGAGCTCTGTTGAGAAGATGCTACCGCCAGTCATTGTATGCCGTCACACTTCATGAGAGCGCTGTCCATTTGATCAAACCCTCAGCCTACAATACGGTACGAGAGAAAATAAAGACGTGTTTGTGTTTTAATAACGTCGCGGTCTGGACATGAACGTTAATTGGCAGTTCGTTAAAAAACACCGTGTTTGTGTGCTTGTAGAGTGTAACCTGAGTGTTAATTGTGTTTTTGGGTGCATGTAGGTGTCAGTCGAGCCTGGCGCAGACTCTACCCCCAGAGGAATCGCCTGTCGACCGACCGTATTGGAGCAGCGATGACCCGGACATGCCACTGCCTTTTGACCTCTCTGACATCATCAGCCGGGTGGAGTCACTCCTCTGGAGGTAGAGTTTGGAGTGTAGCGCTGTTCAGCTTAATGAACTAGCTAGGATTGTGTGATGTTGATTGTTCTCTGCTCACGATTTAACATTAAACACAAAAAAATGATCATAAAAAAATCAGCAGTAAATGATTTAATCATTCAGAACTACTGTTATCAGATGAGCGGTCAGGAACTGCTTGCTGGCAGCGGCAATAAAGAAACCTCAGCTGGATTGTGATTATTTTTTAAGTCTATAACAGTATTTCTGAGATACTAACTGTACAAATCGGTCATCTAACGTCCGCATGGCCGACATTTTGGGTCTTATTCCCCTTTCTGCTCACATCTGGAAAAGTTTCAGTTTATTTTAACCACTCTCTTATTTTATCGTCATTAACATTGTTTGTAAAACGTTAGATTTGACGTTTAGTTAACTATATACTAATGTTAGCTAAGTCAATCATGCATTAATCTGTTACGTTTCGTGGTAATAAACTCAACAAGTGAAGATGCCTGACATGATAGGAAGGAGGCGGGGCTTAGAATTAACCCTACACCTAGGGTCAGATAATATTATTCAAAATAGATCATTTCAGATGAACATCTTTTAATATATTATATAATATGTAATATATAATAGCATGCTTTTGATTGACAGCGTGCTCTTGTTGACAGAGCCTCACCTCAACAAAGGTTGGCAGGTGTGGCTATAAACATTACTGTATTATATGGAAGTAATCTTGTCTAGTAATAAATTGTTGTATTGCGCAAGCCTCGAGTGAAACTAACAGCTTGTAATATGTTTGGTGTAACGCCCAGTTACATGTTATCAGTTGTTTATTTATTAGTCACAGAGAGAAGACACCCAGATAAGTATCAAACTCCAATAAATACAATAAACTACACCCTGATATAAATCAAATTCTTCGAAGAACAACCTAACCATGGCACCGATCCAACAGCAGTACCTCTTATATGCGAATTAGTTCTCGGCGTGCTTTCATTTCCATTGAATTCAGACACTTTCGCGTCCGCATTCTCCTGCCACCTTGATGGAATGAGATTTGTTCCGGTTTAAAGTGTCTAAAGTTTATTTATCTATATTACGATGCTTCATTTTAGCTTAACATCCGATTATATACGTAATATGAATTTGGATCCTTAGGTTTGAGACCTAAATTACACTATATGAACAAAAGTATGCGAGCATCACACTCATATGTGGGCTATATACGTCTCCGAACTATTTCTACAAAGTTTGAAGCACAGAATTGTCTAGAATGCTGTAGCGTTGCGTTCCGTTCACTGGAATTAAGGGGTAAAGCCTAAATCTGTTCTAGCGTGACAACGCCACTGTCCACAAAGCATCGCTCCATGAAGACATGATGTGCCAAAGTTGATGTAGAAGAACTCGAGTGTCCTGCACAGAGCCCTGACCTCAACCCCACTGAGCACCTTTGGGATGAACTGCAACACCGACTGCACCCCAGATCTCCTCACCGAACTCCAGTGTCTTACCTCAGTAACGTTCTTGTAGCTGAACGAACACAAATCCTCCCAGCTACACTCCAAAATTCGAGCCTTCCCCAAAGAGTGGCGCTTATTATAACAGGAAAGCAGGACTAAATCTGGAATGGGTTGTGCAACAAGCACATACGGGTACAATTGAACAGGTGTCCACATACTTTTGCTATATAGTGTATGTTGCTGTTATAGGGAAATGAGCACCGTGGTATATAGTTACTGGTGCTGGTGCATGTTGTGAAGTGTTTTATTCATCTTATATACAGTAGTTTGCCAAGTATTACAGTTAAAATAATAATAATAATAATAATAATAATAATAATAATTTCATTTTATCCATCTGTAGTTACATTCGATGTTGCTCATCGTCCATGTAACAAGTTATCAATCCTGTTATCAGTGACATCATAGCAGATATAAACAGGCATTCCTTCACTGGCGACTCCTTTCATAAAATCTAAATAAAGTAAACACGTCTTCACAGAAAACGCCACCATATCCATTATATGCTCGCATTATATATCCAACGATTTCCTGAGTAAGCTGTTACTATAGAAACGATAACGTTAGAACGGGCACGTAAACTTAAAAAAAAAAAAAAAAAAGAAGTTGTTCACTTACACAGCTACATTGGAACAGAGGTCCGTTAAAGCCGATCTGAATGAGACGCATGGCCGGTCGACCGAGGTCTGTGATCTGTTTAATAATTCACTAAAAAGAAAAAAGAATCATTTTGTTTTGTTTTTGTTTTTTATTTAAAAAAGAAAAAAAAAATCTGATAACTTTCATAATCGCGGCCTAAAATTCAGCAACGTTTGTGTCAATTTTTTTTTTATTTAAATGAAAAAAATTAAAAATGCTATGAAGAAACAAAGCCCATGATAGACATTTTAAAATCGAGTAAACAAAATCAATAAAATAAAAACTCATTCAGATTAACGCAAAAAAAAAAAAAATCTTAATTTTATTTATTTATTTATTTATTTTTCAGGATGTGAAGATTTTTGTCAGACAATGAAAGAGAGAGGCAGATGAAAGACAGAAAGAGCTTGAGGTACCACGAAGGAGTGGGCACAGAGAACTGCACTTACCTGGGGATGAGCACTCACACACATAGACGCACACACACACACGGACGCACACACACACACACACACACACACACACGCACCAGGAGACTCCACCACCGGATCGATGAAGGGACCGAAAAGAAGAACGGATCTGGGACGAGAGTTATTTTGAATCTTTCTCATATCTTCCTTCATGGCCGTTTAACGTGTAGTCTTACGATGAGAACGCATTTAAACATTTCAGCAGTAGCTTTCAGAAACCTTCTCATCCAGCTGTGTGCGATTTTATCCATGTTCACGTAGTGTCTTTTAACAAGCCGTGTCTGTCCCGCATCACATATAGAGTATACACAATGCGCTTCACGATGTACTTATTGCTAGTTACCTGAAGATACCGAGAGGGTCCCAGCCACTAGGATGGGAGGGAGGTCATGTGACTGATGATTGATGATGTCATTAAGTGTCATGGCATGCTGTAGTTTTCAGTCTTGTGCGTCAGTATTGTTGATGACGGTTGCGTTTTGTTGTTTTTTTCTTCTTCTGTAAGTGTGTGCACGTGTGGAATTGTGTACACAGGAGTGTATGGGTTTAGGGGTGTGTGTGTGTGTGTGTGTGTGTGTGTGTGTGTGTGTGTGTGTGTGTGCGGAGGTGGGGGGGTGTTCATGACCATTCATGTAGTGGCAGTGAGTATGCGTGCCTATTAGTATACATGTTCCTGTGTGTGTGTGTGTGTTTGTTTAGGATGATATTGTAGTATCAATAAGTACATCTCAGAGTGTGTGTGTGTGTGTGTGTGTGTGAGTGTGTGTGATAATTATGATTAATGATTTTCTTGTAAATTCATCTCAG
The DNA here is from genome assembly GCA_012411365.1 of Ameiurus melas. Classification (NCBI taxonomy): domain Eukaryota; kingdom Metazoa; phylum Chordata; class Actinopteri; order Siluriformes; family Ictaluridae; genus Ameiurus; species Ameiurus melas. The sequence continues at coordinate 4,704,899 of CM022754.1, forward strand.
TGAGTTGTGTCAGTGAATGTGTGTGTGTGTGTATGTCAGTCAGTGTGAGAGAGGCAGTGAGGATGTGTTTGTACATGCCGCTAGTATGAACATGAACATGTTCCACGTTTGTGTGTGTGTGGGGGAGGAGTAGGAGGGGGCAGTGAGTATGACTGTGCTTAGTATTTTTAATTTAATAGTATTAATTTCATCTCAGCTTGTTTGTGTGTGTGTGTGTGTGTGTGTGTGTGTGTGTGTGAATTTCATGATCGTATGAGTTTAAAATTCTGGAGTTCTTTCTGTGAAGCTATGTCCGCATAGTCGAAAAAAAAAAAAAAAGATTCAACGACCACGCCCACTTCAGTATGACTGACAGGCACAGGCCACGCCTCTTTTACTTTCACCAACGTGAAGAGACCAGCATGAAAAGAGTGTGTGATCTCTTTCGTACACTTGTCTGGCCACAAGCTTCAGGATCTTGAAGCTTGCAATCTGATTGGCTCTCCACATTTCTGTGTGGAAATACACGTTTTACTAAGTCATCCCCTCATTTTAGTTCAATCGTGGCCACGTTTTATTCATTCATTCCCTCACACGGTATTTACCTAAAATGAGGGAACGAATGAATAAAACGTGACCCCAATATGTTGGGGTTTTTAAAAAATTTTTATTAAGTTATTTATTTTACGTGCGGGGCTCCGTAGTTTTCCACCAGTTGAAAAATATATATTTTTAAATATATATATATTTCATCACCTTGGCGGGTGTTTTCTAAAAAAAAAAGAAAAAAAAAAAAAGCTTTGTTTTCAGAGACGTGATCAATTTCGTGGACGTTGCCCAAAACATTTTCAAAAAATGTAATAAAATAAATACACATGTGGGCGGAGTCTCAGTGGTGTTTCAATGAGGTAAGCTCATACTGGCCAATGTAGTACAGGACAAAGCCTGCGATTGGTCATCGCCCATGTCAGTCAGATTGCCTCTTTCTGTGAAAGTAGGCGGTTCCTGGGTGTGTTTATTGACAGAACGTGCAAGACCCTTTAATCTTGGTCTGCGAGGCTAACCGATACGAAATGGCCGTATCGATTCAAATCCGGAACTGATTCAGATCAGCGAATCTTTACACCAGTTTGATTCTCTATCTCGGACGATCCACATTTTAGAAGACCTGTCATCTTAAACCATGTGAACATAGCTCAGTGTGTGTGTGTGTGTGTGTGTGTGTGTGTGTGTGTGTATGTGTGTGTGTGTCCTCCCAGGCTGATTAGTGTTGATAGGCAGCTCGGACTGAATCCTTCACTTCCTGCTTTGCGTAACTCTAACAGCCTGTCCACTCGCTTCCACTCCTCTCTCTTTCTCTCTCTCTCACTCTCTCTGCTGCCGGCTGAGGAAGGAACACAATCATCTCCACACAACTGAAAAACCAGAGACGCATTGCACTAAACCACGGTGAAAACGAATGAAGGATGGAGGGAGAGTAGTAAATATCCTGTAGAGGAGAGAAGCACAAGAAGAAAAAAAAGTGCTAGAACATCGAAACAAGCCGGGAATGAAAAGAAGAGGATGATTGTTGAAGCCAAGCAGCCTTCTTCTTCTTCTTCTTCTTCTTTTTTTTTTTTAAAGAAAAAAAGCTTTTTATTCTATGTCGTCAGTGTTACTGTAGATCACCTCCTGTATTATGATCTTTGATTCAGAGGCTTGAAATGTGTTTTATACTTCCGAGGTTTTAGAGTCGTTGCCAAATATTGTGTTGCTGCGATAATGCTGTATTGATTGTATGCAATTTTTGTTTTCAAAGTGTGTATTTTATTTTTCTCTTCTTCTTCTTTTTTTTTTTTAAATCTTTTTTGCTTTCTGTGTTGTACCAAATTCTTTCTTTAGTGCTTAAGGCCTTCTGCATTTCTGCAAGCATTGTGTGTTCAAAGCACTAGCGATAATAGAAAATAAAAACAAACAAAAAAGAAGATGCTTGCTTTATCCTTGGAGGGCGCCGGTTTCTTCAGTTAATGCTGTTAGTATGTAGGAGCGATGTCTTTTCACTACGTAGCAGTGGATATCCCAGGCCATCTTTTATTAGTTTATGTCAGTACAATTCCATGTTGCGTTTTTAAAAACCCCGTTATATCTTATATATTATTAGCAATATAAAATAGACAATATGTGCATTACGAAAAACAAGCCAATAACCAAATCAATAAATAATACATTTATATATACAGTTGCTGTCATAAGTTTACATGTGACGTGCATCATCTGCAAAAAAAGTTGTATTTTTTCAATAAGAGGGATCATAACAATAGGATTTAGTTTATTTATTTAGTTCTGCCCTGAATACGTTATTTCACATAGCAGATGTTTACATATAGTCCACCAGACACAACAATAACTGAGTTTACACAAATGTTAAAAAGTTTAGACACGCTCGATTATTAATACCGCGTGTCGTTCCGTGGATGATGGACGACACGATGTTTTTATGTTCTGTGAGAGTTCTTCGCGAGTCCCGTGTTCGTCCTGAGAAGTTAAACTGCCCACCGTTCTCCTTCACTTCTTCACTTCTCCAGCATCTTCTACATATCTGACCCGTTTCCTTTCCAACAGCGAATACACGATGTCGAGATCCATCTTTTCACACCGAGGACGACCGAGGGACTCGTACTCGACTGTTATAAAAGGTGCAAACGTTCAATGATGCTCAAGAGTCAAGGGGGGTATAAACTTTTGAACAGGATGATCGGTGTAAATTGTTTTCTCTTATAAATGTGTTCAAAAAGGTTACTGCAAAAAGGTTTTTTCATGCAAGTGTGTCTGAGTATGTTTTTATATCCAGGTGAAGAAAATGTCCCTACAAGGAGAGGAATTTTGACCTTGTCGGGTCGTTTGGCTGGTCCCCACAAAGAAAGCTGATTTTATTTATTTTAAACATAATAATAATAATAATAATAATAATAATAAGCTAAACCAATAGGGTTCATTCCGAGGTTACGGTTAGGTTTAGCTGTATGTGTAAGCAGAGCGTTAATTAGCTGCATTAATAATTATGTCAGTAAAAGGTCCTCACCAGGCTAGGAGAACAAATGTTAGACTTAAAGTGTGTGTGTGTGTGTGTGCGTGTGTGTGTGTGTGTGTGTGTGTGTGTATGTTTCTTTCCCCCTTTACCTGTCCTGTCTCCAGGTCTCTTTACAGACCGATGAGTTGGTTATTCTGTGTGACAGCAGGTCCCTCGTGTGTGTGTGTGTGTGTGTGTGTGTGTGTGTGTACACGCTCGTGATAAACACATCGAGCAGTTCATTTCGTTAACTGTCTGTGAGTGGACCTGTCAGACCCATGAGCCTCCTGGTTAACGGGCTGCCATGGCAACGCCGCTCAGTATCCTCGAGGGTTAAACGGCTATTCAGGTGTGTCACGACTGCCTGTAACACACTGAGACTGAACCGTTAACACGGCAACGGCCCGCTCCTGTCCTTTCTATTCATCACGGTGACATTTCTGTCTCTTCAGTCTCCATATTGGATGATTTCAACTCGAAGCCACATTCAGTTAAAGTTGACGGGTCAAAACTAGGCATCGGAATCAGAAATCTTATCGAGGAACATACAGTATGCATCGTACATCATATGTAGACTATGACTCAAAAGTTTTGGCACACTAGTTTGAATGTGTGGTGTATTTTTCATTGTCTTAAAGGCATTTTGATAGAGGGTTATGGTTGAAAATAGGTTCTAAGACAAATATATAAAGTGATGTTAATGCCTCTGTGTAAATGTGTTTACTTATGAATGGAACTTTTATTTTGTTTTATTTAATAATAATAATAATAATAATAATAATAATAATAATTTTTTAAATTGAATAAATTTATTACATTTATTTAGTTAGTTTTTTTTTTTTAAATCAAAATCACGTTTCCAAAAACAGGAATTTATTTGGGATTATTTGGTAATCAAATAGTATTTTTTTTAATTATTTTTATTTTTTAAACTTATACAATTAGGGTTTACTTCTAGCTAATTTTCCCAAAGTAGTTGGTATTTGAAACTTAGACGAAACGTTGAGTAGCCCGGCTGATTGTGGAACTTATTTTGGGGAAAAAGCTTCCTGGGTTGATCTGGTCGAAAGGAGGGTGCCAAAACTTCATCACGAGTACTTTTAAGAATGTAAAATAGCTTTTGATTTCTTTTCTTTTCTTTCTTTTTTTTTAACACTTTTTCATTGGTCACTACGATAAAGTAATCCCATATGGTATTCAGTATTTTTAACGTCTTCATTACTAATCTAAAATAGTGGAACATTCGTTAAACTGAAGAGCACGTGGGTCCAAACGGTGTAGTCCATTCCGAAGACTGCGCTCGAACTTAAGTGTCCCAATAAGCCTGGATGCGTGTAAAACGTCTCGACGGTTACTGGAAGAAACCATCTGTTCTTTTCCCATGGCTTCATTTGCATAAGTGTTTAAAGAAGAAACCCATAAATGCCTCACAGTTAAAAAAAAGAAAAAAAAATCAGGCACTTGGGAGAGCACTATAGAAAAATTCCTGGTGTAAAAATAGATGTTCTCAGACTGCAGTATGTTTGTGTATCAACCAAACCAATATTAAGTTATATATTGCTGGCTGGCTGCCAAGCTGTCTCTTTAAATAGGCTTCAGCTAGCTCAGAACGTGACATCCTGCATCCTTACCAGCAAATTCTTACAATCAGATCATATCACGTTTAGCCACGTTGACTGTTGACTATTTCGATGATGACTTTTGCATCATTATGCGTTCTGATTTAAAGCACTCGATGATTTAACGATGGTGTATCGTTCTGACCTCCTGAAGCTCATAGCCCATCGCGGGCAGTTGCAGAAGATTCCTCTCATCTCAGCTGGGGGACGATCTTCGTTTATGTCGTCCCTGAACTTTGAAATAAGATTCCAAAGAACATGTATAACGCTCTATAGATTTATATTGTTTTTATATTCAATTTGGACTGGCTGCTTTAAATCCCTCAGGTAAGAATGTGTGTGTGATTGCCTGGACTTATGGTCTGCACTTATTAACGCTTTTATACAAAGCGCTTTACACTGTGTCTCATTCACCCATTCTCATACACACACCACACCAAAGGGAGCAGAGCTGCCATGCAAGGCGCTAACTTGCCATCGGGAGCAACTTGGGGTTCAGTGTCTTGCCCAAGGACACTTCGGTATGTGGAGTCACCCGGGCCGGGAATCGAACCGCCAACCCTACGATTAGTGGACAACCCGCTCTACCAACTGCACCACAGCCGCCCGTATATACCTTATGCTTAGTGTGTAATGCCACATATGATAGACGTATTTGATTGATCCAGCATCACTCATCTTCACCAGTGACATCTGACTCTGAATTGTCCATCCATCCATCTTCAACCGCTTATTCCTTCTTCAGGGTCACGGAGAAACTGGAGCCTATCCCAGGAGGCATCGGGCACAAGGCGGGGTACATCCTGGACAGGGTGCCTGTCCAATGTAGGGGACACTCACATACACACTCACACACCCATTCATACACTACGGACACTTTAGACACACCAATCAGCCTACCATGCATGTCTTTGGACTGAGGGAGGAAACCGGAGTACCCGGAGGAAACCCCCAGCAGCACGGGGAGAACATGCAAACTCCGCACACACATGGCCATGGCAGGACTCTGAATTGTTTTCAGTTTTATGGTGTAATGTACAAAATATGATCTTTCATTTCATGATATCCGTGCTGCATTTTTCGATATTTCTCGAATTATTATCAGTCCGATTTTAACGCTCAACGACTTCATTGTTGCTCATACTTACCATTCAGATTGTTTTTCGTACAGACTCTTTCCTTTTTTCTTTCTTTTCTTTCATTGGTCCTAGTGTTCTGTTGGTTATTTATTAACCAAAACTTGATTGTGAAGTATGCACTATATAGTGAAAATTTTAAATACCTTCCTGTATATTTTTGCGATATTGCATAGGGCATATTGTGCCCTGCGATGGACTGGCACCCTGTCCAGGGTGTACCCCACCTTGTGCCCGATGCCCCCTGGGATAGTCTCCAGGTTCCCCGTGACCCTGAAGAAGGAGTAAGCGGTAGAAGATGGATGGATGGATGGATGCATAGGGCATGCGTTCGCCTTGTAAGGACTTTTATATTACATAATATTTACACATTTCGCATTAAAATATTAGAACGGTTTTAGGCTGTCGAAATCATTAAGTAGTCACCATGACAAGTTTTCTGGCATATGCACAGAAGGCACTGTGTAAAATATGTAGCGTATATTGGTGACCTTGTGTATATGTGTGTGTGTGTGTGTGTGTGTGTGTGTGGACTCATGACAGTCCCTTGTAAACGCCCCGTGACCCGATTCTTGATGTTTTTTTGGCGCTCTGCTCATATGCGCATGTGTCTGAACACTCTGAACGAAGTCCGTTTACTGGCAGTGGACACCTCTCTCTGTGTCCCCTCTGAGACACTCAGCTACACTCTGATGTGATGAAGTGGCGGCCTGACCCAATTTATGTCCCTGTCCCAAACTGCGGGCTGCCAGTGGCCCCGAAAACCTCAAACGCATGACAAACCCCAAACGAGGGCTTCAGTCAGGACAACACAAACCCACACACACACACACACACACACACACACACACACACACATACACACACGACTTCCAGCACTATCAGACGGTTAAGGCGGAGTTTAGTGCTATGATGATTTCGGTCAAAGCATCTTTTTATTGCTCGAGATCAGCTTGAACGAGGAATAGTGTTAAGTCCAGCCTTACTGTCTGACAATATGAGTTTTAACCTCAATATGCCCCACAGGTTCGGGCTGTAAAGACTCTGGAATGGTAAAAAAAAAAACTATGGAATGGCATTCAAGGCTAATATTAAAGACATAAATGTGACATTTATTAATTTATTTATTAATAATACCTTCCCTTTAAAGTCCATGAAAAAAGTTTAGTTTTCTTCTTCTGCATGACAGGACATCTTGCATAATTTTTTTTTTATCATAATCTATAAAATATAGTTGAAATAGTTTTACGTGTTACATACTTTAGAAAATGGACAATCATATCGGCAGAAGGAAGCCATGTTGTTTATTTTAATCACATTTTATCTATTTATTTATTAAAATTTTTTAATTGTCTCTTCCTTTTATGTTACACTGTGTTACATTCGACAGCAACGAAATCAAAGTTCTGTCCTGCTTCAGTTTCCGTTTTCTATCGCTTTCTTTTTGGCAGTGGACTAAATGCTATTTTTTTTTATTTGGAAATCATTTTGGATGTTTCTACTCGAGACAAAATCTGGCAACCTCAGAGGTGTGAACTACAGGTAGCTGATTTGCATACTCTGAATGGCGCTCCCTGAAAATCAACTTTAAGCAGCTGGGTAACCCGGCTTATCCTGCATAAACATTAACTCAACTTCTGGAATCGTAATGTGAGAGCTAATCCAGAATGTTTGCCGTGTACTCATGGAATTAAAAAGCGCCTCGTTGAGCCTTTATCTGCCGACACCTTGAGTCGGCGGATTGGTTGGAGTTGGTCGAATATGGATGAAAGGTCTGCTTAATATCACTGGCTTGTGAGTGTGTGTGTGTGTGTGTGTGTGTGTGTGTGTGTGTGTGTGGGTTGAATACAGTATGTGTTCTTTTTCCAGAACAGTCTCTTTCTTTCCCTCTTTCTCTGATCTGTTCTTATCATGTTTAATACCTTTTCTGGACACGAGCTGGATGAAGGCCATCTATTAGAGGAGCATTAAGATGTTTTGATAGGCAGAACGAGAGAGAAAGAGAAAGAGAGATGTAATCAACATAAGAGGTATTCACCTTATCTACTCCAACCTTGAACGGTCCCTACGTCTAAGGACTTCTAACACACACACACACACACACACACACGTATATAACACTGAGAGATCGGCTCTCCCCTCTGCTCTTTGATTGACAGGTGCTGAAATGAGGCTGTGAATAGCTGTGGGCTCCGGCCTTCCAAATAACTCGTCCGTCAAATTACACCCCGCCTTCGCCTCGCTCCCCTGGTGGCCTGGGAGATCTATTTATTTGTCTGTTTATTTGCTTGGTTTAAATATTTGGTGGGGAAAATATTGAATTTTTGTCCCCTGGTCAGAGTGCTCATATTTAGTTAATAACGAGAGTAGAGGAGGTTGTTTGTTCTGAGAGTAGAGGAGGAGAGGGCAGGGAGGGAGAGGGTAACTTGATTTAAGGAAGTCCTTGGAGAAAGGAGACGACCTTCTCTTATGTTGCGCAAACCGATGTATTTTCTGTCGATTTTACGCTGTTTTTTTTTTTTTGGGGGGGGGGGTAGGGGGTGGGGTGTTCGGACAGCTGTTAGCTGAACGTCTCATTTTTTTAACAACCGTGAATAAAATAATATTCAGATGATGAACTTTCATTGGGTTTAATGCCCAGGAAACATCTGTACATCTTGGTACACCTGTTCTCTCCTTGAAAATAGCAGCGTCTATGGTGAAAATGCAAGCAGGAAACCTCTAGCTGTTCCAAACACTTTAAGTAATATTGCTAACGTTAGTTACGTTTCCTAGCGAACATCGACACAAGTGTAAGTTCGTAAATTACATTGGCATCTTCCAAACATTTTATTTAAAACTGTCTGTCCAGGATTTCGTGATTCTGCAATTGTAGAATTGAACGCCAAATCAAGCAATCTCCGCAATATTTTTCGAAATTACCTCAGATCTTCCGCAGATTTGGGCCGAGACGGGTGGTGTGACATCATCACGACGAGCATTCGGCCAAAGCCCTCTTTGATTCACGTGCGTCGAACATGAGTACAGCTAAAACGTCTCGTTTACCAACAAACATCACTGTGATGAACACAAGCCACAGCAAAATCACGCATTTGTGGCCGCGACAGTCGCAAGAAAAAACCTAGACAAAATCCAGTACGGACTGATTAAAGTAGTCAGCTAGTAAACTAGCTTGAAATTAATTAACCTAACCTTAAATTAGCTCAAATGATGTAAAAAATAAACAAAAAATAAATAAATACATTGTGAGCAATCAGAATGAATCCTGTGTTAATTTGTTAGGCAGTTTATAAAAGTAAAAGCAATTTAACATGAAATTCAGATTAAGAAACACTCGACTAGATCTAAACATTGTTTGATCCTATTACATTAGTCTTGTTAGCTAGCTGCCTACTAGTAATACAGACGCTTTGGATAAAAGTGTCTGCTAAGTGAATAAATGTAATGTAAATGTAGTAAACTAGCTTGCAATTACAACAGGTAAAGTAGCTAGCTAGCTATATAAAACCTAGATAACTAGCTCATATGATGTTTTTATATATATATATATATATATATATATATATATATATATATATATATATGTATATGTATATATATAACACAATCAGAATTAATCTCGCGTTAAAGTATTAGGCCATTTTAAACATTGTTTAATCCTACTTACGTACAGGTTGAATAGTCATTGGAAAAAAAAAAGAAGAAGCAAACTAATCAAGAAAACACTGGTATAGGGTCCGTCAAACGGTGTACCGTGGTCCAGATGTAGACCAGCAACAAATATCTGTGGTTCAAATCACTCGAAAAACACTGTAGAGGAACCGATCGACGTATGAAAACAACTAGCCATGTTTCAGCTAGTCTACTTTATTATTATTGTTTTAAAACATGAACTAGCGCAGCTTCTGTAGAAGATTCTCTGTTACTAAAAGCCGCCATTTCATGAATTTATCATGAAATATTAAAAGATACCTGTTGGCCATTCGGTTATTTTACTTGCTGTTATCCGGACGCTATTCAGTAGCTGGAACCTCACAGATTTGAGCTTGTCCTAGAAAGAGAGGAAAAAGAGAGAGAGAGAGAGAGATTTATCTCTCTTTTACTTAACTAATCTACTGTCATGTCTAACCATGTCCTCCAGCCGTGATGATGTCTCGGTGTGTACTGCTGGTGTTAACACGAGCCTGCGGCTCATCAATACAGTCGATTAGCAAATGCCACCGCTCTCAAATGCACTGTCATCAGGAACACAAGCACCGTATTTTCCTCGACAGTCGTAATTTGCTCTTTCAAAGCATTAGGAGAGTGACTGAGAAGAGAGAGAGAGAGAGAGAGAGAGAGAGAGAGAGAGAGTGCTAAGCCCCTGCCTTGTGAGATCAGTGATTTCATATCCCTCTATCAGTAAGTTAATATGTATGTCAGTGTGTTCCGCCCAGCGCATTGATTCCTGTTTAAAAGGCTCGGCTTAGTCAATACTCACCCATCTGTCTCTCTTAGCTCATAAATGAAGTGGCCAGCATTGACCAGCCTGCGCTGTCTATAAAATCCAACACACTAATGAAGACTTACACACAAACCCACATATGCTTGCACTATATGCATAAATGCTAATCACACACACACACGCGCGCACACACACTGACACCAATCATGATAATTGCAGTCCGGTCCCTCGTCATTGGAAAGACAGCCATTCTGGTTCCATAGATTTTTTCCTTCTCTCTCTCTCTCTCTCTCTCTCTCTCTCTCTGTCTCTCTCTCTCGTCGTCGTCTCCCCTGCTGCTGCTGTGTAGGTCAGCTTTAAAGGTTGTGTCTGCTCATTTGTCAGACATTGTTAGCCCAAAGCATGCGGGCGTCCACTGTTTGTCATCTTGATCAATTATGGATCATACGTGCCGACTCGTTTGCTTTGGACTGCCCAGTGCGCTTATTCATAACTCACGCTCGATATTTCAGCCCTCGCTCGCTTTTCAATCGCGGCAAATTAATGTTGCCATTAACTTACTGTAGATACAGGTGATAAATACAGGTTGTATTTTTTCTAATGAAATACTGTAAGTGCAGGACAAGTAAGGAGCCGGACTCGGACTGCTGTAGGATGTAATGTTAAAAGATTAGGGCTTTGTCAGAAAAACAACAACTAAGGAAAAAATTAGCAACCTGAACAAAGCATAATGTCTATAAATGCTCTAACCGCAGCGTTGTCACTTGACACGAGCGTTTTCATAAGATCATGTTGATTTAACACAGCCTGATTTTCTATTTTCCTTCACAGTTTATTTATTTTTTTTGCTTGTTTTTATATTATAAGACATCACTTGAAAATTGCCTAAAACGTTCTCCACACTTTTACACCATTAAATATGTCAGAATCTTGAATTAGCTCCCTGGGATAGGCTCCAGGTTCCCCCGTAACCCTGAAGAAGGAGTAAGCGGTAGAAGATGGATGGATGGACGGATGGATCTTTAATTATACACGAATATTCAGTTAGGAAATGTCCCCTGGCAACAGTAACAACCTGATATGACATTAGCTGGCTAGCTAATTGCTAACAAACTAGCTCACATTTGTCCCAGGTGGACATGAGCGATTTCAGTATCTTCGGTACATTCAGTATATACTCAAACATACTCATATGAGGTTTTTTCTTTTTTCTTTTTCTTTTTCAATGATTTATTAGCAACAAAATCTGTTAAAATGCACCCACAACACCCAAAAGCTTTTCACTGCTAATCTTAGCTGAGATAGCAAGCTGGCTAGTTATCAGCTAGGCACAAGTGTTTTACTCTCCGAATCTTGATTCGCGTTTTTTATTGTCACGGCAGCGAAACCTGTCAAAAATGTACCATAACAACCAAAACTGTTTATCACTAATATTCGCTAAGTAAGAGCTAGCAGACTAGCTGACAGGGATCCTGAGTGGGAGATCAGTATCTAGATTTTTTTTAGGTCTCGATTACTTTGTCATTTTCCATGGAGGATTACTTAATAGCTGTCAGAGTAGACGATAATAATCAAACTATTTCCTTATTAGCTATAGGATGTTAGTTAGTTAGCAAGCAAGCTAGTTTAGTATGAAGACTCAGTGGCTAAAAGTTCCAGGTTTATTCGGTTATCTATTGCAAGCCATGATGTTTCTCGTGTCTATACTGAAAGATCTCTTTTTAAACGGAAACATGAATTCAGCACTAAATTTTAAAAACATTTAATATTTATATATATATATATATATATATATATATATATGTATGTATATTTTTTTACTTCAGAATAAAAATAAAAAAAATAAGTCAACACTTTCCACAAGTTGTTTTTGTTTTCTTGAATAACTGATTTCCTCTCAGGCCAGGAAGTGGAAATGAGTGTACATATTTGCAGGTCAGTGTGTGTTTCTCCGTTAAACAGAAGAAAAGGCAGAGTCATCTTTATCCTTTGACCTTCGACCTTGGGCACACATCTTGAGCATCCGCCTTCGCAAACGAGGTCCGAGGCTAGAGGGGAAAGTTCGGCATGAGGAAATAGTTCATCTGAGCCGAGTAGAGTGCGTGCGTGTGTGTGTGTGTGTGTGTGTGTTAACTGAGAAAAATGATATTTCTAAACTTTTCTAGACTCTAGCGTCATGCTGCGATATTGTGAAGACTGTGGCCTCTCTTTTGAGTTCGCAAGGTGTGTGTGTGTGTGTGTGTGTGTGGATCTCAATAAAACAAAGAGCCGCCGGATCCTCTCCCCAGTTTCCGGATCAATCTGTCTCCCAGCATGCATCGCACGCCTGACCTCAAAGCTAAACACAAGGCCTGCACTATAAAGCAGCACACACCAGGGTGTTCGGCCTTGAAGTTGCACTCAGCATCAAATAACGGGATTATTGTATTACAGTGTGTGAAGGTGTGTGAGTGTGTGGGTGCATGTTGGAGAGGGAGTACATTGTTGTTGAGCATGCGTATCTTTAGTAGTTTCGCCGTGTATTTACCTGTAGGCTTTTTCTCCGGGATGAGAGCGAGACAGCTCAAGAACGACAACTCAGCCTGCCGTCTTTCCTCTTTGTTCACCGCTCCTCTATCTCTCTCTCTCTCTCTCTCTCTCTCTCTCTCTCTCTCTCTCTCCCTCCCTCCATCTTCTTCTCCTCTCTTGTTCTTTTGCCCTCTTGCTCCGTCCGGGGAGTCATTATTGCTTTGGTGAATATTTCATGGCGCTCAATACATCTGAACACAGACACCTGCCAACCTCTCTTATGTGCACACAAACACACACACACACACACACACACACACACACACACACACACACAACAGATCATAGATCAAAATAGCACTCTCCTGCAGCTGTGCCTGGCGTTCCACTCTCTCTGTGTCTCTCTCGTTCTCTTTCTGGTTTTTTTTTCTCTCCCTCTCTCTCACACACACCTATACACCACGTACAGTCATAATACGCCACTTGACAGACGTCTTTTTATGAACTGATGGAGATCTTTTCTCTGTTGTTCTCTCTGTGGCCACTTCCTTTAGCTTTGCTCTGAGCTTTTTCCTACCGATTCCTTAGATGAAAAGGAAGCTTCACAGGCTGCCAGGGTTCTTGTGAGTGTGTGCGTGTGTGTGTGTGTGTGCGTGTGTGTGTGTGTGTGTGTGTGTGTGTGTTAGTGTGAGATAGACACCAACTGTGAATACTAACCTGCTTCTTGCCTCCATTTCTGACCTTGAAAACACCTCTGTTCTCTCTCTCTCTCTCTCTCTTCTCTCTTTTTTTTTTTTTTTTTTTTTTTTTTTTTTTTTTTTCTCATGATATTAGATCTCTGAGTGAGTGAGTGAGTTGTGTGAGTGTGTGTGTGTGTGTGTGTGTGTGTGTGTGTGTGTGTGTGTGTGTGTGTGTGTGTGTGTGTGTGTGTGCAAGTTCTCATACATAAGTCAGCACACTCTGGTCATCTCCAGGTCTGGCTGTCAAGTCTGTTGATGTTTTCTGTGTCTATTTGAAGTGCGGCTTTTTTCGCTTCTCCTTCATCGGCGTGCATTCAGAGCTTCAGAGCCGTGAAAAGCTTTCTTCTTCTTCTTCTTCTTCTTCTTCTTCTTCTTCTTCTTCTTCTTCTTCGTCGTCGTCTTGCTTCACAGCTACAAACACTCACAGTAGTGAGTACCTACTCTTAACCCTTAGAGGATTATTTTACAGAACACAATTTAAAACCGGGAGAATATAGTCTTTCCGATGATAGCAGAGGTGTACATATACGACGGAATCTCCTCTGGGTGAATTCTGTCACCTTATATTTCACCTGTAATGGAGTAAAAGAACCAAATCAAGTTTTTGTTTTCACCGTCAGTGTTCCAGCACGTCTTACTTCCAGTCACAGGCATTTCCGAAGAGAATAGTGACATCACCAGTGTTAGATTTGTCGAAAGCTGGAAAGTGTTACAGCTGAAATACCCTCATAATCCTCCATATTTGCATTACTCATATTTATTTACCATTTTTTCCAGCTATAATTTTGTCAAGAGTTTCGTTTAGACGGATATCCGGTTTCTCGCGAAAGGCAGTCGGAAAGAATAACCGTTCCAGGGTGCTTGTGTAAAAAAGAAATAAATGCACAAATTCTAATGAATTCTAATGATTTTTTGGATTTTGCCATGCTTTGTGTCACTCTACATCAATCATTAAAGATATTCATACCGATATGGGTGACACTTTACAATAACAGCCCATGAATAATCCTGCACGAATACCTGAATTAATACTTACTTAAATACGAGTGAATGATGAGTTAAGGCACGTACTAATCACAAACTAATGAAGATCTAACCTTAACTTCGACGTGAATCCGTGCGTGAATAACGACCACCTTAAATACCTTAATGTCAATTATGGGAGTAATCCAACGCCATCCAGTATGTTTGTGTACACAGCTGCATACGGTAGATGTTATAGGCAATTTGAAATGATGCACGTTTCATTCATATTCTTTCGTATAGAGTATGTTTGATTTAGTTCAAAACGTCAATGTTAATTAACACAGCACATTACCTAACAAACATGTCCTAACGAGCTTAAGGTGGTCGTCGTTAAGGTTAGCTCTTCATTAGTCCGTGATTAGTACATGCCCTAACTCGTCATTTGTTCATATTTAAGAACGTATTAATTCAGGGATTAGTTCATGGTTATTCATGTGCTGTTATTGTAAAGTGCTCCATTTACATGTTAGTCTCTTTAAGAAAACCAGTGTCCAAACTACTCTAGTGTCTCCGTATGCTTAAGCCCAAATTCTGACTAACCTCACGTTATTCATTTCTGCTTATTTTCACAACGGGTGCCAATAATTCCAGGCGTTAAATATACCGTGTATATATATATAATACCAGCGCTGAGCATTCCACACCCATACATGCATACAAACAAGTTGAAAAACTGGAACAAATGTTTTGGAGAAGTTCCCTGGCTGAAACAGTAGTGGGTTTTATTTCTCACTGACCCGTCGGGAGTGTGATCACTCAGCTACCGACTGACAGAGCGAGAGAGGAGAAACGGAGCGGGAAAGACGTAAAGTAATATGTTTTATTCCATCCTGCGGCTTCTGGCGATTACAGGAATAAAAGTCGGTCCTGTTTAGTATGAGTGAGCTGCTGAGAGGTGTTGATGGAGAGGGAAGGGGAGAGAGGAAGTAGAGAGAGAGAGAGAGAGAGAGAGCGCAGAATGAGTTTGGATTAAGGCGGCTAAGGCAGTAATCTGGGCTGAACAGAGGGACGAGGGAGAGGGAAGAGTGTATCTGTCTTTAGGCAGAGAGTTACAGAAGGTCATGGGCATCTCTTAGACCTGCGTGTATGTGTGTGTGTGCGTGTGTGTGTGTGTGAGAGAGAGAGAGATAGCGAGAGAACTCCTGTAGGTTGGTCATCAAAAGGAAGTGAGATTATATAAGGAGTGATGTGAGACGGAGGATTTTCTGGTTTCTGTGTGTGTGAGTGTGTGATCCGTGGATAAATGCAGTTGAACCGAACACCTTGCCCTTCGCAGAGGTCAGCTCTACTCTCGGCGCACAGTTGCCTTCAACCTGCTGCTTTCCCTCGGCTGTGAGAGAAGAGCATTCTGATGTGTGTCTGTGTGTGTGTGTGTGAGAGAGAGAGAGAGAGAGAGAGAGAGAGAGTAAATCTCTGAGTAATAACTTTATTGATTTGAATTCTACTTTATCCGTTCAGCTGCGCTTTCATGCTGACAGACAGGGCCTAAGTGAGTAAACCTGCTTATACAACTAGAGTCTGAGAAAGATCACACCTTCGGAGTCTTCCATCGTAGCCGTGTGTTTTCCTCAGGAGCCGACGTGTGGGTGTTTTGGGCTAATCACCGAGCAAGTGGACAAACAGGGTTGAAGTAAGCGCTAGAGTAGAACAGAGTTGAAAAGAGTTTTAACTGCGAAATAGGTTCAAGGGGTTAAGTATGCCGGACGAAGCGAGCTAATGTTAAAGCTACAATGTCTCCATGAATTATTTTGGAGACATCAAAAACGTAAAGGTAGAATGACCGACAACAGGATCACATTGCATGGAATATCAACAATGACCTCAGATATGTTTGTAAATCTATTTAAAAAAAAAAAAATGAAATTACTCTTAGCATCAACTGCCGTCCAAATTGAACCGTCTCTGCCGTATCGACAAACATCAACTTTCAGTCATGAGCGTGGAGCTGTCAGAAATTTGTGAAAGAGCATTAACGAAGCGTGTAGTATTATTTCGTTGCTAGCTAGTTGACTAGCATTAGCCTTTATTTTCCTCAGGTTCATGAGTCCTCCTTGTTTTAAAGTTTACCAATACAGATTTGAACTAAAGAGCTCTTAACTGCTCAATAGGTTGTAGTGAAGATTCAATTATTGAGAAAACTGTACAGACGTTCCCGTCAAAAAATCAGAGTTCATCAAAATGAGCCGACAATATGCTTCCTGATTAACAAAAGCCTAGCGTATGAATGAGGTAAATGATTTAGCTAGCTAGCATGTTGAGCGTGTTATAAGAATAATGTCAACATAGGATGACTGGAAGCAAGTTAAAACTGACAGGAATGGCATTATCTACTTCAGATGTTTTTGTAAATCTCTTAAAAGGACTCTATGACTAAAATGACACTAAAATTCCCTTTAATGCTCATCTTTAACGGACTCCGCCATTTGAAAAGCAACAACGCTCGGTCGTAAACTCAAATGTTTTTTGACTCTTGTCTCATTTTGTCTGTGAAAGAACGTTAATGCAATGCTAATTCTGTCCTTGCTAGCCATCCATCCATCCATCCATCTTCTACCGCTTACCCTTTTCAGGGTCATGGGGAACCTGGAGTCTATCCCAGGGAGCATCGGGCACAAGGCGGGGTACACCCTGGACAGGGTGTCAGTCCATCACAGGGCATAATCACATACACACTCACACACCCATTCATACACTACGGACACTTTAGACACGCCAATCAGACTACCATGCATGTCTTTGGACTGGGGGAAGAAACCGGAGTACCCGGAGGAAACCCCTGCAGCACGGGGAGAACATGCAAACTCCGCACACACGTGGGTGGCCCCGGCGGGAATCGAACCCTTGGAGGTGTGAGGCGAACGTGCTAACCACTATGCCACCGTGCCGCCCCTTGCTAGCTAGTTGACTAATATTAGCATTACTCAACCTTATATGGTTATTATTTGTGATAGCTTGTACCTAAAATACTGTACCTTTTATTATTATTATTATTATTATTATTATTTTATTATTATTATTATTATTATTATTATTATTATTATATGGCTAACAGATGTAGTGTTTTTATATGGTCATATTACTGTTTTATATGGCTAATGAGCATATTGTTTTTAACTTACAAAAAATGTAGCACCCTGCTAGCCATCTCTGCATATGATGTATGTAGTATTACATGCAGGAAGCTCCTGGTTTGTGTGTGGGTATGTGTGGGTGTGTGGTTATTTCCTGTGCACCTATCTCTTTCCAGACAGAAGGAGCAAAGGAGGATGGAGAAAAGGACTCTTAAGTAGGAGAGGGCAGGAAAGAATCGCTGCTAGCCGTCACTTGGGATCGTGGTACTGACAGAATCCTCTTACAGCTACACCTATGCTAAACGTGGAAAGTACAATTGTGCTATATCGGGTATACAGAGACACAAAAAGTACACGTGCTTGCTAGGCCTTTCTCTCTCTCTCTCTCTCTCTCTCTCTCTCACACATACACACACTCTCTCGCTCTCTCTGTCTTCTCCCAGTCTTTCTGTCTCTGCATCTTCTTGTCACTCCAAAAGAGCAGAAAATTAGACTTTGAGAGATACCTTTTATGGATTGGTCTGCCCATGTAATATTGTTTCTGTATTGATTTTGATGAATATACTCTGCTGTAAGGGGGGGAAAAGAGGCTCTGGTTTGCTTCAAGAACTAATGTTCCAGGTTTAGGCCTTTTTTTCTCTAACATATCTTCCTTTTTAATAACAACCAGGAATAGGTGAAGATTGTTGTCGCAAGAACAAGGCATACCTATATCACATTGTGAAAGTTTTCCCAACAAATTGTCATTTGTGGACATTTTTCATGCGCCGAGATTAATCTAACACTATGTCATACTTTTTTACAGCCTGATTTCTACCCGTCTCGCTATCGGGGACTGACACTGGAGGGACGGTAAGTGGAAAACATGAGACGGAAGGTGTAAAACGTGAGATGAATGAGAGAAATAGACTTGCCTATATTGCCTATATGATATTGTCTATATTTAGAGTTGAGTAGAGACATAAAGATGGAGAATGGAGAAAGCGCCGGAATGGTGTAAATGTGATTGGAGAGAGAAGAAGAGCGATGGAGGGATGAAAATGTAAGCTGCAGCGGGGGAAGCAGGTGTCTGCGTTTACGAATGAAAATTCCTCTTAAAACTATTACATACTGTCCTGAATACATATTTCCTCTTCTCTTCTTCTCCTCCTCTCTTCTTCATTTCCTCCAGGTTTTAGTAGCTACGGTACTTCTATATGTAGCATAAAATATAATGGTGCATGCTGTTATAGGAAAATAATCAACATATACAAACTCTCTCTCTCTCTCTCTCTCTCTCTCTCTCTCTTTCTTTGGCCAGCTGTTTCTAGCAGATGTTAGCAGGCCCTGAATACAGTGAAACAGATTCTGACACTTGTATATTGTCAGTGTTGGTCCAGCTGAGGCCTGATTAGTTCAGAGACAGCATTAATATGAATGTTGTAGCATGGTGGAGGATGCCATGTTGCGTGTGGTGTGCAAATCTAGAAAAACACACTCATCTGCATACACACAGGCATTCTGTTCCGCCGTACGGTGTTATAAAACTACGAAGCAGAATCCCAGCTCTCGGCATGTTCATGTCGGCGTGACTAACCTCATTTTTCTCGCCCATAGACAAAGCACTAAAGGTGTATAAATTTCATTTCTTTATTTTGAATTTCACCTCGAGCGATTCAATAAATCGCGGCATGAAACGGGAATAAAGGGAAGGGGAGAATAAAAAAAAAGAAGAAGAAGAAGAAGAAGAAGAAAGAGAAAGTGAACGCTCGATGAGATTTCAGACGAATCTGATAAATTACTCCCTGAGCCAATAGACTCTAACTGGCTCTCCTGTTGCTATGCTGCCGAGTTTCGGGCGTTTTATCGCGTTAGTCGGTTCTGTCTCACTTCACACGAAGCCCTGGAGACCCTCGCTCTAAACCGCACTCCAGATTTCGCCAAAGCTTGCTGAATCGCTGTCACTGCACATCCACATTAAGCCCGATATTATATATACTATTCAAAAAGTACAAAACCAGCCGCATTAACTTTCTATCCTCACTCAGATCTGAGTCTGGTGAGAAATGAATTACAAAGGCAGTTGGTTTTTTTGACTTTTTTTTTTTTTTTGCTCCGCAAGGGGAAGACGAGAGAAGCGAGAGTCATGTCTTATTGAGACTTGGCTTCTTAATTTGATCTTTGTAAAACTAAGTTGCTTCAGGTATGCAGTACGAGGCAGCACAGATAGCCTGAGGGTGGAGAGAGACAGAGGAACCCTGGGAGAATTCCTCATCTCTGCCTCTCCCTCTCTCTTTCCCGTTCCCCCATCTGCACCTCCTCTGAAGTTGCCCTTGGTTCTACATGTGTAATGCTAATTATGAATGAGGGAGAGTTAGATCAGTACAAACCCATCAAACATTTTACAGCAGGCTGCTATTGTAATAAAGATCAATGAACACCATATCGGTACCCATCCTGAAAGGCTAGGGTGGGGTGCCGGGGATTGAGCAGACGCTTTTTTCTTTCATTTCCCGTGCTCCATCACGCTCTCTCATCATCAGTACCAGAGAGGAGCGGATCAGATTTAATTGCCGTTTGCCGTCGCTGTGATGTGATGTGTTGGGTGAAAAGAAAGTCAGCCGTCCTACAGCAGCCTACGACACGTTGACTGAGAGAAACATGGCCTGTGTATGTATGAATTTTTCACTGAATAGATAACGAACATCTGTCCTTGTGTGTCTAAAATACCCCCCGAGGTCATACTGACCACACCGCATTTTTACCGTAAGTCAGATCAAACTCTTTCTTTCGCTCTCCCCTTTTCATATATTAATATACCTCTGACACCTGAAGATAAGGATTCAGGAGTGTTGCTACACTACAAAGCTGTTGGTCATCTCCACACTTCTGGCTGCTCCTCCTCCCTTCTTTCAGCACACACCTTTATCTGTCCTCTCATTTTCCTTCTTCTGTGCTGCGCGTAACTCCCATGGGAGTCTGTATTCTCCAACATCTGAACGCAGCCCACACCTGCTACTCTTACTGCCAGGATTAACCCCAAATTAACCCCAGGCGTACAATGTGTCCCTATCACCATCACTCAAAGTTATTTCACAGATGATTAGCCAAAATAAAAATAAAAAACCCTATAAAAAAAATCTTCTGTTGTGTTCATATGTGCGATATTTGCTCTACTAAACGCATAGCATTCCCTTTAAAAATCAAAGTCAATGTCCACAACAGTGTCTTTGTGCTTTCACTAGGATTTCAAAGGCAGAAATAAATTCCTCCATGGTTATAATATTTTTTTATGTGATCCATTAAGATAATGGTTTAGCTTTAAAGTGAAGGCCAGATCTTTAAAAAAAAATAAGTTTACTGGTTTTCTAAACAAGAGCGGACTCTGGTGCAACGTCTTGTATTCAAGTGCTACACACACTAGGCTAAAGTAGTCATTTGTTTATATCCTGGGAAATAGAACCAACTAAGTTAATCATAAAATATCTCGGGTGGTACAGGTAAAAACAGGCGGGATTGGTCAGAATTCCTTCAGGAGCAAGCAGGATTGGTCAGAATTCCTTCAGGAGCACATGGGACTGGTCAGAATTCCTTCAGGAGCATATGGGACTGATCAGAATTCCTTCAAGAGCAGCGGGATTGATAAGAACATCTTTAGGAGCAGGCAGGATTGATCAGAACATCTTTAGGAGCAGGCTGGATTGGTCAGAATTCCTTCAGGAACATATGGGATTGGTCAGAATTCCTTCAAGAGCAGCGGGATTGGTCAGAACATCTTTAGGAGCAGGCAGGATTGGTCAGAATTCCTTTAGGAGCAGGCAGGATTGATCAGAATTCCTTTAGGAGCAGGCAGGATTGATCAGAATTCCTTTAGGAGCAGGCAGGATTGGTCAGAATTCCTTTAGGAGCAGGCAGGATTGGTCAGAATTCCTTTAGGAGCAGGCAGGATTGATCAGAATTCCTTTAGGAGCAGG
Source organism: Ameiurus melas (assembly GCA_012411365.1). Classification (NCBI taxonomy): domain Eukaryota; kingdom Metazoa; phylum Chordata; class Actinopteri; order Siluriformes; family Ictaluridae; genus Ameiurus; species Ameiurus melas. The sequence goes on from CM022754.1 coordinate 4,726,424, forward strand.
CAGGATTGGTCAGAATTCCTTTAGGAGCAGGCAGGATTGGTCAGAATTCCTTTAGGAGCAGGCTGGATTGGTCAGAATTCCTTCAAGAGCAGCGGAATTGGTCAGAACATCTTTAGGAGCAGGCAGGATTAATCAGAATTCCTTTAGGAGCAGGCTGGATTGATCAGAATTCCTTTAGGAGCAGGCAGAATTGATCAGAATTCCTTCAGATTTCCTTCAAGGGCAGCTTGTGCCATTTGTATTATCTTTGAAATGATCAGGATAATCACTGTGTTCAAAAGTGTCAGGACCTGAACAGGCTCTGGAAACATAAAATGTCATTCAGATTCAGACTTTCTTTAGACGTGGCATGCTAATTCGTTAAATTGATATCATTTAGTCATTTAGTAATGCCATTCTGCAATGTTTTCTTCGTGCTGTGTATTTCTGAAAGGCAGCTGGATTTTAATCCAGCATGAGCTCTTACACGCTGTGAGTCTCTACATCAGCAGCCAAATTATGAATAATACACTTCACAGATGATTAAGCATAATTAACAAGCCAACACACTGAAATCTTAAGTACAGCATTCGTGTCTGTGTGATGCTTCTCCTCACTGCTCGGCAGTTTATTTGCTAAACTTGCTTCACTATTATTAAGGCTTTAGATATCACGGAGATCATATTTGGCATACATAATCTAACACTCTTCATCTATTTGCTTGAAAAGTCATGATCTTATCACGTTTTTATCAGGCGTCTAAACACTGGTAAGCAGGTGAGCATGTTCTGACTTAGCATAGGAAACGCACGCGGGCCTTCATTTAATGCAGCAATCGAAGCGTTTTGGCATTTCAACTTTAAAAGGCAAACATAATCTGTGCAAGCTGCTTGGTAAAGGGTAAATCAAATCTAATTGAGGATAATCATGTTATCAGATGAGAGAGGATCCTGAATAGGCTTATCATGCCAGAACTCCAACTCCTTATATTAATCCTGCGTTCTGTCAGCCAGCTTTTAATTGCCTCGGATAGTTTTAAGGCATTTCCTTAAACGATAATGCCGTGGTGTTAAACTGACTTTAACACACAGAACACCTGCTGAATCTAGGATCCTGCTTTTCGTATTTCGCTCTGTCTTTCCAGAGTGCTTGAAAAAATGGATCAGGTTTTTTTCTCTTTCTTTCTCTCTCTCTCTCACGACAATCTTACAGTGTGTAGAGTATGTACTTTTCCACAATTTATCACTGTCCCAGATCCCAGCAATTAAGGGAGTAAATGTACTCCATAAAATCTATATGACTACAGTATTAGTTGCAGTGAAGACTAGCATCCACTGCATCACACTTACTTGACTAAAAATAGACTTTTGGACATCCTGAAGTGTTTTATTACTCTTATACTACAGCAGTTTGTTGTGGAATGTCTGCGGAACAAGTTAGTTCCTGTTATTGCTTGCGTTATAGCAACTATAAACAGTCATACTCTTACTAGCCTCTTTTTTCTTCTCTCTCTTGAAGTGACAAAGTCGAAGAAAAAAAAGAAGAAAAAAAAGCAGTTTGTCATGCTACCGAAGACGCCTTGAACAAATGCGAACTAAACAGAGTTAGCACCGTTGCCTCGTACCTTCGGGGTTGAGGGTTCGAATCTGCCCGGTGTGAGGGGTGTTTGCATATTCTCTTCGCGCCTTTGGGGTTTTTTCTGGGTACTCCGGTTTGCTCCTCCAGTCCAAAGCCATTTGCTGTATGCTGTTTGGCATTTTCAGGCACAATTTGTCTGTAATGTGTGAAATTGTGCTTGATGGTGCGTTACGATGCGTTGGCAACCCATCCAGGGTGTCCCCTCACCTTGTGCCCCAAGTTCCATGGGATAGGCTCCAGGCTCCCAGTGACCCTGTGTAAGATACGGGGTGTGGAAAATGGATGGATGGATGGATGGATGTTTATGTGGAACAACCACTGTGCAAATCTCTGCTAATTGTTACAAAAGGAACAATAACTTATTAGAACAGACATTCATATAAACCTGTGAATTGGCTTGACTGAGTTGCAGTTATAGCAAACTAATCAGCACTTTCTGTCCAATCAGACTTGAGAATTCAACAGCGCTGTTGTGCAAAGGGAAGGGGAAATGATCAACACGGTCTCATAAAACTTCAAAGGCAAAGGCTAGGATTCATACCATTATACACCATCGATCATTTGAATTTGCAAATTTTTGAACATAGTCCCACACTTCAATACTTGTAACAATTTGCATAGGGTTTGTAACTTTTCTCGAAACGTTTTATTTCATTTGTGTGAAACTTTTTTTTTTTTTTTCCATTTTCAAATTTATACAAATTTCCCATGTGGTCAGGTTTTCAAGTCTTGTTTAGAGTAATACGTTTATGAAGTGTGTCTTATGTCAAATTCTTAGCATTGCCTGGTTCCAAACTTCTTGGCAGCCTCCAGACTGGATCTCCTTGGAAGTGCACCAATAGTGAAATGTCAAAGCTCGCCATTTCTGCATATCTTTACATAAATTTCAAACCCGTTCTTGACAGGAAGCATGAGCAGTTTTGTTAAATAATACTCAACATGGAATCTCAACATGGACGAGGTTAAGCTTATATTTTGCCAAGCTTCCATGTCTCTTTAGTGTTAGCTCATGATAAATTTCCTCCACTTGAATCACATTGGCCCAAATATTTATTAAAATCAGATCGCCGCTATATAATGGTAACACAATCATCTTGTTTCACATTCAAAAATGCACAATGCACTGCACTCATGATTTTTGCAAAATGTTACGTCTCATTCTTCAACCATGGTCTGAAACCTCTTAACATGCCCAGTGCTGGGGAATGATAAATGTCATCCACTGGCATCAGACAACAGCCAGCTCCATGATCCCAACCAGCCCTCTTGCTGTCGGGGTAAAGCTGTTTGGCCCTGGCTTTGGGTCTGCAGAGGTCTCGGATGAGAGGTGTAGCTTTCAGATGACAAACACAGGCTGTCGTGGCATGACACGAGAGATCACGGGTAAACAGGAGACTGCGGAGACAGCTGGAGGAGTTTGGACTTGTGCTTCACATGCTGGCCTGTTGGACTCGGTGTTGGACTCAGGACGAAGTGCATTAGTGTTTGTGATGGGGAAAACAGAATAGCAGAGCAGGAATGTAGGGAGGGCTGCATAACTATGCTTGTACTTCTTCTCTTTCTCTGAGTCTCCTACTCTCATACTACTGCCTTTAGGATTTTAGGACATTTTCTTGACTCATCCCTTGTTTTTCACGCCTATGAGGTGCAGGAAATACAGCATACACTGATCAGACACAACATTAAGTGAATAACATTCAGGTGTTTATTCAGATGAAGTGAATCACATTAATTATCTTGTTACTATGGTCACTGACAAGGGGTGGGATATATTACTAAGCAAGTGATCAGTCTGTTCTCATGCTGATGTGTTGGAAGCAGGAATCTTGGGCAAGCGTAAAGATCTGAGTGACTTTGACAAGGCCCAGATTGTGAAGGCTAGACGACCGGGTCAGAGCATCTCTAAAACGTCGCCTACCAAAAGTGGTCCAAGAAGGACAACCGGTGAACCAGTGGAAGGGTCATGGGCGCTGAAGGTTTATTGATGTGCGTGTGGAGCCTAGGCTAGCCCGTCTGATCCGATTCCACAGAAGAGATACTGTAGCACAAAATGCTGAAAAAAAGTTGTGTCCTCTTTCAGCAGGAGAACGTATCCTGCCACACTGCAAAAATGGTTCATTCAAGGTGTTGACTCGGCCTCAAAATTCCCCAGATCTCAATCCGATCGAGCGTCTAAGGGACGTGCTGGACAAACGAGTCCGATCCATGGCGCCCTCAAATCGCAACTTACAGGACTTAAAGGATCTGCTCACGTCTTGGTGCCAGATATCACAGCACACCTTCACAGGTCTTGTGGAGTCCATGTGTTGAAAAGTCAGAGCTGTTTTAACCTACACAATATTAGGCAGTTGGTTTTAATGTAATGGTTGATCAGTGTATTGTTTTGCAGGTCTACATGCACGATGTCATGCACATTCACTAGACGTTTCGAACGTTAAGGTAAAGGGCGTGGTTAGAGATCGTACATTTTCGTACACGTTCATACGTACGAAAGCGAACGAAATCTCACTTGTTTGTCTGACACCTTACGAGTTCTGCATGACTTCAGTTTTGACAAGTAACTTGGACTGGGACAAGCACTTTTCATTCATTAACGAATGACGCGATTTTTTTTATCCGTTTATGATTACATCGTAATGTTGCGGAACGTCCACGAAACAAATGAACAATTCTAAACAGACACATTCTTACCCGTCTCTCTTTTTTCTCAATTTTGAACGTAATAAAGGCATAAAAATGCAGCTTGTGATATTACAAAGTGACATATTTGTTGAAGAACAGCCTGATCTGATAAGCTATATGGTCAGATTTTGTTCGAAAGAAAACAATACGAGCGTTCCGAACATTTTGTACAAGGACAATTGTATTCACAATTTAATTCACAAAATGAATTCACAAATTTGTGTGTGTGTGTGTGTGTGTGTGTGTATAAAGGCAATCCTGAGCTCAATACCACCTTTTCCGTAGTGACCTGACCAGGCCATAATCATAACACCGCAACCGCTGGGCTGCATGGTCCTAAAGCCCCTATTAATCATGATCTAATTTAATCCCAACAAACACATAAAACTGCTGTGGATTTATTTCACTTTACAAACAGATGTGTCTGGCGATCCGTGTAAAGCGATACACAGCAGTCGTCTGGGACGGTCCCCATTTCTCGGGCTGGAGCTCCAAAAAGCAGAAACACATGTTGTCCCCAGTTTGACTGCCATCGTTGGCTTGAACTCGGGTACACAGCCGTACGCCTGGACTGATCCGTAACCGTTTTTGAATCTTTGATTAATTCCCTCCACGATTATTTATGATCTTTGAACTTGGAAATGAAATGTTTGAAAAGTATCAAGACAGAACTGAGAACGTTTCGAAGCACGTGGCTTCTCGAAGGACCGTAATAAAATAAAAATAAAAATAAAAATCCTTTGAAGTTTTAAAACTCAAATCGATGTTCGATGGACATCTGATACGGACCTGATTGGACCTGAGCGGGAACTGTCCAACTGCCATCTCTTGCAGAAGCTTTCTACATCCTGTGACCCAGCGAGAGAAAAGAGCGAGACAGAAAAAGGGATACGGATGCCTGCGGTATGCCAGTCACCGCTGATTATTCATGGAGAGCAGCGAAATGTTTTGTGTGTGAGCAGTGTATGGGGCAACAGAGCGTCGAATCAAAGCTCTGCTCTGTTATTAGAACCAATCTGCCACCGAGGAATGAAAACCCTACTGTGAGCATAAAAGGAGTTGTCTCATTTGATCATTTATTACACATTTTAAGCGCTTTTGAAATGGCTGAGGCCAATGTGGTCGGCATCCCTAATTGTAGTGCTTTTTCTCCCATTAATGCATCCAGACTCGCTATTCCTCCCAAGGACCACAAACACTCGTTACAAAGCGCTTGTCAACAGCTAACAGTTGTTGCCGCTGCCATACTTAGATCCGATCTGTGCGTTCTTTTTAACGAACAGCTGCCGCCAACTATATCCTGTCGCCTGCTATCCAAACGTCCCGACCGAAGAGATTAGCGATGCTTGTTTATCCGACGATTTTGCAGGAACCTCATGATAGACTCGTTTAAGGCAGGAAGCCACACATGACAAAGACGCTGAGCCTTTATTAAACTCATCCAGACCTCGGACTCTGTACTTAGATTATTTACGTCTGCCTACTGCCTGCTATCCCATCAAGAATGCGTATATTTATAATGCTGCTTAACAGCTTTGGGGGGGGGGCAACAACAACTAGCGCCTGTGTTTAATACTGTACAGCTCCGGGGTTCGCTGTTATTTTTAATGCTGTTTCTGTGTGTCTGGATGGAATTGAGAAGGGGTTTGATATATTTACAGGCTGTAGAGAACTCCCCAGCCATGCTTTTGCTTATTCATTCAGAACCACCCTCTCCCACACCGCTTGCGTCGAATTCCCTCGCATCCAATACGGCCCATAATTCAGCAGTGTTGTCTCTCACTTTGACGTACACCTAGTAAACATGTAAAACATTCCTGCGGGATTTGATGAAATTTTAATAACTCCGGTTTTTCGTACCACGGCTGGCCAGGCCACATATCAGTTACTGCTCCTTAAAAGCTCTGGCACGGGCCACTTCTGTGCTAACTCCTGCATAGGAACTCCAGAGAAGGTCCTTGTCCAAAAACAACAGGCAGCATGAGCGGTACATTTTGGAAATGCGGTTTCCAGTTTCTGCGGCGTGTTTTTCCAGCGGCCGTGATGAAATCGGCGTCTAGAGCTATTTTACCTGCGTTTGTGTCAGGTGATAGCCTGGCTAATGACTCTGGAAGCCAAACAGAGAGGCTTTCTGCCTGAGGTTTCACACAGACCCCATACCCCCCCCTCCTCTCTGCACTTTTAAAAGTGTCCCTCTGCCGGTAAAATGTGATCTTCTCATTAATGAAGGACACGCTTCGTTTCGCTTACCCATTACTCGCCCTCTAGGGGGAGCAGTGGCTGGACGGGACGTGGTGTTTTTCTTTCCTTGTGAACAGTTATGGGCCACTGTGAGCACTTAAAGCGGCCTTTGTGGAGCTCTATTGATTCATTGCTCATTGGTGTGTGTGTGTGTGTGTGTGTGTGTGTTTGGCTGTACATGTCAGCATGGACATACTGAATCAAAGAAAACTTGCATATAACAATGAAAAAAACATGTTAAACAATGTCTACAGTGTATTTTTTTTTACAAGGTTTAAAAAACATCAAGGACAGTCTAATGCTTTACTTGAAAAAGATTTGAATTCATTATTTACTTTCAATCTCGACGCGTCATGTACACACGCTCATCCGATCGGCCAATCACGTCGCAGCAGTCTGATGCATGAATTCATGTAGATACAGGTTCACATCAGAATGAGGACTGATCTCGGTGACTTACGGTTGTTGGTGTCAGACAGCCTGGTTTGAGTATTTCAGAAACCGCTGGGATTCTCCTGGGAGTTTCACACACACACAACAGTCTATAGAGTTTACACCCACAGAATGATGCAAACAAATACAATCCACCGAGCAGAGGTTCTGCGAGCGGAAACGCCTTGTCGACGAGAGAAGTCGGACGAGAATAACCAGGCTGATTCGAACTGACAGCACGGCTACGGTAACTCCAATAACCACTCTGTACAACGATGATGAGCAGAAAAGCATCTCAGAATGCACAACACATCACGACTTGAGGTGCTTCGCCACATCTGGTTCCACTTCTGTCAGTGAAAAACAGGAATCTGAGGCTACAACAGTAGGCACACAGAACGTTCACCGAAACCTGCCTAATTCAGGTGAGGCTAGCAAGGTCTCGCTGTTTCTCATGTTCTAGGATCGAACTGTAAACGAGTACGGCGTTTATTTACAGTCAAATATCTGGAAACTCTATATACTTATAACTTATATTCTTTTCCATTATATTTAATACACTGATGCTAGTGTTAAGTCAGGTGACACAGTAGGTGCATCACACATCAGCCTCACCTTGTCTCCTCCTCCCGATGGCCCCTCACTCTGGACTATATGTTTCATGGGCCGTAGAGGGCCAGTAAAAGCCTCAAGCCGTCGTGTTGTCGGAGCTGCACTAACAGGGCTCCCTCTGTAAGCAATACTTCTCTCTAAAAGTGGACTTCAAGTTTGTTTTTGTACTTGGTGTGTCTCTGTGCACCATCGAAGCCTCGTCATGTCCAGATAGAACCAGATGGAAGCTGGTGATTTTTTATTTATTTATGTATTTATTTATTTTTTACATGATCACTGGCTTGCTAAGTGCTTAGTTGAGTCTGATCATGTGTTAGCATGAAGTGGTTCTGGTACAGGTACATGCTGGTCGAAACTCGAGAATTAAGCATGGCCGTGAGCGCGAGTGTAATGAATGAATAATAAAGTATTATTGCGATGTCATAAATCTAATAAACTGTTACTAGTACAGGTTGTTAGACACTTCCTGGAAGTCTGTATAAACGAAATAAAGACCATTGTACACATGAAATAAAATGTCAAGCCTGGTTGGCATGTTCTAACAACCTTTTCGCTTAAACACACAGGATCGGTGCCACATGATCTTCACCGGGAGCTCTTTCTCGCATCGGGTTGTAACCAGAGAAGGATGACAGAAAACAGCTTTTCTTTACGTGCTTAATCTTTCCGAACATTGTATCCTTGGGCTTAGTTGCCTTTTCATTTTTGTTCTCTTCTCATGACCAGTGTTTTCACCTTTCAACTGGCGCTGGTCAAAGCCAGATCCCTGCTGTTTCCAGATCAGTTTACATCATGCCCCAATCCCAGCCCCCCCATATCCAGCTCAAGGCTAGGGTGTAACAATGCTGCTGTTAGCCAAAACTGTGCTGTGAGTCTTGCTGTTTCCAGATCAGTTTGCTTTTTTTGTTTTTTTTTTCCCGCCATCTCTTTTTCCCTGGTGGCGAGTGTGTAATTGTGCTTTTTGCCAGTTATAATCAGGCGATGATTGATAAATAAACTCAAATAATACTAATAATGCACTGAGGGAAAGCAGATCCAGGAGCTGCATGTGTGTGTGTGTGTGTGTGTGTGTGTGTGTGTGTGTGTGAAGAGTAGGGAACAGAGAGTGAGGAGAGCAAACCTGATTCCCAGCCAAGCAAAATACAGGCTGATTTATTGCTACTCAAAAATCATTTGATTGAGTTTGCACAAACATGGGTGTGGCACATGTGACACATAAAGTAAAGGAGAGTTAGTGTGTGTACTGGACTGTGTGAGAGAGACATATGTGCAAGCGTATAATGTCCCCGTGTATATATTATCCACAGTAGCCGCACGTCTCAATATTCTAAAGCACTCTGACAGTTCCTTAATGCGCTGGCACCAGATGCGGCCATTTCCAGATCGCTTTATCGTGCCTGGTTCCAAGTCTTGTCTAAGCAACAACTCGTTGTGCTTCCTTTCCCCTCAGTGCTCCTCTGCACTGTAATCCTTCTCTCCTCTTTCTCTGACTGACTCTGACAGCGGTGTAATGCCTCGTGTGGGCAGGGAATCGTTTTTAAGCTGGATGAATTCTTCTCCGTGCCAAAGGTAAGTGTTTGGGTTGCCGCTAGAGCTTTTCGCTCAGGCTGAAACTTTAGTTCTCTTCATTACTCCACTACTTTTTATTTATTTATTTACTTTTTATCCTTAGTATACACCCACCTTCCTCCTCCCACCTTCCACCACCATCCCAATCCCTCTCTCACCTTCGACTGACGATTTAGCTCAGACGTTCTATGATTAAAGTGAACAATATTTCCACCCTGAGAGGTGCCATTACACACACACACACACTCACTCACACACATTCCCTGGAGAGCACGTCTGGCTGGGGATAAAGTGCGTGTAAGTGCGCTACTGAAGTGTATATATTTAGACCTGTTACAAGCTCCATTAAAATGTGAGCGAGATCAGGGAGGTTGCATCAGTCACACAACATTAAGACAAGTTTTCCCATCTTGCCCTCTGAGGCGTTTGACATTCTCCAGTCCTCAGTCCGTCACTGGCTCGAAGTTCAGGCAGAAATGGAAAGAAACTCGAGAAGTCCTTATTGACCTAAAGGAACACGGGGGGAGGATACCACTCAGTAACACTTTACTGTACGGTCCACAAATAAAAAATTGCTGGGTTGGCGGATCAATTCTCGGCCCATATGACTACATACGGAAGTGTCCTTGGGCAAGACACTGAACCCCAAGTTGCTCCCGATGGCAAGTTAGCACCTTGCATGGCAGCTCTTCTACCATTGGTGTGTGAGTGTGTGTGTGAATGGGTGAATGAGACACAGTGTAAAGCGCTTTGGATAAAAGCGCTATATAAGTGCTCCATTTACCATTTACTATATGCGTATAATGCTATAATGGGCTTGAATGGATCTGGTCTTTTTTTCAGTGAGCCCTGTGTCTGCTGTAGTGTCAGATTTTTGTTTGTGGTTGACAGGCATGGAACCTGTCTAAGGTCTTCTCTGCATTCGGCTCACTATGGGTGTTAAGACTGGTTCCTTGAGTTACCGGAACCCTCCTGTTAGCTCAAAACAGTCTAGCCATTCTCCTGTGATTCCTGTTTCTCATCAACGCGGCATTTCTGCCTGCAGCACTGCCACTCACTGGATGTTTTTTGTTTTTCACTCCACTCTGTTGAATGAGACTGTTGTGTGTGGAAATACCAGGAGCTTAGCAAGTTTCTGAAATATTCCAAAGCAGCCCTGGCTGTCAGAGTCACTGAGATCATGGTTTTGTCTTTGCATTCTGATAAACATAAAGCTCTTGACCTCCGTTTGCATGATTTTATGTATTGTGCTGCTGCTTCCTCTATGATTATCTAAAGTTGAGTTAATGTATAGGGTGTCCCAAAAGTCTCCACACATAGGGGATTATGTTTGGCAGCACCACGTCGGTCGTGTCTACGTCAGTGGATGTTCGTGGACGTCCACTTCACGGTTGGTCCGCGACATTTCCAGTCATTTTGAATTTGTTATTAAGTTGGGTAACAGTGTCGTGTGTGAGGTTCTGGCCATGTTTCCTGCTAAAGTCCATCCAAGCTTCCCGATCCAGCCATGGGAATGATTTCAATACGTTCTCCTTTTATCAAAGGTGTTCTTAAATTCTATCTGGAGAAAAGAAAAAAGAAGTATGAAAAATTTTGGAAGACATTTTTTCTAAAAAAGTGTTAATTTCCCCAATGTATGGACACTTTTGGGACACCCTCTAAGAATAATTTTGAACATTAACCCTGTCCTTATCCTTAACCCTAACCCCAACCCTAACCCCAACCCCAACCCCAACCCCAACCTTCGTAACTTTCCACTGAGCCCATCTTGGTGTGAGAAATCTCTCGCACAGCTTTCAAATTTCTCCTTCATGCTTTAAATGAACTTGCCAAGCCTTATCCGGTCCATCCGCACCATTACGTATAATTCCTTGCTTTTTAAAAAGCAGTTGTGACAAAATATGCAGCGTTTCCCCTTTTCTCTTTAATGTTCATGACTAAATGTCTTCCTTTCTCTGTCGTTCTCGCCTTTCTACCTCACATAAATAGTGTCAGAGCTGTCAGTCAACTGTCTAAACCCCTAATGATCTCTTATTACTAAAGTGCAAAGGACCGGTACAGATGTATGATGTGAAGAATAACAATCTGATCCCTGTAGAAGAACTTGCATGAAAGAGTTCTTAGTGAAACATTATTAGAAATATAATCTCAGAGGAACCGTATATTTGATGCCGATTTAATGGTCGGTTAATGTACCTTTTTAAAGAATGAATCTGCGGTAGGGTTCGTAAAGTGTCCACTTTTTGTCCAAGGACATTTCATTGGCCTGAAAATCGAAAAAAAAATATAAGTGTCATGATTTTCCCGAGCTTCCATCCTATTTTTTTTTTTTTATTACTACCTAAAAAGACTGCAAAAATCTTTTTTTTTTTAAATACCCATGAGAGACAGAAGTGTGGTGTTTTTCCTTTCCTTACTTTCTTTCTTTCTTTGCTTCTTTTTATCTCTTTGGGAAGAGACTGAGCTCTGTGTAGACACATTTAATTACGTGTGTTATTTTTACTCATTGTTGTACTGCTCGGTTAATAACGGCCTCCATAAATCACACTGCCATACGTTGACTTTGGGGTATTAGTATTGGAGCACTCTGTTCTTCCCTTTTCCCACCTTAGGCTAACACACTCACACACACACACACACACACACACACACACACACACACACACGGAAGCTTCCTTGAAGCAGTAATGACATAGTCTTATTATTATTTTAACCTAATCTGCTGAATAACAGAAGCAAAACAACGAAGTCGGTTATATGCAAAGAGAGACATCCAGACAGATGACAAAATAAAAAGAAAAACCACCTGGAAGTGTATTAGAAAGGTGTTGGTCCACCACAAGCCACTAGAGCAGCTTCGATGCACCTTGACATCAATTCTACACATCTCTGGAACTGTACTGGTACGATGAACACTGTTCTTCTAAAAGATATGTTCAGTTCTGGATGAGATCTGGTGAACGCGAAGGCCATATCATTAGATTTCCGTCATTTCCATCTCCATTCAATGAGGACTTGTGCCCTTTGGATGGGGGCGGGGTCATCCTGGAAGTGACCACACCCACAAGATAGAAATGTTCCGTCAGAAGGTAAAGACGATCAGTTGGAAGAGCTTTACTGATTTGCAGTGAAGCTTCACTCGAAATGGGAAGAAAACCAATCCAGCATGACAAAAACCTGTCACAGCATAACCGAGCCACCATTTTGTTTCCTTTAATTTAATCATCCTCTCGGTATGCTGTGACCCAATATAACGTTAAACAGATGAACATTTCTGTCGTTGCTTCAGCTTTGATATCATGCTCGGCTTTCATAGCGTAGCTTTCCGACCAAGAACAGTTTTAATTATCACAATCATTAATATCATATCATTCATTGTAGAATCCCCAAGAGCCCCCCCCCCCAGATGTTCAGAAAATTTCTAAACTTGCTCACTATAGTGTTTCCTATTCAGCTATAACGTACGAGGGTGAGGCAAATCAAAACGACATGCGGTAGGACCCCGTATCCGCAGGAGCCTCCCAGTTTCACAATTTCACGGATAGAAGATTCATTCTTACCGTACATCCTTGCAACCTCAGCATCTGATTTTCTTTGAAATTTCCCAATTAAATTGAGAATTTTCATCTTCTCACGACTTCTCTTTGGCACATGTCATTTGCTAGCGTCACTACTCTTGCACTTTGGCCATTTTTAAGCAAAACAAGGGTTACTCGAACACAAGCACTGTGACACCATGAGATGATCTGATAACCGAGATGGATAGTAAGTGACTAACGGCTGGGTAGCGTATATATATATATATATATATATATATATATATATACAGTATCTCACAAAAGTGAGTACACCCCTCACATTTGTGTAAATATTTGATTATATCTTTTCATGTGACAACACTGAAGAAATGACACTTTGCTACAATGTAAAGTAGTGAGTGTACAGCTTGTGTAACAGGGTAAATTTGCTGTCCGTTCAAAATAACTCAACACACAGCCATTAATGTCTAAACCGCTGGAAACAAAGTGAGGACACCCCTAAGTGAAAATGTCCAAATTGGGCCCAATTAGTCATGTGACTTGTGAGTGTTACAAGGTCTCAGGCATGAATGGGGACACGACATACCGAAGTGTCCTTGGGAAAGACACTGAACCCCGAGTTGCTCCTGATGGCAAGTTAGCGCCTTGCATGTCAGCTCTGCTACCATTGGTGTGTGAGTGTGTGTGTGTGTGTGTGTGTGTGTGTGTGTGTGTGTGTGTGTGTGTATGTGTGTGTGTGTGTGTGTGAATGGGTGAATGAGACACAGTGTAAAACACTTTGGATAAAAGCGCTATACGAGTGCGCCGTTTACCATTTTACCATTTAAAATGGATGTCTTTCAAGGTATGCAGAAATGTCAAAGAAGCTTAAGATGTCCTGAAAATATTTTTGTTTGTTTGTATGGCTGTCTTTTTGAGTTACAAAATTGAGACACAGAAATAAATATAGTTTAAAAAAAAGAAGAAAAAAGAAAGAAAGAAAGAAAGAAACGTTCAGAAATAGGCTCAACCTCTCAGGGTTTAAACGTTAAGTAAAAAATGAAAGGAGGCTGAAAGTGTCCACGTGCATTAAAAATACATAAGCTGTTCTATTCCGGAACGCTATTTCGTGATTATAGAAGAACAGCTTTCTCTGGGATGAAATGGGTCGAAACTTGAGAGTTAGGTGTGACTGTAATCAAATGTCATGAATGAATAATAAAGAATTATTGCACCGTAATAACTCTAATAGATTGTTATTGCAACTGGCTGTTAGAGGAATTCAGAAAGGACAGCCACATCCTGTATTTAACCGTACACATAAATGTACACATGACGGAAAGTTTTTCCACATAGACATAATAATGTGTAGATGAAAGTGTAGACTAGATTCCTGTGGCTTCGGCTACTTCAAAAAGCAAACGTACTCTGTCACTAAACCCACAAGTCCTGGTTTTGTTTTATTTTATGGTCTCTTTCCAACGTACCTGTTTCTATTTTGATATCTAACATTACCTATTGTCTCGTCTCAATGATGGTCAATAGCTGGTGGCAGGTGGGGCTTAATTTCTTGTTCGGTTCAACCCTAGCCTCCAGCTGACCTGTCAGTGCTTTCTTTCCTCTTTCTCCTTCCCTGCTTATGAGTCTTGTGTTGAAAATCAAATGAGTGAAATGAGCATTAATTAAACCCTCAACCAATCAAACGTTCTTCTCGTCAGAGGATCATTCACTGCAGCTCTCTCTCTCTCTCACACACACACACACACACACACACACACACACACACACAAACAACCCATAGATGACCAGAAAAAGGAGGAATGGAAAAGGAAAGAAAACAAATCTGTGTTTACTGTGCACTCTTTTCATTTCTCTAACCGATGCCACAGAACAAATGCTGGTTAGGCATATGCGTTTGAGCGCTCGTATTTATTTTGTCATTTTAAATGCTTCAAAGATGTTAGCGAAATGGGAGAGATGATAATGGTCTCCAGCTTGCTGCTTTATTTAATTTGTAGCTCCGCATGCAGCCATTGAGTTTAAAATTATACACGCGCCGTAAACCCCCGGAGCCGAAAAGCAGGCGGTGGGGGGAGACAACCAAGGCCTCCTCCATCTGGATCTGCTTTACTGGCCCAAACACAGCAACTCTTATCGCTTTCTTTGTGTTTTCAACGTGTGTTTGTGTATGATAGACAAGGGAAGTTATGTTAGAACGGAACGGTTCTTTAGGTGTCTTTCTCCCCTGTTGAAGTGATCGATGTACATGAATGAACGAAATGAATCCGTTTGCGTTTGAACGCGTGAATCGGTCATGGTCTTGCATCAGGCGTCAGCATACGACCTGCACACTGATTTATGAAGTTATGATTATTGCGCTGACCGTGGAGACCCACGGTTTAGGTTCGACACCACGAGGTGAAGAGTGAAGAGGTTTTACTGTCAAAATATCCTTTTAGAGATGGGTTTTACTGTGTTTCAGACTCGAGTTTCATCAGGAGTGCGTGAAGTTGTTAAGTGAGATACTGTGACGGACAGCGCTACCTGTTTAAGCGACAGGAGACACCTACGCTTCTCCCACGTGCACAGGCTTTGGAACGACACTCGCAGACTCGGCCACCTGCAGAAAAGTGCTGCGAGTGCCAGATTTCGCAAGAGTGAGCTTGGACAGACTTCTGGAAATGTGAATATTACTGAATTTCACAAAATAATCCTCCATATCTTTACTCAGCCAAATGCACTTTTCTCAAAAAGAGCCACCGAGGAAAATACCCCAAATACAAATATGATAATACTTCATTTATATATATATATATATATATATATATATATATATATATATATATATATATACTTATTAAATATTCATTTAAAGTCTTTATCTAAATGTGACAGACAGAGAGGAATTTATTTCCTACATTCCTTTAGATAGATGTGTTTAATAGTGCTGTGCTGTTTGTGAACAAGTCGCTAATTCAACCTATTTGCTCTTTTTATATTTCTTTACCTTTTATAGCAAATACTATACATCACAACGACAATGTTATTTTGTTGATCAGAGAGTAGAATAAAATTATATTGAACAATTTAAAGGACAGGATGGTAAAGGAAATTATAATAGTCAGTGTTTTTTTTTTTTGGGGGGATGTTGTGTATTTCATTCCAAAACCAGAAACTCAGATTTCATTATTGAGTCAGTATGAATAAACAGTGAATGTTGAAATGACTAAATCCTGGACGCCGTTGAAGACCACATGTTGGTTCTAAAGTTTATTATGAAAGTCATCTAGGGAGAGAATTTCCCTTTAAGTAGGTACAGTAAGTACTGCTACTGTGCTCATAAAGACTGTCCCGTGTTCATCTCAGGACACTTACACACAATTTGCTCACACTAAACATCCTTTTAAGACGCTCTTTCTCAGAGTTTTTTTCTTTTTTTTTTTTTTCTCACCACTGTCTCCACTGACTAGTTCATTAGGGATCTAAATCAACATCCGGATTTCTGTAAAGCTGCTTCGTGACAGGGTCTATTGTATAACCAAAAAAAAAAAAAGAGAAAAAAAGGAAAAAAAAAGAGCACATGCTCTGATATGAGATCTGCACTTGTGAAATGCTTTCCAAACACAGACTTGTGATAACCCAGCTGTCGTCTCTAACACATTTAGAAAGACGCAAACCTTAAGCTGGTGTGTATTAGAGAGAATATAAAAATGCCAGGAGATCAAGGGGCAACTTTAGAAGAAGAACATGACGACGGATCCAGTGCTGGATTTAGCGCGTCTGTGCTGTTCCCGCCATCCTGACACTACTTCCTGTAATGATTTTTTAAAAACTGTTCTAAATTGCACGCTGCCTGTGTGTATGTATGTATGTATGTGCGTGTATGTGTGAGT
Organism: Ameiurus melas; assembly: GCA_012411365.1. Classification (NCBI taxonomy): domain Eukaryota; kingdom Metazoa; phylum Chordata; class Actinopteri; order Siluriformes; family Ictaluridae; genus Ameiurus; species Ameiurus melas. Next base: position 4,742,988 of record CM022754.1, read on the forward strand.
GCATACATGGGGTATGCGACCAGCTGCATGCCAGCTGTCAGCCCATTGTATAATGAGCAGTATTGAGGAATAACCATTACGAAAAAGAAATTACACACAGGACTGCACAAGAACTATCTGTCACACAAGGTCAAATTTAACTGCTTTTTTTTTTTTTTTTTACCATGATACCATACTGTATAATCCTTAAATTCTATAATATCCACAATCATGACGGAGCTTTAAAAGAAATTAGGCTGAAAGTGTGTTTTTCTAGAGCTGTTTGGTGTCAGTGACAATTAGAGCAGCATAATGTGTCTCCATGTTTTAGAAATTTAGCCACTAATCCAGCTAGCGGTCCAAGGGCGAGGGCTGAATTTACAGCCTGCTAAGTTAAAGCAGAAACGCAACAAGGCCACGATGCCAAAGCCATGGCGGCGCTGCATGTGTTTGTAATTGGTTGCTTCAATGTTTATGTCTCTATTCACAGTCTTTGTTTAGGTTTGTGTAACTCATATCATGATGGCAAACTGAGAAATTGCAAACTTCTGTGATGGCCACCAGATGAACCCGGAGAGCTGTTTGGATGGTGTTGGGTGTGGAGTTGTGAGTGTGTGTATTTATCCCTTTTGCTGAACAAATGTCTCCATTAACCCCCTTAAAGTCCCAGAGTATTGTCCAGTTCTTTAGCAGTAGGCTGAACCTCTGGGGACAACTATAGTACTGTGAAACAGGATTTGCTGATTTCTTGTGTTGGGGTATATCTCATACTAAATCGTTTTATATCTTTAATGAAATACAAAATAAAACAAAGGCAAGACACACTACATGAATTCATCCATTTTCTATACCGCTTTTCCTACAGGGTCACAGGGAACCTGGAGCCTATCCCAGGGAGCATCGGGAAAAATGCGGGGTACACCCTGGACCAGGTGCCAGTCCACCGCAGGGCACAATCACATACACTTTCACACACCCATTCATACACTATGGACATTTTGGACATGCTAATCAGCCTACCGTGCATGTCTTTGGACTGGGGGAGGAAACCGGAGTATCTGGTATCTGGAGGTTTTTTTTTTTCATTTATTTTTTTATTGAAGTTTTGGTAAAGTGCTTCTCTACAGCTAAGTAAACCATGCTTTATTGGTTCATTTTGTAGAACAATACTGTAGTTTCTCTTCTTGATATTTTATCAGAGCACATCCTTATATTTTGTGTCATCTGTCCATTAACATGACGTTGCATTGCCTTACATCTCATGGTATTATGTGGGACCGGATGTTGGTATTGGAGCATGAGTAATGCATGCGTATGAGTAAATGAACATGGTATCAGACCAAAGTCAAATAGCAGAAGGTTCATAAGAATAAATAAAGAGTTAGAGCTTTATAAATGCTAAAGGCTTTTCTTTACATTTAGTATTTAAACTTGGATTACCAAGGCGAAGGGGTTTGAACTAGACCTAGCATTGGAATTTTTTAGTAATAGTAATACCCAAGTCAGCAATAATACTTCCCGAGGACAATAATGCAAGCTGATGTGTGTTTAGAAAAGGAAAGAGGCAGTGTAGAGCTGGTGGAGGGGAAATGGATGACAGTTACACGCCTTTCAGCCTATTAATTGTCATCTCAGCTGTTGTTTTAACTCCGTGGCCCTGCTGCTCTGTCTTTCTCTCCTGCACTGCTTGCCTTATCGTTTACGGAAGAGAGGCTCATCTGTGTACGTAAAAGAGCCAGATGACCTTCAGCCCTAGACTGGAGGTCAAAGGTCACCAGTTGTATATTTCATCTGCAAACAGCATGGTTTCAGAGAAGAGGCTGTATAAAAAGGAGATGCTAAGACTCTTGGGATTTTACCATGCCATATGTCCTATTAACACTAATTATTTTGCAATCTCCTGCTTGTCTACCTGTGAAATGAAGTTTGACATGCCTGTATTCATGGTCATGAAGCTTATGGAGGTGTCAATCTTTGCAAAAGAAAGTCCTACCTGAGCTACGATAGAATTGTCTGAGATATAAGTACTGTATATTCAGCTATTTAGGAAGAGTTCAGAATATCTTATATAATTGCCATGCGTTGGCTGGCCAAAGATCTGGTCAAAATGATCTAATAGTCAACCCTGATCATTATAGATGCTGAGAATGAGGTAGCTAGCACAACCATTACGTTAATTAAATAAGCAATGTAAAGGCAGAATGAACATAACAATGAGTTGACTTATTTACTTACTTACTTTACTTTACTTACTTATTTGACTTACTTACTTACTTACTTGACTTATTTACTTACTTACTTTACTTACTTACTTGACTTACTTGACTTACTTGACTTACTTTACTTACTTGACTTACTTTACTTACTTGACTTATTTACTTACTTACTTTACTTACTTTACTTACTTACTTAATTACTTGACTTATTTACTTACTTTCTTTACTTACTTACTTGACTTATTTACTTACTTACTGTACTTTACTTACTTACTAACTTACTTGACTTATTTACTTACTTACTGTACTTACTTTACTTACTTACTTACTTACTTGACTTATTTACTTACTTACTGTACTTACTTTACTTACTTACTTAATTACTTGACTTATTTACCTACTTTACTTACTACTCTGACTTATTTACTTACTTACTGTACTTTACTTACTTACTAACTTACTTGACTTATTTACTTACTTACTGTACTTACTTTACTTACTTACTTACTTACTTGACTTATTTACTTACTTACTGTACTTACTTTACTTACTTACTTAATTACTTGACTTATTTACTTACTTTCTTTACTTACTTACTTGACTTATTTACTTACTTACTGTACTTTACTTACTTACTAACTTACTTGACTTATTTACTTACTTACTGTACTTACTTTACTTACTTACTTACTTACTTGACTTATTTACTTACTTACTTTACTTACTTACTTGACTTACTTACTTACTGTACTTACTTTACTTACTGTACTTACTTTACTTACTTTACTTACTTACTTACTTACTTACTTACTTACTTACTTGACTTATTTACTTACTTACTGTACTTACTTTACTTACCTTACTTACTTATTTGACTTACTTACTTACTGACTTTATACTTGACATACTTACTTACTGACTGGCACCCTGTCCTGGGTGTACCCCGCCTTGTGCCCGATGCTCCATGGGATAAGCTCCAGGTTCGCCATGACCCTGAAGAAGGAGTAAGCTGTAGAAGATGGATGGACTTACTTACTCACTTTACTTGACTTATTTACAGACTTTACTTTACTTATTTATTCACTTATTTACTTACTTACTTTATTTACTTATTTACTGACTTTACTTTACTTATTTATTCACTTATTTACTTACTTACTTTACTTATTTATTTACTTAATTACTTACTTACTTTACCTACTTACTTTACTTATTTAGTTTACTTACTTACTTACTTACTTACTTACTTACTTACTTTACTTAAGAGCCCAATTCCGAAAAACTTGGGACAGTATGGAGAATGAAATATTAAAAGAAAGAAACAAAAAGTGTTATTTGAAAATTCAATTCACCCTGCACTATATTAAAAAAAACATTATTAACACATTATTTAATATTTTACTTTGTGAATTTAATTTATTTTAGAAATTATACACTTATTTCAAATCTGATGGCTGCAACACACTCCAAAACAGTTGAGAGAGTCGACTGTTTACCGCTGTGTAACATCAGCTTTACTTTTAATAACACTTATTAAGCGTTTGGACGCTGAGTGAAAACACCTGTTGGTTAAGTTTAGCAAGCGGAATTTCCCCCCATTCATCCATTATGCATTTCTTCAGATGCACAACTGTACAGGACCTTTGTTTCCTTATTTTGTGCTTCATAATGTACAAACCATTCAATCAGAGACAGGTCAGAATGGCAGGCAGGCCATGCTAGCACCTGCACTCTCTGCTTACACAACCATGCGCTTGTAATCGGGGCAGAATGTGGTTTGGCGTTGTCTTGATCTGGATGGCAGCATATGTTGCTCCAAAATTTATACGTATCTTGCTGTATTAATGATGCCCTCACAGATGTGCAAGTTACTGATACACCCCCACACCATGACAGATGTTGGCTTTTGGACCTGACACAGATAACAGCTTGGATGGTCCTTTTCCTCTTTGGTCCGGAGAACACGATGGCTGTTTTGTCCAAAAACTATTTGAAACATCGACTTGTTGGACCACAAAACACGATTCCACTGTGCTACTGTCCATCTCAGATGAGACCGAGCCCAGACAAGTCGGTGGTGCTTCTGGACAGTGTTGATGTACGACTTCTGCTTTGCGTAGAAAAGACTTAACTTGCATGTGTGGATGCAGCGGCGAATGGTGCTGACTGCCAAAGGTTTACCAAAGTATTGTGTATCGAGCCCATGTCAGTATCTCCATTACAGACTCATGGCGGTATGTAAGACAGTGACGTCTGAGGGCTTGCAGATCATGTGTAATAAGTTGTTTTCAGTTACTTACTTGAAGTTTAGTCTTGGCCACGTGCACAAAGATGTGATGAAACTCAATTTAGCTTGTGCTTATGAACACAAAATAATTTTGTCTTTGAAAAGGACACATTGATTGGATGATTAAAAAAAAAAAGTAGTGAGAATATTGCTGATTGACACATCATCTGGACAAGAGAAAAACAATACTCTCATAGCTTTTGTGATGTTTAACGTGTAGTTTGAGGGTCAAAATGAAAATGTATGGAATAAAATGTTAAAGAGTATTCCATTTCCATAACTCTTGTGTAAAGTACAAATCTTCCAAAAGAGTAATGATGTATAAATGTAGTATAATGAAGTACAATTACTATGAAGTATTTTTCCAGCCATGTCTCTGACACAGTCGAGAATGTTTTGTTGTACTAATCTACACCACTCAGTGGATTTTTCCAGACTTTTCTCAAGCTTTTCCCCACTTTTCCTTTTTCATTCACGCACCCTGGTCAAGCGCCACTGCCTCTCGGCTGGTCATCCCACACAGTGTGAGTCTGTAGCTCCGCTCATTCAGATGTACACAAGCTCTTTGTGACTCAGGAAGCATGGACGTTAGAGGGGGAAATTGTGTGTGTTTGTGTTAAGAGTATTTGGAGCATGTATGAGAAGAGACCTTCGAGTTCCACCGAGTGACACTGGTTTAGCATCACAAGAGAGAGGGCGGTAACACTTGAGGCACACTTTCACAAAACACACACACACACACACAGTTGGGGATGACAAGGTGTGTGTTCAGGCTGTCTAGTTCGATCGGCCATGCACTACTGTCTGAGGAACCCCCTGCTTTCTACTTCCTGTCTGCCTTGGAAGGTGAGGAGGGAGATAATTCTATCCTACACACACACACACACACACACACACACACACACACACACACACAAGCACATTCCCCATTTTATTGTGCCCAGAAGAGGAAAGGGCCGGTTTTGTATCTGGCTCAATCGAGCAGCTGTGTCTTCCTTCTTTCAGCTACATCTCTCACACACACACAAGCTTATTTGCATGGCAATGGTATTATCAAGGAGAAGGGTGTCATGGTGGAGAGGCTCACAATGCTCCTGCCAACAAGTTTATCTAAGCTCAAAGAGCTTTTTAAATCTCTACTGGCTAATCTCTCTCTTACTGCCTACCTTTAACTTTCTCTTTCTTTCCCCTGGGATGGCACCTCTCCTATCCAGAGGTGTCAAACTCAAATTCTGCCCATACCTCATTGTTAGCCTTTGAAGGACCGTAACCTAAAGCCATTTATTTTTTCTAACATGTCCAAAGTGTCCGTAGTGTATGAATGGGTGTGTGGGTGTGTATGTGATTGTGCCCTGCGATGGACTGGCACCCTGTACCCGATGCTCCCTGGCATAGGCTTCAGGTTCCCCCGTGACCCTGAAAAGGTTAAGCGGTATAGAAGATGGATGAATGGATATATATATATATATATTTTTTTAATATCATACCATTAATAATGAGATTTAAGAAAATTCTACTGTGCTAAACGTACACGTACATGTCCTTTTGCTCTCCCATCTCTCTTAGCGTCATGATACATTTTAGGATTTGGAATCAATCACTGAATAACACTAAAGGAGGACAACTTATGCATTTCGGAATTTTTTTTTACACTCAGATCTTGCATCGAACACAAAAGATCACACATTTTACACAGCATTTTAGCACTGTAAGATGCGAGCATGTACGTGGGTCAGGGTAGCGCCAAACAAGAACTACAAGACCCATCAGCCACTGCACAGCACATGACCACGTCAGACACCACGTAATAAAATTAGCACTTGTATATAAGTCCTGTCTTGTGTAACACTCCTTCTTGCACTTGTGTTGTTGTTGCTGTTACGTTTGTACCATGTTATTGTTTCTAGTTTGTATGATATGTTAATGGCTCTTGTGCTCACCCTGTGGTTTGTTTGTACCTTTGTTTAGTGAATCATCTGCACGTGCCTCCGCCTCATCTTCAATTCTGTGACAACGTGCTTGTAAGCGTTCATGCACTGTACATAATCTGGGTGATCACTGTGTGACAGGTCTGACGTGAATTCTAGATGTGATGAAACTGTTGAGTAATCGTGTACTATGGACTGTTTCAATATCTTTTTTTTGCAAGTTCACACAGACTAAACGAAACGAGGCAGTGAGATGGGTATGGGTGTCAGTTTTCAGTTCGACACCTGGGACCTAGAACTATAGAAAAACCTTCTACATCCCTTAGTAAAGTGATGTAGAAGGTTATTTATTTGCTTACTTTATTTAATTACTTCCTTGACTTATCTACTTACCTACTTGCTTACTTACTTTAATTACTTACATACATACTTAGTTACTTACATACTTATTTGGCTTACTTACTTATTTACTTACTTAATTACTTACTTACTTACTTACTTACACACTTATTTGACTTATTTGACTTACTTACTTATTTGGCTTACTTTACTTACTTACTTATTTACTTACTTATTTGGCTTACTTTACTTACTTACTTACTTACTTTCTTATTTGACTAACTTACTTATCTGGCTTGCTCACTTACTTACTTACTTACTTACTTACTTATTTGGATTAGTTTACTTACTTACTTTACTACTTATTTACCTTGATTTATTACTTACTTACTTCATTAATTATTTTTACTTACTTACCTTATTGGCTTACTTCTTACTTGCACTTATCTGACCCTCCTTACTTACTTACTTACTTACTCCTGCCTTACTTACTTACTACTTACTTACTTATTTGACTTACTTGCCCTTACTTACTTCTGGCTGCTCCCTTACTTCTACTTACTTATTTGTTGGTTTATACTTCTTACTTGTGTACTTACTTATTTACTTACTTACTTACTTACTTAATTATTTGGCTTATTTACTTACTTTACTTACTTTATTATTTGGCTTAGTTTACTTACTTATTTGGCTTAGTTTACTTACTTGCTTACTTACGTACTTACTTACTTACTTACATACATACTTAGTTACTTACATACTTACTTACTTACTTACTTACTTTACTTATTTGCCTTATTTACTTACTTACTTACTTACATACTTAGTTACACTTACTTTACTTACTTACTTACTTATTTGTGTTTACTTACTTACTCTTACATACTTATTTGGCATACGCCTACTCAGTTACTACACACTCGTTTATTTACTTACTTACTTTTACATACATACTTATACCTGCTGCCGCACTTTACTACTTACTTACTTGTTACCTTATTACCTACTTACTCTATGCTAGTTACTTACTTACTTACTTACTTACTTATCCTTATTTACTTACTTACTTTCTCTCTTCCCTTACTTATTGCCTTGTTACTTACTTACTTACTACTTACACGCCCTAGTTACTTACATACTCATTTGATTGCCTACTTACTTACACTTACTTCCTTACTATTTTTCTTAGTTACTTACATACATACATACTTAGTTACTTACATACTTACATACTTACTTACTTACTTACTTACTTAGTTACTTACATACTCATTTGATTTACTTACTTACTTACTTACATACTTACTTACTTACTTACATACATACTTATTTGGCTTGCTTACTTACTTACTTAGTTACTTACATACTCATTTGATTTACTTACTTACTTACTTACTTACTTATTTGGCTTAGTTTACTTACTTACATACATACATACTTAGTTACTTACATACTTACATACTTACTTACTTACTTACTTACTTACTTTGCTTATTACTGACTACTTACTTTCTTTGCTTACTCCTTACTTCCTTACCATTTCTTACTTGCCTTACTTACTTACTTACTTACTGCCTTACTTACTTTCTTTGCCTTACTTCCCCTTACTTACTTTGCCCTTGCCTACTTCCTTTCTTTGCTTACTCACTTACTTTACTTTACTTACTTACTTACTTACTTTCATTACTTACTTACTTACTTACTTTCTTTGCTTACTCACTTACTTTACTTACTTACTTACTTTCATTACTTACTTACTTACTTATTTAACTTACTTCTTACTTACTTACTTACTTACTTACTTACTTTACTTACTTACTTACTTGCCTTTATTTAACTTACTTTACTTACTTACTTACTTACTTACTTACTTACTTTCTTTACTTACTTACTTACTTACTTACTTTCTTTGCTTATTCACTTACTTTACTTACTTACTTTCTTCACTTGCTTACTTTCTTTACTTGCTTACTTACTTACTTACTTACTTACTTTACTTACTTATTTCTTTCTTTCTTTACTTACTTACTTACTTACTTTCTTCACTTGCTTACTTTCTTCACTTGCTTACTTACTTACTTACTTACTTTACTTACTTATTTCTTTCTTTCTTTACTTACTTACTTACTTACTTTCTTTACTTGCTTACTTACTTACTTACTTACTTTCTTTACTTACTTACTTACTTTACTTAAAAGCCCAATTCTGAAAAAGTTGGGACAGAATGGAAAATACAAAAAAAAAAAACTACAAAAAGAGTTATTCAGATATTTATATGTGCATAGCATTTTTCACTGTTACAATTAGTAGAAAACCCTTCATATTGTCAAATGTGGATATTTTCTACTTTATATTGTTCTGGAATCGAACTATTTTTCCTGAAATGAAATTGGTGTCTTATGTGCACACATCTTAATTACAAGAAATATGATAGCGCTTAATAAAAGATGCCCCACTTACCTCCACATGTCAGTCTGTGTTTGATCTGAAGACAAAAATCGCTTGCAGCATTTAAACACAAGCCTCAGTGTCAACTTTTCACTCAACTGATCTTTGTTCAGGCAAACATCAGTGGGGAAATAATTACTGATTAAATCAGTCGGTTCTGTTCTGTTGACTACTGTACATTTTGTGTCATTAAGGTCTCTTTATTAGGTCCTTTAAAACACTCTTCTCTGATTTGATGATGTGATGGTGCTGTAGCATTGTAGATATTTTGACAACTGATATCTGAATACAAAATGAATTAAATGTCTATTTAGCTAGTAATGTTTCAGACTTTTGAGCAGGCAGTCACCAAGGCAAGATTAGAAAGCAACATAAATAAAACCATTATCTCATAATTTTGGTAAAACTATATTAACGCTTTCTTAAGGGTCAAATGTCAAAGTATGTTATTGGAGGAAAAAAACTAAAATTTGGTTTTCTTGGCTGTTTTCCAGAATTCAGACGTCCAATGGGTTTTCCTACACCTCCAAAAATATTTTTGCTAAATCAGCATAAATATTCAGTGCTTATATCAGCATGTAGCATGAGGATCAGAACTTCTCTCTCTCTCCCAGCCTATGTGTCTTTAATGGCCGTTCGTGTGAAACACCCTCCGGACATTTATATGGAATGGAGACGAGACAGGCTCATGAGTGGTGTGTTCATTTTATTGAGGAAGAGAAATCGATAGTGAAGTTTATATGTCTGACATGTGGAGGCCTCATCATTATTATAGAGCTCACACTTTCCGCTTCCACACATACCCTGCACCTGCCCACTGAAAGTTTCATAGTACATTCCCTAAATTCACATACCCATGTATATGTATATATGTACATCAAGATTTCCGAGGATGGGCCAACACATTGAGTTTATCAGATTGTGAATGGACACGCTGTGGTCTGTGTTGCAGACCGGGTCGTATAGATAAGCATGGCTCTGACTGCATGTTAAACCTAGTTTAGCCTGAGAAATACTGATAAACAGTAAAAAAAAAATCATATAATAAAGTACAGAATCTGATTCTGGGAATTCAAGAATCTTGTGAAAAATCCACAAAACTACATAAGAGTGTAAACTTAACCTTATGCAAATGCTATACAAACTTACATATCATGTGACCACGTAGAGATATTTTTTGGTCCATTCCAATCAGAGTGCTGATTTATGTCGACACTATTTAAATTTGGTTATTGAAAGGTTCTTTGGATAATGGGTGTTTTTTTTTTTTTTTTTTTTTTTTTAACAACAAAAAAACAACAACAACAACCAAAAACAGGTTCCTTTTTTTTTTTTAACTCAAGTTTTCCATCAGAAAGGTTAAATGGCGCACTTATATAGCGCTTTTATCCAAAGCGCTTTACACTGTGTCTCATTCAGCCATACCAATGGTAGCAGAGCTGCCATGCAAGGCGCTAACTTGCCATCGGGAGCAACTTGGGGTTCAGTGTCAAGGACACTTAGGCATGTGGAGTCACCCAGGCCGGGAATCGAACCGCCAATCACACCGGACAACCCACTCTACCACCTGCGCCACAGCCACCCCAAAGATCCTTCATGGCTTCTAAAAGTGTTTCTAAGAATACCATCCTAGGTTCCATCTAGTGCTTTAAAAGGCCCTCTTGGGAATGCTTGAATGGTCTATGTAGAACTCTGTTTCTGTACTACTAGAGAGTCTCTCAAGTAAAACCTTTTCTGAAGAAGGAAAAAAAATACCATCCAAAAAAGAAGTTAAAATAGTTAAGGGTTCTTTGCTTCTTCGGTTTGTTCCTCTTGGGAACACATAATTGGTTTATGTGGACCAATTCCACAATAGTGTTTCCCCTAACAGATTGTAGTCCAAGTAGAACATTGTGGGAAGCAAAGATCCATTTACTGTACAAACATGTTTTGATACAATCAGAAAAGTCTCTATTAGGGTATGTTGTTATTTATGTTTTACATAGAACTTTGAAGGGTTCCTCCAAAGTGACCAATAGAAGATCTAGATTTAATGTTGTTTTTAAGTGAACTTTTGAAGAACTCTTTTCTAAGTTCAAGGTTGCCTTGGGCTAACTAAGGGTCCATTATTTAAGGCTCTAACGGTCCTAAAACAGGGCTGCTCTGAACCCTTTCTGACAGGAAAGCACTCTACATAGAACATTTAAAGGAATCCCAAGAGGAACAAAAGAACCCTTATTAGTTCTAGATTCAACCTTTGTAATACTGTAGTGATGGTAGCAAATATCTTCATAATGCTTTTTCTATAGTCTCAAGTAACAGGCAGCCAGACTGCTATAGTATATCATCCACGTCCATTTCTTCCATATCTCCCATTCCTCTTCTGAGCTACAGCCAGCATCATTACGGATACAGTCTTTTACCTCTGGAGCCCACCAGCCGAAGCTAATGTACTTGAGATCGACATCAAAGTGAAGCAGAGTGCGAGCCTTCGCCAATAAACTTTTTGGCCTCCCATTACATTAGCATTATTTAAAAGGAGAAGAGAGTCTTTAATAAACTCTATTAATCTTGGTGAGCGAGGGAGTTCATTGGTGCGCCCTCCTCCCTCCGCTCTCCCCAATCAATCAGCTCAGCCCTGTTAATGTATTCATGGGGAAAGGCAAGGCAGGACTTGTTTGACAGAGTTCCAAGAAAAGAAGAATTTATTAAGTCTCTACCTCGGGTGCAGCCGAGCCAGCGAACCTTTCACCAGTCACACAATCAATAAAGAGCCCCTGAATATATGATCCATAATTATATGGGCAAAAATTGAACAATATATCTGATGTCATGACAAGGGGTGAATGAAACGAGAGTGAGAGTGAAGCAGCCTGCTTTAATTGCTGGAGTACGGAAGGCGATTCCAAATTTCAGAATGATAAAACCTGTTCGGCATGACTTGGATGTAGGTAGCCAGTGAGCATTTTGCAGGTGTTCGTCGTTTTTCGGCCAATTTCGGACTCAACATCAATGAGATAAGGACACATTGTTGTTTGATTGTTGGGTTGAGGAATTTTTTATACCTAATGGGATTGCAGGGAATGGAAAGAGCTCATTCAGTTGTTCATCTTCAGTAACTGCTTTATCATGGTCAAGGTTGTGATGGATCCGGAGCGTACCCTGAGAACACTGGGTGGAACATTTAAATGTATTCCGTTTGGCAGATGCCCTTCTCCAGAGTGATGTGCATTTAACTCATCTATACATTTGAGCAGTTGAGGTTGTTGCTCAAGGCCCTAAGAGTGGCAGCTCGACTGGGCTTTGAACTCGCAACCTTACGATCAGTAGTCCAACATCTTAACAACTGAGCTACCACTGCCCATTCACACACTCGTTTTCACCAAGGGGAAATTTAGACTGGCCAGTCCACCGTCAGGCATGTTTTTGGGTGTTGGGATGAAGGAAACCGTAGCTAAACCACCTAGACATGGAATGAACATGAACCAGAGCTCAGGTTCTAACCATGGACCTTGGAGCTGTGAGGTGAAAACACTACCCTCTGCACTACCATGACACCAAACAGTTCTCATGCAGAGGAGAAATTCGGAATTCTGGCGTCTATGAAAAATATTTTGTCTAATGTGGAAAGGACAAGGAGTTTCTTAGAACAAGATCAAAAGCTTTTTCTTTCTTTTACAGACTCTCGTTCCATTTTTCCTCTCCTTCTGTCTATTTGGTCCTCTTTGGACATGCTTGTTGTTCATCAAGTAGTCCGACGCTTCAGGTTTCAATTTGCTTATCTACAAACGCATGCACTAATTTCCATGGCTTCAGTGCAGTTCAGTGTCGTCAAAGCAACGAGTCTGAATTGTATTAATCCCCACATGTTTGAAGCACAGCCAGGATCTCTCTGTGACCCTGCATTCTGAGTATTTATCCCAACACAGTTGATCCTTCAGCCTTGCCATTCTTCTATTCAGTCCCTCTTACCAGACGGCCATTTTCACATTAAGCAAAAAGAAGGAGAACATATGGACGGTAAGACAGAATCATGTCAGAGAGCAGGGTGCAGAGAGAGGCCTTGAGACTTTGCCTGCTCTTGGGGGAGGAAAAAATAAAGCGAGAGCGATCAGCTTCAAAGCGCCATTTCCATAATTGCCCTGTAAGTCGGGCCGTGATGAGCCAAAGGGAGTGAAAAAAAGCACAATCTTTCAGTTGGATGATCGGCAAAAGCTCACCTCCTCTTCCACCTTACACCCCCCCCCAGGTCTCTTTTTCTCCCCACCCTCACTCCTCTTTCTGCCACTGCACCCTTATTACTACCCCCACTTGTTGCCTTCCGAAGCCTGCAAAAGAATTCTTCTCTCAAAACCTGGTCAACAATAGGCATGAAATCAGCATTGCTCCTCCCCCTTGACTAGAGAGTGGCACTATTACTGGGCTTTTTGTCAGTGGGTCTGCTTGGACCACAAAAACACAGATCAGCTACTCACTCAGCAATTGCTCCGCTAGTAGCCTATGAACATTTTAAAACTGTTTATAAGGACTACTTATAGTCACTCTAGGACACTGTGGATCCACTTGAAACGCCAGCATGAAACAGACTTTTTTTTTTTTTTTTTGCTGGGGTGCGGGATAAAAAGTAATCCATGCCTCTCGCAGCCCTAGTTAAGAAAAGGCATGATGGTACAAAACATGATTTGATGGTTTGCAAATGCGGATATCTGCCTTATCTGGAGGTGCAGGAGCATTTGGATGGCCTGTCGCTTTACCGATACTGACAGCATGGAACATGTGTTCTGTAATCCAGACCTGGTTCTTGGCGTCCCCTCATAGGTCACTAAACATGCTTGTGAAAAAGAGCAACAAGAGTGTGTGTACGCTTTTGTGCGTGTGTGTGACTAACAATCAGCAGCGCCTCATAAAAGGATTAGTGACCTCCGCAAAGAGCATAGGGCTCTTCAAAGCCTCAGCAGGGCTACAATAGCGCTGACATTTGTCCGTCTCAGAGCGGGGGAGACAACGAGGGGAGGACAGGAGGACAACGCAGGGCCGAACCTCCCTTTCACAAGCCGACTCCGGCTCCTTCCAACACTGCTTATGTACTCGTGCGTATTTCTCCATTCATCCGCAGGGCTTCTGATGGCTCCATTGGCTCAGCTCTGTCTCTCATGGGGTCGCCCCTCGCTGTCCTCCTTCTCCGCGTCAATGACGGGCCAGAAAGATAGATTAGATTTCACTTTAATCATTCTCTTGCTGCACTTTTTTTTTTTTATCCCATCCAAATTGGTATTTAACAATGCATTCTTCCTGCAGCGTGGCGTAACTATGGACGTCTGCCATTGATGCTGAGTGGTGCTCTGAGATAAAAAAAAAAAAAAAAAGGCTTCAGCTCTGTCTTATAGACTGAATTGCCATTTGCTTTCGAGAGTGTCAATACGGTCTGGGGTTCCCACAGCTGCTCTTATGTTGAGTATTCAAAGTTTTATTTAAAACTACCCGTTCAGATTGATTGTTCTAAGGACATAATTGGCTTAAAATGGTTTAGGTGTCAAATCTGTGAGTGTGAGTGTGTGTGTGTGTGTGTGTGTTAGCCATTCTCTTTTCATATCCATCCCCCCTGTGAATTCTCCCGGGTGTATTGGAGAGAAAAAGCTGCTCTCTGCTGGAGTGTTTAGCATCGCTTGCAGCGCTGGACTAAAAAGAGGCGTCGCTGTTGATTATTGCTCGTTAACCACAAGGACATCCACTTAACTCGGGATAAACGAGAGCCCACCACCCGCAGCCTCCGCCTATAGCTCTGAGCAAAATGTTCATTAATGCACATCAATTGCTGAGTGGAGAGCAAAGGAAAAAAAAAAAAAGGAACAAAATGGACGCGTACATGGCAACATTGTCGTCTGTGTTTATGTCATTTCCGGAGACGCATCTTAATCTTTAATTTAGCGCAACGATCGTGGCTAAAGAGGTGCATGCAGTGCATGCTGGCACTGTTTAGCTTGAGGTTTACAAATAAGAGAGATGCTGTTCAGATTGCCTTGAAACATAAATCTTTCCTCAATTTTGTTTAAAAAACAAACAAACAAACAAAACAAAACAAAAAATTCACTCAAACAACCAATCTAATAAATGTTCTCTAAACAAAGTAAACCAAACTATACTGCGAGGAACATTCTTCAGCACTGATGTGAATACACGTGGTTTTGTTATATAAAAAAATATATATATATATATATATATATATATATATATATATATATATATATATATATATATATATATATATATATATATTCCTTTCATGAACGTGTATGCTACTATTTCTGTTAGGTTTGTAATGAATGGTTATGATGTCACAACCCTCCAGGTTAGTATGCGCGAGCAGGTTTACCCCCAGGCTGCCATCCACTGAAACTTCTCAAGGCTAATTGGAGAAAGCTGGTCACTCGGGCGCGCTCACACAACGCGCGTTCTCGAGTCAACACTAAACTTAACGAACTGCGTCAAAAAAAAAAAAAAAATATTCACGCTTTGTGGATTTTCTCCAGTGGGCGCGGTCTGAGTTTACGTTAATTGCATCTACCAATATTATTATTATTATTATTAATAATAATAATAATAATAATAATAATAATAATAATAATAATAATAATAATAATCAGCTTCGCGTCCCAATCCCTTGAAATTAAATTTCAATTCAGCATTCATGACTTGTTCGATAGGAGATGCTGATTTGATCAAAGCCGCTGGAAAGGCATCATGTTTTATATTACACGAATGAATGTCTGGTCTGACTCGTAGGCTTTAAAAATTCGTTGGGAGTTGAACTCAATTTTAAGGAAATAACTTTTCCAATCACACGTGGTAAATAAATAAAAAGCTTGCAACGAATAAATAGTGGTAAGGACCTGAAATGATTTGTATTGTGAAAATAAAAACAAATGTAACTTTAATTGGACTAGAAAGCGATGCGTTTTTGTGATTAATAGCTGATATTAGAAAACACGTTGGCTGGTAAATATAGAATACATCATATGAAAATGTGTTTTCATTTATACCTGTATTATCATTCTTTTAGTCCCTTTTTTCATTTTTTTCCTTCTTAATTATTTCTGTAAAGTTATTTGGATACAGACCATACGGTATTATTATTATTATTATTATTATTATTATTATTATTATTATTATTAGTGAGTCGTGAATGTAAATACTACTGCTATCATGTGGTAAATGATCGCCTGCTTGTGGAACGTAAATAATAATAATAATAATAATAATAATAATAATAATAATAATAATAATACACCGCAAAACGCAAAATGCGGTATCACTTGCCTCAGCGACGTTTACCGCCGCCTCCCCCTTTTTTTGTTTAAAGGTTAAATAGAAAATAAGTTGAAATAAGTCAAACCCAGTTCCCCTGCGTCCCGCAAACACGGAAAAGGGCGGATTGTACTAGACTGTAGAGGGAGCTCCAACTCTAACTTTCCCGAGCTTTCCCAGCCCTGGAACAAAGCTCCTTCCATGCAAATGGAGGGAATAGATGGAGGTGAAGGGGGTGTAAACATAAATAAATTATTTCTCAGTGTATCTCAGGCATATGGCAAGCAGCGCGGCATCGGTGTCTGATTAGAATTCATTATGCATTAATAATAAAAAAAAAAAGGAGAGAGAGAGAGAGAGAGAGAGAGAGAGAGAGAGAGAGAGAGAGAGAGAGAGAGAGAGAGAGAGAGAGAGAGAGAGAGAGAGAGAAAGAGAAACCAAATCACACATTTCATATGAGAGAGGAGATTAAGCAAACAACCGGTAAAGGTATTTGAACTGTTTTAAAAGGATATGATAATAAAAGAATTTAAAGGGGGAAAATGTTGGGGAGGAAGAAGAAGAAGAAAAAAGAATCAATTCTCATTTCAGCCAAATTGAGTCGTATGCGATTTCAGGCCAATATAAATGAAATAATTATTCATTTCATATTGGCTGTTACGCCTCGATGAGGATAATCCCCCTCCATTAATATCCAAATATGCGATTCAAGAAGGAGCTAATTACAGTCAAGGCTCTGAAATAGGAAAACGTTTCAAATCGACCAATTCGTGCTTAGCCAAGCCTCAGAAGCCCTGGTGAAGTTCCCTCAAGAGAAGAACTGCATATCAAGAAAAAAAAAAAGAAAAAAAAATTCACAGCCAATCATCTTTTCTGTACAGTATGGCTGCTCCCAAACCCGAATCCAATTAAACTATACTGATCATGGTTTAAAAATAATAATAATAATAATACGCCACTGTTTTCTTTTAAAAACACTTTACAAGAATATTTCCACTCACTATTTAATATGTCAGTATTAATTTCTTTTTAAAAAATAAAATTAAAAAAGAAGTTTGGATCAGACCCTAAATCACACAGTATGCTTGTTCAAATTAAAACATTGCCTTCGGTGTGTTTAAGTTGCCGCAGTTCATTTATTAGCCAAAATATAGACTTTCTTGTACAATTTTGGATCACAAGTATGTACATTTTCTTTCTTTACGTTATATATACAAAACATTTCAACATCGAATCCTCACAAAACAAAAGAAAAAGGAAAAAAAAGAGGAAGGGAAAAAAACCTCACAGACTACAATTTTGTACAGCATTGCATTAGCAATTATACACAAGGACATGCTTACAAGGTAAGTACACAGGGTGTGTTATTCATTCTTTTTTTTTTTTTTTTTTTTTTACATTCCTTACGACAGGTTAAAATGAAGATTTATAAAAAAGAGTCTCTATAAGGGGGAAAAGGGGGTTGGATAATAACATGGCAGCTTCAGGTTGGTCCTGAGGCCTAAGAGACATGGGGGGAAGTTAGAAAAGGTTTGGGAACAAGAAAGTGAATTTTTTTTGAATAGCAAAGTGATTATGGTTGTTGGGAAGGAATTGTTTTTCTATACTGTTTTTCGTTTGAATTATTGCCAAACGACGCGTTTTGTGATGTTTGAACCCTCTTTGTGACATTGGACATTCAGCTACACAAGATAAAAAACAAAACAAAACAATAAAAGTAAAAAAAAAAAGATAAAATAAAATTAAATAAAATAAAAAAGCGCACAATATGGAACCGTGGTTGAAACTCGTGTGGCTATCCAATAGTACACAATTACGAAAATCAAATAAAAAAATTATTATTATTACTTTTATGAACTTGAAAATGAAATTGCCAAGATACACGTATGATTATAACGGGCTGTTTTATTTATTTATTTATTTATTTATTTATTATTTATTTTTTTCCCTTTCTCTCTGCTTCCAAGGCACTAGATCTCTCCGAAATAACAGCAATGACAATTAAATAATCGTTCTGGATACCTGATTGTAAGTCGACTATGAGTGAAGGTTTTACACTGCTCGACTTTTTGAAATCATTATTTCTTTTTCTTCCTTGTTTTAAAACAGCCTTGACAAAATCTAAAGAGTTTTTGATGCTTTTCTTCCGCCCCCCCCCCCCGCCCCCCTCTCTTAAATGCGCATGCTCCTTCTTGTATACAAGAGTTTAGCCTCTTAAATTTTTGAAAACACGGAGTTTTGTAGAACAAGAAGAAGAAGAAGAAGAAGGAAAAAAATATTGATATATTTATATTTATATATGCACTGGATAGGAAAACGAAAACAGTGTTCGTGAAGAACATGTTCACGAGGAGTATTCAAATGTGGGCACCGGCTCAGTGAGGGGGATGTGATGTACCTGAGTGTGCAGTCTCTGAGCTGACATTGCGCTCTTCCGTGTGCCTGTTGCCAGTGTAGAGCGCGAGGCCGTTGGCTGAAGCCTGATTGGCCAGTCCTAAATAGTGGTTTGAGTTGAGCAGCGCGAGCTGGTGCGCCGAGAACGCACGGCTCGTCCAGTTCTGCAGTTTGCCCACCGGGCATGAAACGAGTCTATGAGGAGGCATGACGGCCTGGGATGAGCTCCCGTTGACGAGTGGAGATTTCCGGGGATTGTCCGGGCTCGTGGCTGTCTCAGCCAAAGACCAGATCTTAGGTTTTTGCACCGGGGCTGCGTTGTTCTCAGCCGGAGGAGAGTTGGACACCGGGTTGAGTTTGATCTGCTCGCTGCTGGGAGGCTGCGTTTTGAGGTTTAATGAATGAGGAAGGTGATGGTGATGGTGGTGATGTAGGTGGTGATGGTGGTGGTGGAAGTGATCGGGCCGCTCAGCGTCTGCGTCCGCGTCTGTGCCCTCTTGGGCCACGGCTTTTAAAAGCTTCGGCTCGGGCCCGTGTAAATCCTCATAGCCGTCCGAGATTTCCGAGTCGCAGCTGGCGTCCAGCTTGGAGTCCGAATGGAGCTCGTCCTGCTCGTCCAGCTCGTCCTTGCTCTCGATGTGCTCCGTATCGATGTTCTCCAAGTCGATCTCTTCCTCGTCCTCGCGCTTGTCACCATCGTCGCCTTCGTGGTCGCTGCCGTACACGTTGCCTTCTTCGTCCGTGCGGTTGCGCGGCGTCCAGGTCATCTTGTTCTCCTTCTTCAGTCTCCTCCGGGCGTTAGCGAACCATGTGGACACCTGGGTGAGGGTCATCTTGGTGATGATGGCCAGCATGATCTTCTCGCCCTTGGTAGGATACGGGTTCTTGCGGTGCTCGCTGAGCCAGGCCTTCAGCGTGCTTGTGCTCTCCCTGGTGGCATTTTTGGGTCTGGATGGGTCTCCGAACTGGTACTGGCCGTAGGGGTAGAAAGCAGGGTGAGGATGGGCAAACGCTGGGTGCTGGACACCTGGACTGTCTTTTAGCTCATACTGAGCTCCCTGAAAAACAAGCACAAGCATTTTAGGATGTGAAACAAACATCTGTGCTAGAAAATACAACAAATTAAACTTTAGATTTAATCTTCTTTCTTTATTTATTTGTTTATTTGTTTATTTATTTATTTATTTTATTACATAGCTTCACTATGAAACATACAGAATTGAATGTGCACATAAAGAAGTGGATCGTTAGGCTTCAATTTAAAAATAACCAATTTATTGACATAGTCAACACACACACACACACACGCGCGCGCGCACGCACGCACACACACATGAAAGATATTTAACAGAATTATGCATGGTTGCTTGCTTTAAAAATAGATTCTATATTTATATATATATTTGATTTTCCTCTTGATTAATGTTTTGACTGCAGAACTTCCTTGGACATTATATTATCGCTTGGCAGTCTACACACAGGCCTGTTTCTGTGTACCAAAAAAAAAAGAGTACTTTTGGTTAATTTGTTACTTTTTTTTCCTCTTCATTTCGTATTTGCCAAACGGAGTCAACAGCAAAGTTCACGACTGTCTTGCAAAACCATGCTACCATAACCTGCAGAAATGTTTTTGATGTCGAAACGCACAACTAGTGGTATGTAAAAACACAAACAACAACAACAACAAAAAAAACCCACCCCAAAAACAGATTAAAGCGCTGAAGAAGAAAAAGAACTAAAAGAGGACGAAAAAAAGAGAAGATTTACGTAATCTTTGCATGAGAGGATAACTCACCAACTGACTGAAAATCGACAGGTCGTTTGAATAAGGAAGAAACGCTCCGTAGGTGTGTGCAGCGGTGAAAGGTGATCCGTACATGGTGGAGAGAACGTTGGAGAGCGTGCCGGACGGACTGAGCTCGCTCCCGCTGCGCGCGTTGCCGATCCCTTGCCGTTCTTGCGGGTATATCGGTCGGATGTATTGGTATCCCAACTGTGGGAAAGACATTGTAGTTGGGGAACGACGGGGGAAAAAAAAAAACCCAGCAGTCTGCTGAAATCGCACACACGTACACGCGCACACATACACGCACGCACACGCACACACACACACACACACGCACGCACACACACAAATCGCTTTCTCGATGCGCGCGACGATATCCAGTGTACAGTGGGTACAAAAGTGTAAGGGAAGTCTATATTTCCTCCGAAAACGGGCCGCGCGTAAACGATCCGCCGGCCGCTTCCCTCCCTCGCTTCCCTATTGATCTGAATGGACTAAGGTCAGGTCCTTACAGATTGCTTTAGATTATTGGGACGCCTTTTGCTCTGATTGACATTTCTAGTCGCCCAGAAGCTCCTCCTATTTCTCAAGTCTCTCCCCTACGTACACTTCTCTCTCTCTCTCTCTCTCTCTCTCTCTCTCTCTCTCTCTCTCTCTTCTCTCTCACACACTCTCTCTCTCTCTCACTCTCTCTCTCTCTCTCTCTCACACACTCTCTCTCTCCTTCTCTCTCTCTTTCTCGCCTATTTTTTTTCCCTTTTTCCTCTCTTGCTGTTCTATTCCGTATGGATAGGCGCTCTGACGTCGCGATCTCTTATTTGAAAGAGTTTCAAGTCTCATTTTATGGCTCGCCAATCATTTCATTTGTCATTTGTTCGCCGCTTCAGTCCTTCCCCTGTTTCACGGGCTAATTCCCTCTTCTCTCTCTCTCTCTCTCTCTCTCTCTCTCTCTCTCTCTCTCTCTCTCTCTCTCTCTCTCTCTCTCTCTCTCCCTCTCTTTAACACACAAACGGTACATTTCACTCTTGCTCAGTTATTAACTTTGCGATTTCTTTTCTCTTGGTTTGTGTTGTGTCGTTTGAACGCGGTCCCTGCGCGAAACGTTAGAGTTGGAGAGCACTGTCGGAGTTTTATAGGCGCAATAACAACCACAACAACAACAACAACAACAAAACAACTCTCGGTATAGAGATTCAGAATTGTCTTAACCAGAGTTTTAATCTCAGCCAACGTCGAGCTGATCGGTGTTCATCATACGCCTTTAATCTCAAACATCCAGTCAGTTGACAAGTTGTCGTTTTGACTTCAAAGAGTAAGTTGACAAGAATGGAGAAGTCCGGCGATTAGCGCGTGCGCCGTGAGCGCGTCAGCAATGGCAGCTTTAGTAATCCACACTGTTGTGGATTCTCCATTCTACTGGCTCTGCGAGATGAGAATATATCTTATCAATTATTATTATTATTATTATTATTATTATTATTAATATTATTGCAGTTGTTATTTTTTACACTAACATCCCGCACTAGCCTATATACAGTATATAAAGACATATATCGACTCTAAAGCTGCTTTGCTTTTCTGAAACATAATTACAAACGCTCTCATTATGCATTCATGTATGATTTTTTTTTTATGATCATATTTGATCTTGATCATATAAGACCACGGATTGCCCTACAAACGATGCCTCTGATAGCCTCCCAAGCCTCCTGTAAATAATACGGATTAAAACTAAACAGCGCGACGTGAATTGGAATTCCTTGAACCGAGAGATGAAAATATGTCAGGGACACATCTGTGATTGTTTTACATCCGGACTTTGTATCATCATACCCTTGTGTTTCTGCTAAGCCTATGCAAAACAACGGCGCGTTTGAGTGGTGGAGTCTTCAGCTTATTTAAATAGTACACAGGATAAGAACTCAGATATATTAAGATTTAAAAGAAGAAGAAGAAGAAAAAGAAGAAGAAGAAGAAAAAGAAGAAGAAGAAGAAGAAGAAGAAGAAGAAAGCATTAGTTAAGGACATATTGCGTTTAGATTTCCAGGAAAGCCTTGCACTTTAATAAACGCCCTGAATCTGCTTTTAAACTGATGATTGTGAGTGTATTTGTCATAGCAGCGTCTGCTGTGTAATTTGTAGCTCTATAATACCCTCATTCACAGGGTTATTACAAACATCTGTGGGAAATACAGCCATCAAAACAGAGATTATGATATATAACGATATGCATCACACAGATACATAGAGAAAACGCATGCACAGATTTTTACACACTTTTACATAGACCCATGTATTACACAGGGGAGATGTATGTATGTGCAGTATAAATTATATACTCCAAATACTCTTAGAAGAAGTTATAACATTTACCAAAAAAACAAAAAACAAAACAAAAAAAAACAAACAAACAAAAAAACAAATAGAGTCACTGTGTACATATCTTCATAATTTAAGCAAGTCCACTTGCTTAAAAAGTTTCTGGTATTTTTATTTATTTTCTCCTCATCAATTTTGAGTGTTCTTAAGTCGTTTACAATTTGTTTCAATACAGTGCAAGCAGGTATGTTACGTTGATTAATTTACTGCTTGTTTTCCATGTTTTTGTCTTCTTTTACCATGTCCAGGCATGTTGAGGAAAAATTTGGAGACTTAATAATTCAGACCAGCAGCATCTAGTCATGTGCATGGAACGAGACGACATACAGACGCACACCAAACCGGGTTAGTGTGAAACAACCACTGCGCCATCTGGGACAAACAAAAACCTAGCTTGTTTTTAAAGTAGTATATCTGCGTTTGTAGACCACTTCTACTGTGAGAAATGTTAGTCCGTCTGTTCAAGACCTGTTCTCAGTGTGCGAGTTGCTCTGACTCGGTAGTCACCCGAGTCTCCGGGTAGTCAGCGGTGCGTCCTCGCTGCTGTAGCCGCCCGACAGCGCCTCTAGCCCGGGAGCCACACGCATCTCCTCCCCGGAACCCACTAGGGCCCCAAGCTTTGCCTCTGATTTATTGCCGCAATTCAAACACGTGCACATGAGCCAACTTCACACGTTTTTTTTTTCCCCCCCCTTTCACACCAAGTCGGGAAACTGGCGAGGCCATAAAAGCATTAAGACAGCCTGCCTACTTGGTGCCCTCCTACCGCTTAACACTGTGTGTTTATTATGGAGTCGATAAAAGATCAATTCGTTTAAATAATGCGCGGTGACGAGACGGATTGTTTGCTTCAAATGTTGTGGCACGGAATACGCGCGCATAACAACAACAACAACAACAACAACAACAACAACAATAATAATAATAATAATAATAATAATAATGCTGCATCCAAAAAATAAAATAAAAAAAATGTATATATTGAGTTGCTATTGAATTAGCTTCAGCCATTCAGCCTATTGTGGCACCCAGTAAACAATTTAGTGGCATTTCTATAAATAAAGAAATAAATAAGTAAATAAACAAAAAAAAAAACAGACAAATAAATAAATAAACAACACGGCCGTATATTTCAAAGTTCGGCCAAAAATAGGGCAATCTCCGATGTGCCTCTTGAAGGATAATTTCTCTGACGTCCTTACAGGCAATTATGCAGATGACACCATTTCGCCTTCTCCCAACAAACATCCAAATAAACAAAAAGACCCACAGCCCTCTTCGCGCAATACACACGACCCCGCCGCAAAAAAAACAAAAAAAAACAAAAAAAAAAACAATCAAAGGCTTCAAACGGAGGCTCTACAAATGACACTCCTAAGATCGCGTCACGAAGCCCAGGCGTCAGAAAACAAGTAACACACACCTTATCACACATGGAAGTAGTTTAAACGTCTTATCCAAATCGGTTAATTGCAGTGACAAAGGATTTCAAACGAAAACACAATTAATGGGCCTTGATGTGTAAAAGGTTGTTTAGGGCAGAGGAGGAGAAAGGCGCGCGCGCGAGAGAGAGAGAGAGAGAGCGTGTGTGTGTGTGTGTGTGTGTGTGAGAGAGAGAGAGAGAGAGAGAGAGAGACCGACTTTCTCAAATCTCATTTTCTTTAACTGCTTTGGCAAACAGATTTTTATTTGATTATCTCCAAAGGAGGACTGGGGTGAAAGAGGGGGGAAAAAAGCCAAAACATCTTCAGGAGTTTGTTTTCAGGATTTTTTTTTAATTCCAGCTAAGCTTTCATTAAGGGAAAAGAGGGAAATATCAGGTTATAAACTGGACTAAGGTGATTTAACACGATTTATTTTATTTCTTTACGCATTTATGGCCTATCTGTTGCGCCATGTAAATTTTAAATGCTGTTTAAATGTCATTCATTGAAATGTCGGCAAAGGCACACACAATGCATGACACAAACGAATACACATTCATTTTGTCATGTTTACACAGTGTGAAGTTTCTGTTCAAGCCAGCTAAAACTTACCAGAGCCTATCCTTACTTTAAATAAGCCTTTAAAGTAGCACATGCAAGTATAAAGGCAGGATAATGAATGCATCGATGTGCAAACGCTACACAGGATTAACGCAATCAGTGAAAACTTCGGGAATGATTTGGGCACTTTCAGAATGATACCATGTTAATTGCGTTGCACCAATCAAAGGCGCACAGTGAGGATATAACTTTACATAGAAGATGGTGGTGGTGGTGGTGGTGGTGGGGGGGGGTATATGTGAAGACTTTCTAGCAGTTCCCTGGACACACTGCAATTTGCAGCAAATTGCAAGCAGTCAATGAAGTGCGACTTATTAAAAGTGCTCGAACAAATTCGCGTCGGAGAGCAAATTTTGGTGAGGGAGCGGCTTCTGGTTTTCACCCCCTTCGTTTAAAACGCCGTGACCGGGTTTCAAATCTACAGGTGGCTTAGATTAGGCTCGCCTCTGCAGGCCACGGCCATTTTCTTAACCCTAACGCCACAGTTCTGCCTCAGGCCTCAGGGTTTGCATGATACACCGACTGACCCTGGTGCACGAGCGAAAATGAACATCATGCACAGCCCTGAAAGTCATTCCGTTAAAGTGGATAGAGAATCGGTTGTTTGTTTGTTTGTTTATTTATTTAAGTTACGTTGTCCTGATCGACTCGGAGTTACTAGGCTATTCTTGTGTGTATCATCGCATGCACGCATCCGAAAAGTCGGCCGGGTAAACGGTTAATTGATTGCGACGGCGTGAGCGCGCGCGGTGTCGCCTTGCGTGTCCGTATCTCCGGTGCGAGTATGCGTCTCGCGCTCCGCGGGTTTTTCTTTTTTCGCGTGGCAGAGCTGGGTCACTTTCATTTCTTCGATATTCACCAACATCTGCGCCGCTTCTGCACACGTGCGACATATACAGTATATAAATATTCACCCCCTCCTTCCCTCCCTCCCTTTACTGGACAAAACCGCTGAACTTGAAGATATTGCTTTCTTTAATTTCAGGGTGATGCTGAATTCAATTTATTGTTGTATTATCCAGTATAAAGCAATGGCATAGAGATATAGCAATAGCAATGGTGCAGCATGCGATGTAATATTGGTTTAGAAATGTGACTAAAACGCACACAACAACAACAACAACAACAACAACAACAACAATAATAATAATAATGCTGCAATTGTGTGAACTATATATTCAAAACAAAACTAAATAAAAACTCTGCGTTAATACCATAAAGTTCTCCAGCTATCGATTGACTACATCATCATCATCATCATCATCATCATCGTCACATGAGCGACTCTCAGACGCATGTGAGTATTATACATATTAAGCACCCGGCTCTCACTCCTCTCCTCTCCTCTCCTCTCCTCTCCTCTCCTCTGCCCGCTCCTGCCTTCACATTGATTTTACGGTAAAGTCCTTTTGCGAAAGGCAATGAGTTCCTGTGGACGGGGATATCACTGTATTACACGGCTCTGGTCCAGGTAACAAGATGAACATTGATTCGGCATTACGGCTGATCGATGGTGAAATAAGTAACTTGTGCGCTGAATTAAAATGCAAGATTGTCTGAACGGCATAGTGGAAGAAGAAGAAGAAAAAGGAGAAAACTAGGGCGGGGTTTAGACAGGGGCATACTGCGCATGCGCGACGTTCTAGGAACTCCCTCAGGTCCGCTTACACTGACACGCTGATTTAGGATAATCATGAGCGTGCATGTGTAAAGCAGATCTCCTTGCCTGAAGAAGTACCTTATGTTCTCAGTGCTAGTTTTATAACAAGACTTGCTAATTGCATTGGTGTTAAACATCCATTGCACAGTAGAGCAGGAGTGGCTTTTCTTTCCAGCTTCTGAAAGGGATTCGAGCAGTGTCTCTGATAGATCTTTCATAACCCGTGTTGAGATATCGATTCGGAGTAGACCTCAGGGCTATTTGTATGCTCACTGATATTGAGATCCTGTCCTGGAGCTACATTAAGCCACTGACACTTCTAACTTACGCCGGATGATCCATGTCTGCTGTGGTTCAATCCATGGACCTGCTTGGTTTTTCGGTGTGTATGCAAACGTGTCTATGATCCTGAACGATATCGAGAGAAATTGATGTCTGCTGCTACGCTATATTGCCTGCATGTTGGTGCAACTTAACCTTAAAGAAAAAAAAATACACACTGAATGATTTGCATATTAATATTTATAAGTGGTTCGCACGTTCCCTCTAGGGTCGGGGGTTCGATTCCCAACGCGGCCCTGTGTGTGCGGAGTTTGCATGTTCTCCCCGTGCTGCGGGGGTTTCCTCCGGGTACTCCGGTTTCCTCCCCCAGTCCAGAGACATGCATGGTAGGCTGATTGGCGTGTCCAAAGTGTCCGTAGTGTATGAATGGGTGTGTGAGTGTGTATGTGATTGTGCCCTGCGATGGACTGGCACCCTGTCCAGGGTGTACCCCGCCTTGTGCCCGATGCTCCCTGGGATAGGCTCCAGGTTCCCCGCGACCCTGAAGAAGGAGTAAGCGGTAGAAGATGGATGGATGGATGAAATTCTGAGTTTTGTATTAAACTACTTCTGCTCTATTTTCGCTGTGGTTAACGCTTTCCTACATTGCGCCTATAGAAACTGATGCGGCAGAGCTTTAGTCCTTTTTGTCTATCCAGCTCTCTCGTCTGCTCATCGGTACTCGGTGCTCAAACAGATCAGCTTCCAAAGCTTCAACCTTCATGCTAATTCCACTATCGCCACTATCACGTTCATCGTCACGTAGATCGCTGACTTGCTGAGCCGAGTCTCCAGTGTTCAACTCGGTGTAAATGAACCGTAAATGACCCGCATTGCATTCTGAAACTAGGGGTCCAGTGTTATCTGTCTCCACTACTTCTACACAGGATTTCTCTTTAATACGATGTTGGACATCCCTGGCAAATGGTGAGCGAGAAACGTCTATGTTCGTGGGGAAAAACACAACGAATTAGCAAAAGAAATGCTACGCACATTGCTATGAACATATTCAATGTGTTTCAGAGTGGAGTTTTCAATAACTTATGAAGATACTCAGTGTAACATACCATACACAAATAATAATAATAATAATAATAATAATAATAATAATAATAATAATAATAATAATAATATAGATATTTTCCATTTGCTTTGTGGAGTGCCCAATAAACAAATGATGGTGAGTAAAAAAAGGAGATAGTGAGATAATATCACCTTTTCTTTACCCATCTGTCTAACCCAGAGATCTTCAGACACCCACAGAAGCTCTGACACCATTTAGAGGAATGATCAGTGTCCATATTGAATGTATTGTATATGGGTGATGAGGTAAATTGCGTTTATATTGAATATAAAGTTTAGGAACATGATCAATACTGGAAGTCTGGCTGCAACAAATATAGTACGTAATCAATACGTTATCACCATTCATATTTGCAATTTGTGTTGTCCTCGGTAGCTTATACACTTTATATATACACACCTTATCTAAATTATAATGATGCGGATATTTCGAATAGGATTTACAGGAACATTAAAAAAAAAGCCAATACACTAAGGTGTTTGCTTGCATATTAGAAGACCAGTCTCCTTTGTTTGTCCCCCAACAGTAACTGTTTGTCGATTTCGCTCTCACAGTTGACTCATGAAATGGAGCCAGTGTTAACCCTCTTTGTGTGTGTGTCGGTGTGTGAGCTCACGTGTGCCTGAGGGCATTTGTTTTCCACCCAGTGTGCACTGGAGCAGCGCTGGACTCAGCTGGTAGGTCACCCCTCTCCCACTTCATAATGATTAAACACAGGCGCCCCCCTAATTCCCCTTTCATAAACACCCACGGCGCGCGCGCGCACACACACACACACACACACACACACACACACACAGAGAAAGAAAGAGAGAGAGAGAGAGAGAGAGAGAGAGAGAGAGAGAAAGAGGGAAAGAGAGAGACGGCTCGATCCGGAGAACAATAACAGGCTCATCATCGATGGTCACGCCCCACGTTTATCACCTGCCCCTCCTGAAACATCTTGTGCCCTCCTGCGTGTCTTCCCCTTCTGTTAATAGATGTGGATCCGCTCAGTTTGGCCAAATCAGCATTGCCATGTGCTGCCTCACCACATTCGATTGGTTCGTTCCTGTTTGGATGCTGTAGATTATGGGCTGGGGGAGTCATTAGGGACACACTGAGCACAAAATCGAAAGATTTAGGGGTGAATTTGCGAATGAGATATTTTATTTAAAAACAAAAGTGTGGAATTGATCAAAATTTCACACTGATGTCAGCCTCTGTTGGTATTTTCCCTTTAAATCAAAATGTATGTATACTGTACATATACTGTTCATACATACACACAATAAATTGCAAAGCTTTATAAACCATTAGGACAGTTCATTTATTATTAATTAATATATTCATATTATTTAATTCATTATTTATATGCAGAATTTGTTGAATTTGGTTGATTCACAATTACATGTATTTATTTTTATACAATCTATCTATCTATCTATCTATCTATCTATCTATCTATCTATCTATCTATCTATCTATCTATCTATCTATCTATCTATCTGTCCATCTATCTCCCACCAAATGTTAGGACAAAATATGTGTTTTATGTAATATAACAAAATAATAATAATGATAATAAATTATATGCATTTATGTATAAATAAATATTTATAAGATTTTTGTGAAGCAATTGCGGGGAAATTTGTCTAAAACATCCTGTTTCTATTGAAAATGTGTTTTATTATGATTAACATATAATAATAATAATAATAATAATAATAATAATAATAGTAACAACAACAACTACTACTACTACTACCACTACTACTATTATTATTATTATTATTATTATTATTATTATTATTATTATTATTATTATTATTATTATTATTATATAAGTACACTGCTGTTACTTCCTGGACTCTTCACGCCTATATTTATTTTGCACTCTGTACATATACTGTACATCTTAACCTAAACTGAATGTGAATGCACTTACACATATGCTATGGGGTAGACACTGTGTAGCTTGGCTGTACTGGACAGAAAGACTTTACACTATGGAGCCATACTTTCTGTGCTTATATATGTTTCCTTCCACAGTATAATAACACTATGGTATAAAACATACAACTCTCTTTAAATTCAGATATATACATTACAGCACCTACAGGCCCTTATCTCACGTCTACTTTGTTACCCTGTGTTAACATCTGTTAAAATTTCCCTTTCACAAGTCCAGTACACTCCAGTATACACACCCAAACAGCTGGATTTTCTTTCACCAAGGCCATTGTGAAGGATTAAGATGTTAACCAGACAGCATCTAAATGCATGGCGCTCCCAGGACCAAGTCCCTCAGCTCTTTCTCTCACTTGAACGACTGCAGGTTCACTGGATTAGACAGTGAGAGAGAGGGAGAGAGAGTCAAGAGAGCGTATAAGCATGTATAAATACAAACATTATTATATATTGGAAAAGTGTCTGAGCTATTCCCCAGGACCCTCTAAGCGGGTGGATGGCTCAGGCCGGCCAGGCCTGGGGTGCGGCGCGGGAAAAGGGAAATCACTAATGCTCTTAACATCAAACAATAAATCCTGCAGTTATTTGCCACCATGTTTAATTAAATATTTTGCAAAGAAAACCCGGCTGATTGATTCGCCCAGGCTATCGATCCTCCATCGATCTCCCTCCGTTGCTGTGGCCCCTGCAGAGCTCCGTGCTAAATGGCCATAAGGAGCTCCTGAAATAAATTAAGAACTAGTATGTGCTTCGACAAATTCAACTTTGCAGGGTGCTTTTGCAAGTCATGCACAAGACCTGCTCTGTCTCCTTCTGTTCCAGTGCAGTTTGTTGATTTATCCCCTGCAGTGACTTTCACATGGTTACTGATGAATGGGAAATGATTGAATTATTACGCCTATATATATTTTTCTTTCTACACAGCAAAGGATTCCATATAGTCTGTGCAAGCACCTCTGACCCTGATCAAGTTCATTTACTCAGACAATGTTTAACAATAGAGTAATATTAATAATCCTGGTCACTAAAGAAAAAAAAGGATGAAGATTACAATCATGATATTACAATCATTATTTATGCCTGCGTATTCATTTTCGAAGCATTATTTTCTGCATATCTGATGCTCTATTGTTTTTTTTTGTTTTGTTTTTTATATCTTAATGCGTTGCTACTTCTGATTATGTACCGGTATATGGAAGTATAGCAATTTCTAATAACAATAAAAAACAATACAAACAAACAGGACTGTTATGCCTTTGTTATACCTTATGTTTGTTCATTTCTTCTCCTACTAAACACTAGTGTCACAGTGATAGCAACGCTCTCCTACGACAGCAGTAACAGAATCATTACCATGTCAAAAATATCCAAACATAATCATATTCAACGGTGGAGGTTTCCTTTCAAATTCCAGAAAGTTTTTAATATACTGTAAAATATATATATATATATAAGTTTGAAATATAGCGTACTTCCGGATGCATAGTAGAACTATGAACTTGATATGCGTATACTCGTATGCACGAGCTTTATACTATAATATACACAAGCTCCTTGTACAATTCTTAGTTTGCTCATTCTTGTGAACATTGCAGAATAAAAGATAATAACCAATCATTTTAAACAATGTCAAACGATGAGCAATAAGTCGGTGTATTGTGGAGCATTGTAATACGATAAAAAATAGCACAGTAGTTATGGATTAAGACCTAAAATATCAAATGTAAAGTGTGTCTCCGTGCACATATACAGTATGACCACAGCATGCACTGTTAACCAGGTAAAGAGAGCGAGAGAAAAAGATAATGAAAGGTTAGAAAAACCAAATTTCCTCAATTTTGTGCATTGAAGAGAGAAAGAGAGAAAGGGAATGAGAGAGAGAGAGAGAGAGAGAGAGAGAGAGAGAGAGTCTCACTGCATAGCTGTGGGGATTCAGATGGCTATCAGGCTGTTATCAGTCTCATCTCAGAGCTGCATTGATCTCCACTGAGAATCTAATCCTTACTATGAAGTTCAATAACAACTCCATTACCTGGGCTGCTCTGATTGGAGCGTTGTAATGCCAAGATTAGTAGCTGGCTGCCTGACCTGCCAACATTGATTTGTGCTGCAAAATCACTTGTTCCAGAAAAAGAGAGAGGGGGAGAGAGAGAGAGAGAGAGAGAGAGAGAGAGAGAGAAGAAAACATGTTGGCGAGGTAATTGAGCAATTTTTATTTTCTCTCCCATTTTCCCCCTCTAGCTTTCATTCAACTCCTGGCGTTAACTCGGCCTTTTTCTCATTGATTAGGTGCCTGTTTATATCAGGTGTTAGCGAAGGCACTCTTTCTCTTCCTCATTTGTGTTTGTGTAGTTTGTTTCGCTAAGGTAGAAAAGCTTACTCTTGACTGTTCAGACTCAATCCAGGGGTCGTAGCAGAACCAGGGATCGATTGCTCTCTCTTTTGCTCTCTCTCTCTCTCTCTCTCTCTCTCTCTCTCTCTACTGGCAGGCCCAAATAGCCCCCTCTCAGCTCTCTGAATGAATGGCTTCACAGCCTGTTAGCCTTAAGTAATAGAAACATTGAGCCCATCCTGGAGGCAGAGACAGCTCATTTACCGCCCTTTTTTCTCTCTTTTCCTCTCCTCCCCCCCTCTCTATCGTTTTTTCCGCCTCCTTTCTTCATAACAGGCCCAGATAACCCGGGTTAAATAAATGAAACAGACTGTTTTGCTCAGGCTGCGCAGTCAGGTGCTGAAATGGATGAACCCATTTCTCTTAATGCA
This sequence comes from Ameiurus melas, assembly GCA_012411365.1. Classification (NCBI taxonomy): domain Eukaryota; kingdom Metazoa; phylum Chordata; class Actinopteri; order Siluriformes; family Ictaluridae; genus Ameiurus; species Ameiurus melas. The sequence goes on from CM022754.1 coordinate 4,775,851, forward strand.
GACATGAGCATTACACACACACATACACACATACTGTCCCCCCCACCCCAGACCCAACACACACACACACACACACACACACACACACACACTTCCCTCCCTCCTCTCAACACCCCGTCTCTGAGGTTACAGGTTAATGACATGCTCATTTCGTTCAGCCATTTGTTTTGTTTTCCTGCAAAGTTCTGATAAGTAGCTAACCAACGAACCTTGTAATTACAATCTTACAGAAACCGGCCCGATCTGTATATAAATCTCACCATCCAATTACAAGATGTAATAATTCTGCACTCAAGCTGGTAATGAGCTCTAATACTGGCGCATGTGATAATCCCCTCTGGATGCTGGCTTGATCAGATGTTGGCTTTGTAATTAGACTGGCAGAAAATCATTATTTCATGTTCAAATAGAAAATGAGGTTGGTGGGAAGTTAATTTCTCTACGCGCTGTGAAGCGTAGACAAGAATTTAATGATTTAATTACAGTTGTAAGCTCCTTGGATGAGACTTAAATTGAGCTGAGATTTCCACACACACACACACACACACACACACACACACACACACACACCCCTCCCGCCATATTTTTTTTTTTTAGCACACTGCCATTTCGAGAGCAGGGCACATCAAAGCCTCTGACAAAAGTGTAAAGCGATAAGGCCGACCGATGCATTTGATATGGCGGAATTCCTTTTCTTGTTATCCAGTCAATTCTGCTTAAGTGAATTCCTGATTACTGTATAATATAACTGAAAATCTTTGTGGGACTAAACTTCTTTATGAAGAAAAACACTTTTTTCTTTTCTTTTCTTTTTTTTTTTGATTAATTTTTCCCCCTTGGTCTCTCTTCCACCCCCACTCTCGCAAAGCAAAATGGCTCGTATTAATTTTACGCCATGTTATGTCTGACACCATTGTGGCGCAGTCTGATGATCAAAAGGACAGTAATATTCTTATTTAGCACGCCTTTTGTCCCCCTGCTGTCTTTCAGAGGCTACAGTGCTTGAACTTGTCCGATGGCAGCCGGAAGACTTATTAATTCCTCCTCCAGTAATAGCTACGCTTATTGCGCCATGTGGATGAGGTATTAGATCACATTTAGATATTTTCACACTATTTAGCCACTTTCGGTCCAATTACTCAGCCTAGATATGACTGTCTGACTATTTTTGTGTAATAATGATCCTATGGTGATATTAATATTCAGATCTAATTTGAATGAATCGCCTGGATTAAGACTCCATCCATTATGTCTTATCTAATAAAAGCTTGTTCCTTCTTCAGTCCATGGTGCAACATCTGCTAAATGTTCTGCAATCACCACTCCAGTGCCATCTCTCCTCTGCTGACGGCTTGATAAGAAAATCTTTGAGTGGATAGGACGCGTCGATCTGAGGAACGTCACTCAATATGACTGATTCTTCGTGCCCCCGCCCGTTCTCCTGCTTTGTTTAGCATTTCAAAATTCGGCCTTTTTGTCTCTCTTCCCCCCTCCGTAGTTCCGTAGGGACGAGCATCTGATGCTTTCTTTTTACAAAGCCTATCAGAGGCTGAGATGGATATGTGTGCTTATTGGATGGTAAAAGGCCACTCTTCAGGTGACATGCTTATCCGGCCACGTATTCATGAATATTTAGGAGATGGTAATGAGGGAATTTTGCATTGTTGCATGAGAATGTCCGGGCTCCCTGGAGGAAGCCTGAGAGGAGTGTGTGGACAGGAGAGGCAACCAGGTGTGGCGAGAATGTATGTCATGTGTGTGTCAGGGTATGGGGGTGAGTATGGTATACATCCATTGCCATAGCAAACCACACACACACACACACACACACACACACACACACACACACACACACACACACACACACACACACAGGGATGCATCAGTATTGATACTGATATCAATCTGATACCATTCTCATTTCAGTCCCTCCAGGATCTAGCGATTTTGCGATCGCAGAAATTGATGCAAAATCAAACAGACTCTGCAATATTCAGAGGAGCTTGCCGTGGGTTTTCCGCAGATTTAGGAGGAGATGCGCCATGTGACGTCATCACAAAGCGCCTTCAGCCAAAGCCCTTTTTGATTCACATGCTAAAAGGTCTCATGTACCAACAAACTTCACTGCAATCGCAGTCGAAGTCGGAATTCTCTTTCGCCAATTCAAGTACTTTTGCGCGAGACGAAGCACGGAAACTCTGCAGATTCTGGAGAGCAAAATCAAGCTGGATATATTTCAAGATGAATCAAAGAAGACCGCAGCATATTCTTCTCATACAAGGGACCTGAGTAAAACATCTTAAACTTAAAGCTTAGAATGAAGAGTTCATTGCGAGCAGCACACTGTGGCTACCAACACTGTAGCAAATGCTAGCTAGCTGAGAACAATGTCTACACATGAAGCTAAGTGAGTGAAACTAGCAGCCCTTAGCTAGCATTTTGTTCTTGGATATCAGCCGCTACTTTCCGTACAGATGTACAGAAGTGAAAGAAAATCTGCTGCAAACCTACTCGATTCAAAAGAACTAATGTTGCTAACGTTATGAAGAAGCAGGCTGGTAGCCTTAATGCATGCGCAAACACACACACACACACACACACACACACACACACACACACGTCACTGTGTAAATCAGGAAAATATATACAGAGCTAAGTAAAATGTTCTGTGACGTCACTGATTGATTAATAATAAGCAGGTTACACATTTTGCTATCAGTATTTGTATCGCCAAGTACCAAAAACATGTACTCGTACTCGGTATCAATGCATCCATACACACACACACACACACACACACACACACACACACACTTTACCGCTTGAGTATCTTTAGATGAAGTGGAACTCTTTGTGGCAATGCTAAATCTACCAGTCCACCTTTATATGTTGCTGTCATTCCACCAAAAGCAACAATACATCATAGCACGGAGAAGACAGATGCAAAACAGTTACGATGCGAGGACTGAAATGATTTCCTACATTATTTATGGTCTTCTATCATAGCATACTGGGTTTATTTAATGTTGCCATCAGTCTCCCTTGATTGCTGCTTTTCATTGTTTGCTAACTTGATGAAAAAAACTTTCACTTTAGCATTTCAAGGACCAAAGCAGCATCACAAGAGCCATTTCACATCAGTATGAAAGAAACACACCATTATCTTTCAGGCTAATCTCTATCTAACAGATGTGTAGCAGATGCGTGATTACAACAGATAAGGATTTCAGCACATTTCCCTGTATTTAAAAAATAATAATAATAGAGAACTATTCCATTGAAACTCTGACCAAGGGCAGTCATTGGGGCGCCAATACTAATGTCTTTCCAAAGGTTGGGACTACTTTTTCTGAGGGAAATGTCTGCTGCTGTTCTTCCCAATATAGTCCAGCTCAAAGTAGGGATGTGGTTATGTTTTGCTTTTGGTGTTGGGTGTGCATGGATACCAAAAATATCGGGAAACATACGTTACCTGAATTGCTTTTTACTGTATTACTCCTGTGATGGAAACTGGAATAAAACCACTAAGAACCACTAAGCCACCGTGCGCCCCTGCACGTTATCCTTTCCATAATAAATAATAAATGGATTTAAACATCTTATTTAACAATGAAACTTGTCGGTTTGGTGAAGTTTTCTGAAAGGACATGTTTATTTAACATTTATGGAAGGAGTCTCCAGAACTTTGGACAACATGACAAGCTGCTGTGCTGGATGTGACCGTTTATACCGGCTACGACGCAAGTGGTAATAGGAACTAAGTTGTCTCATAGACGTTCCACAACATGAATTGTAAAAAGGGAAATTTAAGTTTGTGGTAATCACACATATGCAACAGATACAGCAGGTAGACATGACTGTAGCTTGAGGAAAAGCTAGTGTATTCCCTGACAAGTGATTTGACTATAAAACTGAGGGAAAAGAATAAAATTTCATGAAATTGAAATGTACCGTTATTTGATAGAAGTCTAAACCAAACAGCTTTCTGACTCAGGAACCTGTGTCGCCTATTCTAGTCAGAGACAGAGTCCATGTGGCCAGACAGAGCTGTACATCACCGTGATTTGTGTGTCAGGCCCCCATATTAATAAAGGTAACCCCGACAGACAGTCTGAGGGCTGCTGGGACATCTGTTAGCCGAGTCTCAACCTGAGAGCTGTGCTTGGTTTTGGCAGCTCTGTCCTCTAACCCAGATGGAGATGTAGCTATCATGGTGGGCCACAGACTACCACAAGCGACAACTCTGAGAGAGAGAGAGAGAGAGAGAGAGAGAGAGAGAGAGAGAGAGAGAGAGAGAGAGAGAGAGAGAGAGAGAGAGAGAGAGGTTTTAAATCAAGACGCAATCCAAAGACCCTCTATAAATCCTCTGAATGGGTTTGGTAGAGGGACAGAAAGCACACCTGCAAGAATTATGTAAGCCTTATTAACGCATAAATATCCGAGAGCAGCTTCGGCCACGGCTCCTCATGATGGGAATAAATCTCCAAGTGCAGCCGGTGAAGAGGGAGAGCGAGAGCAGCGGTGTGTATGGAGATGTGAAAACGAGACACGAGTCAGCGAGTACCGTAGTGACTCAAACTAATGACTTATAAACGTACGACTTAAGGATTGCGACGATAACCTGAGTTCTGCAGTTATTGTATTGTACAGACAGGGTTTGAAATATCAGCCCGTTTATGAGCTATAACACTTTTACACTCAGCAAGAACTGAATGTAAAGTTTCACCCAGCAGAGCCATACGCTTAGCTTTTCTCCTTATGCTGTCTCCAACAGAGTGAATTCGATTCAATGCTATTTTATTTGAATAGCATTTTTAGCAATAGACTTTATGTCCGAGGAGCTTTACAGAAATCCAGGACTCAATCTTTATCCATAATGAGCAAGCCATAATGAGCAAGCCAGAGAGACATCCATGCATCCATCCATCTCCAATACCGATTACTCCTTCTTCGGGGTCACGAGAAACCTGGAGCCTATCCCAGGGAGCATCGGGCACAAGGCGGGGTACACCCTGGACAGGGTGCCAGTCCATCACAGGGCACAATCACATAGACAATGCCAGAGAGACTGGCCTGGAAAAAAACAAAAAAACAAACAAAAAAACCTAACCAAGATGTCATGTGAAGCATTGGATTTGATCATGTGAATTACAAACATTCCCTTCAGTGGCCTCAGATATGACTAGCATAGACATACAGGCAACCGTTTGGACAGTAATCCCGAATAATCTGGTAATCATTGATAATAATCGATTTATGATTAATCGAAGTCGAAGTATTAATTAATTCGAAATAGGAGTCTTGCAATGAGCATAATTATTCATTGCAACAGAGTCTTCCAGAGAGGTTATAGATTAAAAAAAAAATATATATATATATATATATATATATATATATATATATATATATATATATATATATATATATATATATATATATATATATATATAATTTTTTAATCTATAACCTCTCGGAAGACTCTGTATATATATATATATATATATATATATATATATATATATATATATATATATATATATATATATATATCAGGAAAAAAATAAAAAAAATAACCACGCTCAAACAGCGTTCAGCTACAATGTCGTACAAACCGTCTTTGTTTTCTGCCTGCCTGATCTACTCATCCTATAAACTTTCAAGATCCTGTTCCATTAAATTAAAACCCATTTCAACTTTACATTCAATTCTCATCCATTCTTATGGCATTCCGACCCGGCACAAGCACATCATATAAATGAACCCGGCGAATCATCATTTTCCTCTTTATGGTCGTTCTCTCTCTCGGCTCCGGCGGCTCAATTATCTCCTAATGTGGGTTAAAAGTAAAAAGAATGGACAGCCGTCACTGACGTCTGCATCTCATGATAGAGAGATCGCTCTTTTCTTGCGGTCCAAGCCACAGACTCGGATAATCACAGTTGTCCCAAACACCTGCGTTTCTATTGCCCCGACCTGCCTCTCAAATGAGCTCAATTAATGACAATCACCCAGCAGGTGTCAGAACACAGACAGTAATGGATAGGCCACTGTGGGCTGGACCGGCAGCGCTTGCCTCTGCAGTAAATATGTAATGATTATAGCAGGGGCGGCAAGGGCACAGACCACAGAGTAATCTATTTGTGTTTGGCCGAGCTTGATGCAGTTAAACAAGCTCCACAAACTGAAATGGATGGACTGGAATCTTATTCAGCACGGCTGAAGTGAACTGGGAACGAGAGGAAAATAAAGAGAGAGAGTGAAGAGAGAGAGAGAGAGAGAGAGTGAGAGAGAGAGAGAGAGTGTGTGTGAGAGAGAGAGATCTGAATAGACTTTAACTTCTATATTACCTGATACATTACTCCAAAGTTGTCATGCTGGAGGTATCATTTTCTTGGATGATCTCTACATAATTAATACAGTTTGTCACTAACTGTGAGGATGAATGAATGATACTTGTGTGATAATTATATAGTATAATTATATATACATATATGTATACATATGTATATATACTTATTAAATACACTTCAGAAAAATATAGAGGTCCTGACCTCTGTGATATATATATATATATATATATATATATATATATATATATATATATATATATATATATATATATATATATATATATACATATATAATATAGTATGTAATATAATAAAGATTATTTATGATAATAGTAAATAAATACGCAGTGCTATATATACAGCATGTGAGCAGAAACTTTTCTTAACAGTAGGATAAAGGATAAAAATAAATAAATAAACAGGACAAACGGACTTTATGGAAGAGTGAAACTTTATTGTTCAATAATTTGAACAAAATGCAACATTCTCTGGGAGACTCTTCAAACGTTGAGGTCTCAACATTTTATTGAAAATAAAGTACGGCAAAAAGACATAGACTGTAAAGTAAAATGCAAATAAGATCAATGTTTTTTCTTGGCCTTCACTACAAAACAACAACAACAACAACAACAACAAGACAAAAAATATCTTGAGTATAGTTGAACTTATATTTATCTGGTCATTCCTATTACAAGATCACAATAAAACAAATATAAGATTATGAAACATACTTCTAGGCATTTTTTAAAGCTAATTTCAAGTCTGATACCAGGCTTGATGTGAGGACGTTCCTTATTATATATATATAATATTATATTATATATTATACTAAAATATGGCTTTTGCAGTGTTTCGAACTCTAGGTTGTCTCTGTAACATGAATCTAACATTTACATCACATAACATAACTGCATAAAATAAACAAGAGAAACATTGAAATACATTTTTTAAAACTTGTAAAGTACTGTACAAAAGACTTGCCTCCACTCTGTCAGTGAAGCACAGTACACAGAGTACATTTGGTGAAGTTTAAACTGAAAGTACATTGAGTAGACATAATCTTGAAATTATTGGCAAAGTGGTCTGGCTAGTGAGAAACTTGGCAGGGTTTGCTAAATGACTTTGCGCCGTGTGATTAGACTAGATGGCAGCTCGGAAACGCAGCATCCCAGAAGGCCCAAAATGAGACAGATGGCATCTGGGTAGACAGGCCTTTTCCCCCCTCACCTTCCTTTTTCTGTAGAAAGAATAAGACGCATATAACGTTTACAGTTCAGTGGTTTTAACCTTTAGATGTACTTATTGTTCATATGTACACATATTGACAAACGTGCAGCATGAAAGTAAATGGAATGTGTGTATAAATATAAGATATATAGTCAAGCATTGGTGATATTTTCCTTTCTTTTACTCTAACTGCTAAACCTTAACCCTCCTCTCCTGTGGCTCCCATGCATTAGCATAAAGGCATTAAAATGTGAATAGGAATTAATTTGGACTCCCTCCCATTGGAATTAATGGAAGTTTGCTCTTCCTTTCCTTTGCCCGACAGATCTCCCTGACTCTCTCTCTCAGTCCATAAATATTAATATTAATAACCGCGAAGGGCCAGTGCTTCGGCGAAGCCGTATACAGAATGATATTAGAGATCGTGAGACGCCTCTCGCGGGAAGCACACTTGAATGAGTGCCTTGCTTTGCTGGCATGATCTTTAAGAATCCAATCTTCGTACGGCACGAGGAGTTATTTTCGAGGGATCTCCGAGCGCGTTTTAGAAAGGAGTCTGAACTGGTTTCCGCTCCAGATTGGATCCAGTTCAGTTCACACCAGTGTAACTCTATTATAAGAGTCAGGAGATAATCAGATAGATAAGCAGCTATGATCAGGATCAGTACACAACTATTCTCTGTGTTTCATCAGGCGGGAAGATCGACAGCACTGTGAATAACAGCATTATTGCTGAGATTTCACTCTGACACCCAGTTCTTTCTTTAGATGCCATCTCTTTATCTTTTCCTTGGCAAGGAAGTTTATCCTTTTGATCATATTTTGCAGAGAAGCACACAATGCCACATGCATGACTGTCTTTGTGAGAACCATCCATATTCATCACGTTGCTTCTTGTGGACCCACTGTTCTGGTGAGTGCACACCTTTGACTCCACTCTTGTCAGATGGTTGCATCATTTGTTTGCACTTCATAGTTTTGGAGTTTAAAGTTGGGATAGATGGATACAAAAGAGGGAGAGAGAGAGAGAGAGAGAGAGAAAGAGAGAGAGAGAGCAAGAGTGACTGGGAGAGTATGGAAGTTTGGCATGAGGGTGGTTGCCTCCTCGTTTACCCCTATCTGAGAATAATTCAGAGGTCATTCTGGTTAAGGTCAACAGACTTGAACTTCAAAGCTTTTCCATGGTTTCAGCTTTGCAGGACGCTTCACCTCTTTCAGTCAACACACACACACCTTTAATCTTTAATCACTGGGCTGCTATCTCTCCTCAGCCCCTGTTCAGTCAATACACCTTTGCTTTGTAGTCTGGTGGAAGGATGGGGAACTAAAAAAGTATATGATGCAAAGACAGGGCAGTACACATTCGTTTAGTCCAGACTCACTGTAGATTAAACCTGAATATGTAAGTGACAGCTGGGACGTGCTTGCACAGACACAAAAAGCAAACATATAATATTTAATACCCATCTTTTTGTTTTTGTTGTGGGAATTTATGCTAAATTATGACTATATATTGTATAATGGAAGTTTCTCATACATACAGTGGTGTGAAAAAGTGTTTGCCCCCTTCCTCATTTCCTGTTCCTTTGCATGTTTGTCACACTTAAGTGTTTCGGAACATCAAACCAATTTAAACAATAGTCAAGGACAACACAAGTAAACACAAAATGCAATTTGTAAATGAAGGTGTTTATTATTAAAGGTGAAAAAAATCCAAACCATCATGGCCCTGTGTGAAAAAGTGATTGCCCCCCTTGTTAAAACATACTATAACTGTGGTTGTCCACACCTGAGTTCAATTTCTCTAGCCACACCCAGGCCTGATTATTGCCACACCTGTTCACAATCAAGGCATCACTTAAATAGGAGCTGCTTGACACAGTAAGGTCCACCAGAAGATCCTTAAAAGCTACACATCATGCCGAGACCCAAAGAAATTCAGGAACAATTGAGAAAGAAAGTAATTGAGATCTATCAGTCTGGAAAGGGGTTATAAAGCCATTTCCAAAGCGTTGGGAATCCAGCGAACCACAGTGAGAGCCATTATCCACAAATGGCGAAGACATGGAACAGTGGTGAACCTTCCCGCAGGGGCGGCCGCCCAAAATTACCCCAAGAGCGCAGCGACGACTCATCCAAGAGGTCACAAAAGACCCCACAACAACGTCCAAAGAACTGCAGGCCTCACTTGCCTCAGTTAAGGTCAGCGTTCATGCCTCCACCATCAGGAAAAGACTGGGCAGAAATGGCCTGCATGGCAGAGTTCCAAGGAGAAAACCACTGCTGAGCAAAAAGAACATCAAAGCTCGTCTCAATTTCTCCACAACACATCTTGATGATCCCCAACACTTTTTGGGACAACATTCTGTGGACCGATGAGACAAAAGTGGAACTCTTTGGAAGGTGTGTGTCCAAGTATATCTGGCGTAGAAGGAACACTGCATTTCATAAAAAGAACATTATACCAACAGTAAAATATGGTGGTGGTAGTGTGATGGTCTGGGGCTGTTTTGCTGCTTCAGGACCTGGAAGACTTGCCGTGATTAAAGGAACTATGAATTCTGCTGTCTACCAAGAGATCCTGAAGGAGAATGTCCGACCATCTGTTCGTGTACTCAAGCTGAAACGAACTTGGGTTCTGCAGCAGGACAATGATCCTAAACACACCAGCAAGTCCACCACCGAATGGCTGAAGAAAAAACAAAATGAAGACTTTGGAGTGGCCTAGCCAAAGTCCTGACCTGAATCCTATTGAGATGTTGTGGTATGACCTTAAAAAGGCCGTTCATGCTCGAAAACCCTCTAATGTAACTGAATTAGGAAAATTCTGCAAAGATAGGTGGGCCAAAATTCCTCCAGGACGCTGTAAAAGCCTCATTGCACGTTATCGTAAACGCTTGGTTGCAGTTGTTGCTGCTAAGGGTGGCCCAACCAGTTATTAGGTTTAGGGGCAATCACTTTTTCACACAGGGCCATGATGGTTTGGATTTTTTTACCTTTAATAATAAACACCTTCATTTACAAATTGCATTTTGTGTTTACTTGTGTTGTCCTTGACTATTGTTTAAATTGGTTTGATGTTCCAAACTACTGAAGCTGGACAAATGTGACATGCAAAGGAACGAGAAATGAGGAAGGGGGCAAACAATTTTTCACACCACTGTATGATGAACATCACTGCAGAAATAACTGCTACAACTATAAATTATTTAGGTAGAATGCTATTTTTTTTTTGGGTGGGGGGGTCTTTTAAAAATGTATGTTTTGGTGGTACATAATAGCTTCATAATTCTAGCAATAAAGTCAGTTGACTATTGTGTCTATGAGTATGTACAGTGGTTCTTGAAAGTTTGTGAATCCTTTAAAACATCAACAAGTCCCAAAGGTAGACAAAGATAACCCAATTAAACAAATGAGACAAAAATAGTATACTTGGTAATTTATTTATTAATGAAAATGGTCCTATATTACATGTCTGTGAGTGGGAAAAATATGCCAACTTCTAGCATTAGCAATTAATTTGAAGGTGAAATTAGAGTCAATGGGATCAATGGGGTGATGATCAGATGTGAGTGAGCGTTCTGTTTTAATTAAAGAACAGGGATCTATCAACGTCTGATCTTCACAACACATGTTTGTGGAAGTGTATCATGGCATGAACAAAGGAGATTTCTGTGGACCTCAGACAAAGAGTTATTGATGCTCATCAGGCTGAAAAAGGTTCCAAAACCAGCTCTAAAGAGTTTGGACTCCAGCAATCCACAGACAAGTTAAAGTCCACACCTTAATCCAATAGAGATGTCGTGGAAGGACCTGAAGCAAGCAGTTCATGTGAGGAAACCAAACAACATCCCAGAGTTGAAGCTGTTCTGTACTGAGGAATGGGCTAAAATTCCTCCAAGCAAACCAGGTCAAACCAGATACTGAAAGGAAAGGTTCACATACTTTTGTCACTCACAGATATGTACTATTGGATCATTTCCATCAATAAATAAATGATCAAGGACAATATTTTGTCTCATTTGTTTAATTGGGTTCTCTTTATCTACTTTTAGGGCAAACTCTGGTGGTATAGACAATTCTAAAGGGTTCACAAACTTTCAAGCACCACAGTATATAAGAATACAAGCATCTTGCAAGGGTGTCTTTCACAACAGCCGTTTTGTCAGGGTCGCTTTGTCCTGTGGTGTAAACACTGGCCATAATAAAAAGAATGCAACCTGTGGATGGGTCATGTTTGCGCCCTGTGAGGCAGCAATGCTACAGTACCCAAGCTTAATCATCACTGCTAACAATTAGCCTACTATCTGACTTGAATTACCCTCAAATGATTTCTGAGAGTATCTTAAGCAAACATTGCTCAATGGCCCAACAGTGGCAGCTTGGCAGTGCTGGGGCTTGAACCTCTGACCTTCTGATCAGTAATCCAGAGCCTTAACCTTCCAAGCCACCACTGTCCTGAAATCAAAAATGTTCTTTGGGTTTGTCCTCATGGTGGAATCTTTGGAAGAAGGTTCCTAGTAACTTTACAACCATTAATCATCCGAAAGAACCACAGAGAAACCTTTTTCTCTAAGACTAGCATGCTGAAACGACTTTTGATTAGTTGCAGGGTAATTCCCAAGAGGGTAATTCCCCGAGAACAGTAGAAAGGGATCCACATTCACTCAAATGTCATATTTAGTACACTAGAACAGTATGTGTAACTATAACACATGAAGAATGTTTGTGTAGTAGTGTTAATCCAGCATCTGGTTATCTCTACTCCAGCCAGCTTTCATTCTCCTCTGCTCATCCTTTACACTACCTCTCTCGCTCTCTCTCTCTCTCTCTCTCTCTCTCTCTCTCTGTCTGTCTCTGTCTCTCTCTCTCGCTCTCTCTCTGCTGCTGGATGTGCCGTAAATGGCGGTAATTGCGGCATTAAACCCGAGTTTATTATTTCTCTGCCCATGCAGGTGCGCCGATGATATGAGGCCCAGGTTGCATTTACATACAAATTGAAGGCTTTTTCCCCCCTCTTTCTTATTAATCAGACGGACAGCAGGAATCAAACAGCGCCACTCCATCAGCCTCTTAAATACATTTGGTGACATTTTTTACCCGGCATTAGCATGATAGGGCAAGCGGAGGATAATGTCCCAATGATTGCTTTTTCCATTGCGAGCACAAACGGTTTCATTTTTCCTGTCATCTCAAATAAGCGTTAAAGAGGCTTTGGGAGGCTCTCAGGCCGTATGCCTGAGGCTGCGCAGGGACCGCTGATGGCCATATTAAAGAACCATTAGCGTGCCGCCGTTTCGATCATCGTGCACAGGCCGTGCGCCTACGATCCGAGGCACCACGTGATGTTGGGAGAAAAAAAGAATCACGTGGGCATGCACTCTGTCTCTCTAGTTTTTTTTTTTTTTTTTCCTCCTCAAACAAAATGCATTACAACGGTAATTTTGTGACTGTTAAGATAACTAGCGTTAACAAGCGCTTAATTAAAATGTACAATAAATGGCCGTCTGCGGCCTTATCAGTGCAGCAGAAGCGCACAGGGGCGGGGGGAGGTAAGGGAGTGATGGGGGGTGCAGAGCGCCGGCTGATCGCGAGCTCGTTTTGCAGATTAATTGCTTTTCTGTCTGGCAAAAGCAGCCGCTTCTGTCGCCAGATCCTAAATAACCAGATAGGGACTTTATCAATCAAGCTCCTCTGCCTTTGTTTTCTCTCTCTATACATCTCCCTCGCTCTCTCAGTCTGAGTTGGAGAAACTCTTATTCCACACCCTATATAGTGCACTTATAAAGGGATTAAGGAGACATTTGGGATTTGGCCCTTTTTCTCATCAATTGCTCCCTATTGCACATGTGAAGCTGTTACTTTATACCCTCAATAGTGCACTTATATGGGTAGCAAGGAGTCACTGGGGATTCAGCCTCTCTCTGTAAATCGAGTATATAAAAATCTGAATATATCGTGTACAGTATATCACTGTGGCTTGGTAAATAGTATTTTTATACAATGCCCGATCGTTGAATCTCAAACGATCATCAGCCAATCATATGGCAGCCGCACAGAACATAAAATCATGCAGGTCCAAGTCAAGAGCTTCAGTTCATGTTCACATCAAACTTCAAAATGGGTGGGTTGTGGGGGTTGGGGGTGGGGTGGGGGCGGTTGTTGGTGCCAGTGGGCCGCTTTGAGTACTTCGGAGACTGAAGATCATGACAGTCTCTAGAGTTCACACAGACTGGTGTGAAAAACAAAAAGCATCCTGCAAGTGACAGTTCTGTGGGTGATCAGAGAGGTCAGAGGAGAATGGTCAAGAGTGATTCAAGCTGTCAGGAAGGGTACGATAACTCAATAACCACTCTTTACAACTGTGGTGAGCAGAAAAGCATCTCAGACTACACACACTAATGAAACTTGAGACAGATGGGCTACTACCACGGAAGTCCACATCATATATATATATATGCTCATTTTTAGACTGTTCACTCTGGCATGGCATATTCCATCCATCCATCCATCTTCTACCGCTTATTCCTTCTTCAGGGTCGCGGAGAACCTGGAGCCCATCCCAGGAAGCATCGGGCACAAGGCAGGGTACACCCTGGACAGGGTGCCAGTCTATCGCAGGGCATAATCACATACACACTCACATATCCATTCATACACTACGGACAATTTTAGACATGCCAATCAACCTACCATGCATGTCTTTGGACTGGGGGAGGAAACCGGAGTACCCGGAGGAAACCCCCGCAGCACGGGGAGAACATGCAAACTCCGCACACACATGGCCCCGGTGGGAATCAAACCCCGGACCCTGGAGGTGTGAGGCGAACGTGCTAACCACCGTGCGCCCTGCATAGCATATTGTGTTTTATTATTATTATTATTATTATTATTATTATTATTCAGCAAATTCATGAGTAACCTATCTTAAACTGTCAGTTAATAGCATAACAAAAATACGTAAACCATGCATAATAAATCAGATTTGCCATGGGTTGCCTAATCATTTCACTGGTGCTAACGTTCATCATACAGTACCAAAGGTGTTGCCTTAATTTCCATTACCTTGTGTTGTGTGAACATGTGTAATTACACTATACTTGTTTATGGTAGCGAACTGGTCATAACTCTATTTACGTGTGTGCAGGGCATGCGAAATCCCACATATAATGAACACAGCAGGTTGTGTCGTTTGGAGCTTTGGAGAAATAAGGCCTATATTTGGGGTGATAAATGTTAAGTGCGCTTATGGCTAAAACATGTGACATGCTGATCTGCTTTATGGACTTGGGCTTGGATAGAGAGAGAGAGAGAGAGGGAGAGGTTTGGGGGCGAGAGCAGAGATCTGTGGATTGTTTGTTTTGAAAAGTAGGAAAAGAAAACACACACACAAAAAAAAACTTCCCAAGTCGACCCTCCCCATTATGCTTTATTACTCCTGTCTGTGTTTCCCCTTTTACCCGGCAATGATAAATCTCATTGCCTGTCAGGTGGATGTGAATAGCCCCTCTACAGGTTTACATAAGTGCAAGAGCATGTTTTATGAGTGAGTGTGTGTGTGTGTGTGTGTGTCTGACTTATACGCTGACCCTCATCATAAGGCTTTACATAAGTGCACCCAATCTATGTGTGTGTATGTAACCTCCCAAACATGTTTGCTTAAGAGTGTGGGCGTATGATTTCCGTTCTGTATTTGGCACGTGTAGGTCTGGGACACATCCTGTTTCTATATTAGTGTCTTTCAGTGTCTCTGCTTTGCTTTGCTAATTTTCTGGCACATTGAGACCAGCGTTTATGACTCATGAAACATTAAAAAAAACCCACGTCAGGAACCTTGCTAGCGTCTCTTGGTTAAGTCACTTGTAAGCTCATCTTATTTGGCTTGACTGGGTTAGGTAAACATCGATTTGCCAGCTTGCTTTAAACAAACACGAGCCTACGTCGTCTCCCTAATGCTGTGCGACAGCCTAGCAGTGTCAAGTGTCTGTGTGCACCCATGCCGGACCACTGAAGAGTAATTGCCCATATGTCATAGCCAGAAAACTTAAGTGACAATATAACCTGAGACATCCAGGAAGTCTCCTGGGGGGTTCTGCGGGTACATTAAGCTCCTCCGAGCCGAGATGTGCCTGGCATGGGCTATATGATAGCGACAGAGTGAGACCTTTAGGCCTGAATGCTGTGAGGTGGTCTGGCTGTGTCATGAGGTCTCCTCTGCGGGGAAAAGAGAGAAGGAGAAGGAATAGGCTTTACTGCTCCTGTCGCTCCTGCACTTATCAGATGTAGTTTAGCGGGAGTGATTTATAAAGTGCCTGAATGATAAATGTTATTGTAAAGGAGCATGTGGTAGAGGAGGTATGGCTACTGTCAGTCAGACGTAAAGAGGGAGGGGCAAAGAGGGAGGGGAAGGAGGGGTAACAGAGGTGACGGACGTGTGAGTGCTGATCAGTGGGAGTTGGTGTCCTGTGTAGAGCCTGTCATAAATCGAGGCATCAATGACCCCTTTTGCCGTTACCCCCCCACATACACACTACAACCTCTCTGTTAACTGAAGCCGTGTAGCAAACTCAACTCCTTTGTTGCCTAAAATCAACCAGAATCATCTCATTTCTCATTTCTACAAGACTCCATAACACTTACATAACCCCTTCATGACAAATGACATAGTGCTACACAAACAGACCATTCTTTAAGAGATGCATTCGTCAAATTGACATAACATTTTTGTTGACATGCGCTTTTATTATGACGCTTCACAACAACTGACTGGGCATAACTGTTATAACGTGACATAGCTTGCCAAGCATGGCTTTAGTATGCAATGGGGTAAAACCCTACATGGCATGCTGTTATATATATATAAAAAAAAACAACAACAAATACCAGGGCGCTGTGTTTCAGCCCAGTGAAAAGTGGAATCACTTTCACCAACCTGAAGCTGATTATTTTCCAATAACAGCACATCCGGAATTTATTTATACACATTTATTCCTTTTATCCCAGAGCAGTTTGCCAATGAATACACTTTGATTTAATAAAGACTGAGATTTTATCTGTCTAGAGTTACATTAACATTGTGGAACGTCCGCAAACAAAGTGAGTTCCTTTTATCGCTTATGTCAGTCAGATGTCATGACGTCGTAACGTACGTCAGCACGGAAAATGTCTTCTGTTATCAGAAATCTGTGTAATTTAACTTGGATGTCATGGAAGATTTAGATAAAGGAGCCTCTATGACGGCTGACTCTGAAATCTGGAATAAGCGTTTATCAACATTCCTGTAGGTTTATATCAGTCGTCATGAAGGCCTTATGTAGCCTTATGAACAGAGAATCAGTTATCTAATTTTTCCATATTTTCCTATCCATGTTGAAAAGTAAACACACTCGTTACAGGTTGGACTGCTTGAGGTTGACGTACAACTACCCGTAACCTGTGAGGTGTGGGGAGATCTCACACATTTTTGATCCTCTCTCTTACACACACGCACACACTGGACTCACATCTGTCTTTTGTGGACTCTTGCGTGTATATATCCGAGTGTGATTAGTGTTCTCATGCTTCAGGATAAAACCCCTTGGTGTGGCATCGACAGTAATTCAACACAGAGTATATTTTCCATAAATAATTTCCTCTGTATTGATTCCCAATCTCGCAGTAAAAAAGATGTTTGATCTCAGAGGAGATGAGCTGAGAACGTACAGGACGCTCGGTGTGCACTGAAACTCGGGACGAGAGAGTCCATATCCTGCGAGCTCCCGTCTCGACATGTTTATTTATGACATCTCGAGTGCGGATTATACAGGCCTGCACATGTCATTAACTAGAAACGCCCTGGAGAAAAGACGCCCGAATGTATATAAATACTTACACTTTGCATTTTGAATATGCTTTGCATTAAACTGGGCGCATTTATCTACGAGGGGTTTAGTCTACACATCATAATCATCAAACCATCATCAGAAGCAATTATTTTCTACACTGTGTATTTCAGATCTGTTTGATTTTGAACAAAAGTAGTCTTTATGACAGATGACTCCAGTTGGAATAAGCCTTTATTAATATTTATGTACTGTAATAGACTGGCGTCCCATCCAACATGGAGTCCCACCTCATGCTCAGCGTTCCTGGGATAGACTCCAGATCCAGTGAAACCAGACCAGGATAAAGCGGTTATTGAAAAGGAAAGAATGAATATTTATGTAGGTTAATGTCAGTCGTCACGAAAGGGTTATGTATGTGCCATATAGCCCTATGAACACTACTACACTACTACCTAATTATCAATAATGGATTTAATCGGCACCGTGCATTATAATCACCAAACCATAAACCATCAAAAACAACTGGTTAATATATATATAATATATATATATATATATATCAACAGAGTCTTCCAGAGAGGTTATCCAACCAGTTGTTTTTGACAGAAAGATAACAGAAAGATAAAGTTAAAATGAATACAGTGAATTCAGATTATCAAACCTGACCTCATGTACAAGCACAATGCAACACTGAAGTATGATTTCCTTCGATTTCTGACAAATGAGACCATAATTCAATGCGTAAATGCAAGCCACACCCCTAACCTTAAACTTTGAACTTTTCACAAGAACTAGGTTGTGCAAATTATTACAAATTTGAAAGTGCGACACCGATGCTGAATGAACGTTCTGTCAATTGTCAGTCCATCTCTGATAAACCGAGCTACCTAATGTTAGCTATATAGTTGTCTGACGTTAAGTCAGAAGTACGTCGATAGAATTTATCTTAAAGAACTCGAAACGTTCTCCGTTTACCTTGACAGAAAGCGAGGCCGCATCTTTCACGCTTGAAAAAACCTAAAGATGCAAATGTGAGATAAAAAGGGTAAAGTGGGCGGGATTTCCTGGAGTGTCAGTTAATATCTGAAAAGTTACGTGATTGTCAGTTATTTCAGATTCATATGTTGACTGGCTCATCTTCTGTGCATCTTACTGGCAAGAAAACTGGTCTTTTTGTGCATTTTTGAGTAGCAGCATACTGCAGTATTAAAATGCGGAGCTTAGCATGTCTGGGGAATGAATTCACACCTTCTGATCCATCAGCTTTGTGAATTCAAGTCAAAGTCAAATGCACTGTGCTATACATAGTTACCAAATCGGATGGAATTTCAGTTTAGAGAGTTTCCAATTTGTTACTTCAAAGGTGTTTATTTTGAGTACTTTGTTAAATGTATAAATTCTATCGAACATTAGCGTAACTGCTACTCATTTCTGCCAACATTTCAGCTGATTTCAGAGGCCAAACATTTTTTTTTTTTGCATGACATCATGTTGTGTGTATCCTCAGCTGTTTATTCTAAATAGCATGTCCATTTATCACTGTTAGTGGCCTGCTATCATGTGTTGTAGATGAGTGTCACCTAAGCTGACACACTCGCTCCTCTTCTGTCAGTTGATGACAGGTGATTAGCATCTGTTTAGGTACGTATAAGTGTGCGTGTATGTGTTGTGTATCTGTGTACACGCAAAAAGTTGGTGTTGACGCTCCTTGAGAGCCCGAAAACGAGCCGGGTGACACATTGTCGCCAAAGGAAAGTTGTTCAGGTTTAAATTCCCCGCCACACCGGTAACCAGATCCTCTGAACCTATGTAAAGGAAAATGCACATGCGTTTTTCAATTACGTATCATACATGGCAAGTCATTCACACTTACACACACACACACAGCTAAAATAGATATAACATTTAAGAAAGAAACACATGTAAGCTCAGCCAATGTATTTTTGGATGGATGTTTGTACCGACATGCTTCTCTTTCATATCTCACTCTCAAAGTCACTTCACGTACTCTAAAACATTCCCACAAAGCCTTCTGGGCTGCAAACCCTTTTAGACCTGGATGGATGTCTGTGGCCTTCTCGTTTATGCCAGGCTTCCTGAAATCTCCCAGTGTCCCCTGGGTAATATTGTTCAACATGTAATACAGTCCAGTCAATTTGCTGGCTAATTCTGGTTAAATGGCAGTCATAACTGACCTTGCAGCTTGGCATCACATGATGCACTCTTTCTTTGGCGTGGTCTAGTGTGTTCTAATAAGCTCTCCATGTGCCATGTGCTGACACCTCAAGTGTGCCTTTAAGTGGCTTTTCCTTTTTCGTGCCTTTCCTTTATTCCACCAGTTTCTAGTAGTTTTATTGGTTTGTAATAAACGCATGGCGATGATCTGTGTCACGTTTCAAAGATGGATATGGAAGCAAGCGCAGATCTTCAAACAGTTTAATAGACAACCAAACAACAAAACAAAGACACAAAGACAACTAGGCAAAATACTGTGGCTAAGGCTAAACATAACCGATGAAACAAAACATGGTACAGGGACATGCTCCTTAAACAGAAACGTGATACAGGTGCAGGTGGTCATGTGACAATGATGTAGTATGGTGCAGTGGCTGCTGGGAAATAAAGTCCAGAGTTACCTCCTTGATATATGACAATCTGTCTAAGAAATAATTGTAGCTTAGTATCTATTTCAAATTGCTCATAAAAGATCAGTCGACTTTTCTGAGTGCAAAATTTTGCATACTCCTTCGAGTAAATAAAGTTCATTACAAAAAAAAAACAACAAAAAAAAGTTGAATACGGTAACGTTTAGAACATTTCATTAATAAAAACATAAAAATGATGTCAGTTCAAATGTTTACGTCTGTCTTTATGATTATTCCTTAATAGTACTATTTCACTAACCTTCCCTCTGTTTATGTAAATTATTTTGGATATGCCCAAATTCAAAAAAATATTTCTCTTTCTTGAAGTGTTTGAACAAATACAAGAATATCAAGCATTTGTCTAGACCAGGGGTGGTGAACCAGTTCACTATGAGGAGACAAAATAAACCTCCATATCACTGCAAAGAGCCACACGGCACATGTGCGCAACAGTATCTCACCATAACATACATAGTAGTTATCACGGATATGAACTTTTGCATCAGCCTACCACCTTTTACTCGACTCGCTAAAAGAACTGGTATATTATATATATATATAATCAATAACGTGCGATGTTTTTCAGATGTTCCACAGCATTAAATGTATCTATACACAGGTAATTAAAACAAACAAACAATGAAATTGCTGTGGTATAACAGGAATAAAACACTTCCGGACATACTCTGTTTTGAAATGAATCAATTTTGGGGTGATAATGATAGTTTCCTATAACAGTATGCTTTATTCCTTGCTTAGTACTAGTTCCTGGAGGCTGCCATTGTCTCATTATAAGGAGGATGGCAAATGGACAGGGAGCTTCCCATGTGGCTCTGTGTGTACACGTGTCTCTGCCCTGAATTCTGTTAAAAAGAGAAAAGGTCCAGGACAGTAAACTGAACAAGAGTAAAGGCTAAATGGGTCAGTGAGTGTGGATACAGTTAGTATAGCTCTCTAAGGAAACACACACACACACACACACACACACACACACACACACACACACACACACACACACACTCACACATACACACAACGTGTTAACTGTGTGACTGGATTGAGAGAAGAGGAGGGCAGGCAAGGTCAGAAATCATTTCCTGAAAGACAGACTCTGAGAGAGAGAGAGAGAGAGAGAGAGAGAGAGAGAGAAGACTGAGCAAGCAAGTGTGATATAAATTTGATGTCAAGGCTTGAAGAAAAGCCCCCAGCAGGGGCTTTATAGTATAGAAATGCGGTATAACATAAAGCATGAAGTTCACCGAATGGATTTGGATGTGGCGGTAGTATAGTGAAGAAAATGAGCGTGTAGTTTAGTGAAAGCTAGATTAAAGCGTTGCAGTTTGCTGATATAAGGAGCTGTCTGCAAAAGTGGTTATTACATATGATGGCAGGACAAAAGCATGCGCCTGTTCACCCCATAATTACTTAAGACGTGTTCCACTCCTCCTTCTCCACTCTCCTATTCCTTTCCCTCGCTCTCTACTCTCGCTTTAACACACATATAGACTTCAAATCAAGTGTATAAGTTTTATTATGGAGGTTGATATGTTTTCACTGGTCGGATATTTTGCGTCCATGATGAGGAGTCACACAGAATCCTACTATATACACACTATGTATATACATGCTTGTACATGTATTTACAGTACATGTATGTGTATGCAGTATGTATATTCTCATGCATGTCTGTTTCTTGTTCTATGCTTATGGACTTTTTTTTTTAAATTCTGCTTCTGATCAATAGTATTCTCTAAAGGTCGTTGTTTAACCATTACCAACTGTATGCAATTGAATGATCATGGGTCCTCCTGTGTTAAAGGCTCTTAAATTTTTTCCATGGGGATGAATGACATGGTGATGAATGAAGATCACATTGGACACGTGAGCATCAGATCCGATCTATGGAGCAGTGGAAGAAGGTGGCCTGGTCTGATGAATAATGTTTTCGTCTACATCACGTTGATGGCTGGGTGATGGCATCACTTACCTGGGGAAGAGATGGCACCAGGATGCATTATGAGAACAATCAAGCTGGCAGAGGAAGTGTGATGCTCTGGGCAATGTTCTGTTAGGAAACCTTGGGTCCTGGCATTCATTTAGATGTTAATTTGATAAGTAACACCTACCTAAATATTGTTGCAGACCAATTACACCCCTTCATGGCAGCTGTATTCCCTGGTGGCCTCTTTCAGCCGGACAGTGCAAAAAATGTTCAGGAACGGTTTGAGGAACATGACAAAGAGTTCAAGGTGATCTCAATCCGATTGAGCATCTGAGTGAGATGTGCTGGACAAACAAGACTGATGAATGGAGGCCCCACCTCACAACTTACCAGACTTAAAGGATCTGCTGTTAATGTCTTGATGCCAGATACCACAGCACACCTTCAGAGGTCTCGTGGAGTCCATGTCTTGGCAGGTCAGAGCTGTTTCATTTCATGATATTTAGATGTAGATGTGCTCTAACAACTCAGACCATGGCACCTTTCATTTGAACCTACTCATTTTTCAAGTGATCAAAAATATTGAAACAACTGGTGTACTAACAACCAGACATCTAACAGGTCGGGCAAGGAAAACAACAGCAGTTGATGACAGAAACACTGTGAAAGCTGTGTAGAAAAACCCCAAAACAAACCCCCATTCGAAGATGACTTTGAGAGCAGAAATATAGACGCCATACCACAAAATGCAAAACACTCATCGGCCGTAAGAATCAGAAAGAAGTTCTGGAACCAAGATGAACCTCTAGCAAAGTGATGGAAAGACCAAAGTTTGTAGAAAGAAAGGATCTGCTCATGTTCTAAATCATACAAGCTCATCTGGTCTGCCACCAAAGGTGCCATGTTCTAAGTTCGTAACACATCTAGATCTTGATAAATATCAAGAAATGACAGCTGAAATTTTGATCCAGCATCTCATATTCACTTTTTGATCTCAAACCCAAATGCCTTCAGTGCATAGTAAACTCTGTCTCCTGTTATCCTTGTTAACCACCTGTCAACTCAAATGAATTTGCTGGATCAAAATACATAAGAATGCAGTTAAATACCAGAGCATGAAAACTGAGGTTCATCAGCCATAAACACAACACTCAAATTCCAGTTGCAGTACAGGGAGTTCAGTACAGGGAACAGATCACCTTTCCATCACATTACTCAACATGGTAATACCAAGCCTGACTTTCTCAGACACATAAATATACACGATGTTCCCATTAAAACATAGATATATAATGCACTTGTGAGAAGGATATGTTCTAATCATCCATGACTCTCCCTTTTAGTGTCCTGGCAGGGTTCTCTAGGTTTCTACTCACATTTATCAAAAGACTACCATGCACCCAGATCTTATTCCTGTCCAAGACATTCACATCACTCATCTAGCCAGACTTACATACCACCAAGACATGGTACACCCAGTTTTAGTTGGGGGTTGCGGAGTACTATTCCTCAGATGAAGATGAAGGTAGATGTATTTTAGTCAACCAACAAGTCATCCAAAAGTATTATAAAAATCATTTTAAGATCATTAAATAGAGGGAACTCCGGTTTTCTCCCCCAGGCCATTGACATGCATGGTAGGCTGATTGGTGTGTCTGAATTGTCCATAGTGTATGAACGGGTGTATGAGTGTGTATGTGATTGTGCCCTGCGATAGACTGGCACCCTGTCCAGGGTGTACCCCGCCTTGTGCCTAATGCTCCCTGGGATAGGCTCCAGGTTCACCATGACCCTGAAGAAGGCGTAAGCGGTAGAAAATGGATGGATGGTTAAATAGATAAATAGAGGGAGTGTTCAATGTGATGCTCGCTCTACCATTTTTCAGTGATCTTCAGGCAACCCCAAACCTAATCATTGAATTGTGCCACAAGGCGCTTCAGTTCTGGGTTTCAGATGCCAATTAGATGACTGAAAATGTATCTTCAACCTCCAGTAGCTTTGACTATTCATCAATATTATTTTTTCAATCCAAATACAAGTATGTGTACGCATGTTTCTTAGTACTCGTTAATATGATACCTTTACCAACAGTGATACCAAAACAAGTAACCTATTTCATATTAACCAGTCAGTGGCATTAAAATGAATTTCATTAGCTAGTTACGTTAGTTACCTTGAATTGATTAGGGTTGCAGCAGGTTTTGTTTCACTTTGTAAAAGTGCTTCTGTACAGTTGTATGTAAAGTACATTTTATTGTCTTTAATGCGTCAGAATCCCTTGATGTCAATAACTGATAGTGGCTAATCATCAAGAATGACGTACTGGGAAAGGGCTGTTATTTTCACTCACCTAGCATCATCTGTATACTTTTATGTCGCCTAGCTAGCATTGGCTGCTACCAATGACCTCATCATGCTAAGTTTTATGTTTAAGATCTTGCTATAGTTCTTCGCTTTGATATTTTTGTACAACTCCTTTGCTTTGATTGCTATCATTAGTTTGGAAAATGTACACTAAGCTTATGTCACAAATAGTTTCATGCAGTATTGCATTGTTAGTATTTTTTATGAATATGAGCAGATGAGCATGGTTTTGGATCGATGCCCAGTACAAATATTGATACTGATACATCCCTAAATAAGAAGTGAATATTGTTTTGTATTTTAGATATCTTTAAAACATACAGTAATGCCATCCAAAACCAACAACAACAAAAAAACAAAAACAAACAAACAAAGCGTAAACACTGAAAACCACCATCGGCAAGTAAATGTAGCTTGACTGACACTAAGTATTGTTTCAAGAAAGCTCTGATAAAATAAGATAAGCTCTATTTGAGCAGTATGAGCCGCAATATCTATGCGAATTAACACAAGATGAGCAGGTTTCTTCTCCTACTAACATTTGATATGATCACATTATTGGACCATTACGTTGTTATTTATAGAATATGATTAGGTACATTTGTGGCAAATATAATTTTATGGAAACACTAGCTGTTAATAAGGCTACATACCCATAGACGGTCTTTATGACAACTGACATAAATCTAGCTACATTTATAACACCCAAGAGTGTCAGCTGTCCCAAAGCCTACTTAGCTCAATTTGCAGCCAAGTACATAGTATTTTTTTGTTGTTGTCATAAGTGTGTGTTTCTACATTTTCCTGTCTAACTTATGCTTTAGTGTTATGACAACTGACT
>CM022754.1:4803543-4916043 GCA_012411365.1 Ameiurus melas
AAATGAATAACTTATTAAAAATGAATGTAAAAATGTCGTGAAAATGTATGAATCAAATTTTTAAAAAAATCACATCAAAATATATGAATAGTGAAGAAATATATGTTTAACTGTCTCTTTAAATTGAAAGAAGGAATATTTCAGTAGACTTCTGAATTCATTCTGCTGCTACCATCATGAGTTATATTTTATCAATAAAGATTAGTGAGCTTATTCCAGAAGCAGCGATGCAAACCCAAGCCATGACACTACCTCCACCATGCTTGATTGATGAGCTACTATGTTTTGGATCATACAGCCAGAGGCATTCTTTCTGCTCTTTGGCCTTTCCATCACTTTGCTAGCGGTTAATCTTGGTTCCAGAACTTCTTTCCAATTCATACTGCTGATGAGTGGTTTGCATCTTGTGGAATGGTCTCTATATTTCTGGACTTGAAGTCTTCAAACAGTGGATTGTAATATCTCTACCCCAGCCCTGTGGCGGTTGTTGGTGATGACACTGACTGTTGTTCTGGGGTTTTTCTTCACAGCTCTTATAATGTTTTTGTCATCAACTACTATAGTTTTCCTTGGCTGATCTGTTAAATGTCTGGTTGTTAGTACACCAGTGGTGTCTTTCTTTTCAGGACATTCCATATCGTTGTATTGGCAATACCCAATGTTTATGCGATGGCCCTTTCCTCTTTTCTCAGCTTCAAAATTGCCTGCGATTTCTCCCACAGACAGCTCTCTGGTCTTCATGTTGTTTTATCATTTTTAACAAATGCAGTCTTCACAGGTGAAACCCATAGCTCAAACCTAGAGTTTGGCTATTAATTCTTTAAACCAGGGGTCCCCAACCCCCGGGTCATTTAGTACCGGGCCTCATAGAAAGAATAAATAACTTATTTAATTTCTGTTTTTTATTTATTATCTGAGTCTGAACGATGTTTTATTTTGAAAAATGACCAGATTCTCTCCATTACGTCTGTCTATGACTCACTCTTGACACATGTCAACACGTTTGTTACGGTCACATGATACGTTGAAATGTTACCATATCGACCAGAGAGCGTTAGGGGGAGAGAGGATGTTACTCATGTTATGTTGTTGGCGTGATATTACGAGGACGCTGCTAATAAAGTTGTGATTTCACATTGGATTAAAGTTTATTATTATATTTTTAAAATACCCCAGTTTTTATGCCGGTCGTATCATTTTATTTTGTTGTATTTATCCGCCAAATCTTAAAGGCCGGTCCGTGAAAATATTGTCTGATATTAAACCGGTCCGTGGCGCAAAAAAGGTTGGGGACCGCTGCTTTAAACAATCAATTTGAACAGGACACATTTAGGAAGCATAAAACACCGATCTGTCACATGTTCCAATATTTTTGAAAATATGAAAAAATGTGTGGGTTCAAACAAATGCTGCAATGTTTTAAGTTGTTTAACACATCTAGATGTAAATATGAGGACATGGAAGCTGGAATTCTGATCTATCATCTCATATTCATCTTTTGACTTTAAACCCAAATGTCTTTAATGTACAGTGAAAAGAGCAGACTAGGCCTTGCTGTTTCAGTACTTTAAGAGGGGACTATATGTTGAAAAATAACTGAACAAACGTGAAGATAAATGCATCGTGTGAAACAAATCACCTGACAATAAATACATTTTTATAAAATCACGTAAGAAATTGTGTAAATATCACGAGTGAAAATAAAGGAATCCTGCGAAATCACATGAAAACTAATTATTCATATGAAGAAAAAAATCACGTGAAAAATCATGGACAAAAATGACTGTCTAAAAATAAACGACGAATAATGTGAACAAATAAAAATGTGAAAACCCATGAATCAGTTGGAAAAACAAACAAACCCCACATGTACCAGTAAATGAATCATTAAAACATATCTCAAAATAATTGTGACAAAGATCATTTGTAAAATAAAACACGACAAAATTTGTGAAACCACACGTGTACGTTTTACAGGTGAAAATCCTCCGATTTTTCTGTAAGGGAACGTTGTGTTTTCTCCTGAGACTCTTGTTGTGAGTTTAGTCCCAATATAAAACTTGTTCTACACGCCATACTGCTGCTGCGCTTTTGTTATTGTCTTTGATAAATGAAATTAATATGCGTTTAAACATGTTTGAAAGGGCAGGATGAATAATGCATAACATTCATGCAGATTACAAGTGATGCTTTATTTTTCCACGTGCATTGATCAGTACACAAATCCAGGACAAGCAGAAATGAATTTTTTACAAGCGTTCACCTTTGGGCTTTAGAGGAAGTGCTGAAAACACCAGGCTCTGGAGTGAATGTCTGACCTGCTTCTACTGCATGTTTCCTGTTTGTGCTGTCGGTTATGATCACGGATCATACGGGAAGAAATAAACCTTACAGGAACTATAACAATCAAAAAATAAATAAAAAAAAGCAAAGCAAACCTGAAAATAGAAAGAGTCGAAATTGCATTGACAACATGGTGGCCAAAATGAATTCGAATTCGCTTCGTGTTTCATAGATATTATTTTGAGCAATCAACCAAAAGGGTCAGATGCTAAAGCTAGCGTGGTGAGGTTTTCAGTCGTATGCATTATTAATGAATCCACTGCGGTTTTAATCTTCAAAGATGCAGTTAGAGTTGAAGCATCTTGAATAATTGACTTGTATGATGGGATGTTTTTTTTTCCCACTGTAAACACAGAAATCTACGAGGCATATACTTATGCGCTTGATAAACGAGTAGATACTGTAAATATTTCACCTTATATTTTTATCTGGTCATGTTTTAACTCCTTAGGCAGGACAAAGATATGGAACAGATGGCTGTTGATGTACGACGTGGCAAGTGGGTCTTCTTTTGAAGGCTGTTGTTGTCATATGCAAGATGTAAATCTTTAAACAAGAAAGAACACAGAATTTGGGGTGAAATCGAAGCAGACTAGGACAGACCAGAGTTTATAAACTAGTAATCCAAGAACATCCATGGATGCCATTGGTCGGTCGGCGCTACTGAGTACCACGTAGTCCAGCCATCCATCTTCTATACTGCTTATTGTTCTCAGGGTCACGGGGAACCTGGAGCCTATCCCAGAGAGCATCGGGCACCAGGCGGGGTACGGGCTGCCAATCCATTGCAGGGCACAATCCCATACACACTCAAACACCCATTCATACACTACGGACACTTTGGACTTGCCAATCAGCATACCATGCATGTCTTTGGACTGGGGGAGGAAACCGGAGTACCCGGAAGAAACCCCCGCAGTACGGGGAGAACATGCAAACTCCGCAGACACAGGTGTGAGGCGAGCATGCTAATCACTAAGCCACCATGCGCCCCTACCACACAGTCACATATCTGATATGTCTCTTGCTGTTGAATTCTCGATTCTGATTGGTCAGAAAGCTATGGCTCAAACCACATATTTATAATGTGCTATCGTTTCTATAATAACAACCCATTAACACAGATCCTATGGAAGGAGTCTCCAGTTACAGTCCAGTACCTTTTCTTACAGACACATGAATGCCATCAGGACAGACGAATTTGCGCTTTCTAGTTTCTTGGCAATATGACAAAATTGAGAACAATGAGAAGCTATAATGGGGACATTGTGTCTTAATGGTTAGCATGTTTGCCTCACACTTCCTGGTTTGGGGGTTCGAATCCGACCTCCACCGTTTGCGTGTGGTGTTTGCCTGTTCTCCCTGTGCCTCGGGGGTTTCCTCCCGCAGTCCAAAGATATGCGTTGTAGGCTGACTGGCATTTCCAAATTGTCCATAGTGTGTGATTGTGCCCTGCGCTAGGTTGGCACCCAACCTTGTGCCCCAAGTACCCTGGGCTAGGCTTCAGGCTCTCCCATGACCCTGTCTAGGATAAGCAGTATGGAAAATGGATGGAGGAAGAAGCTATACATGACAACAGGTTGTAACTTGTCTCATGGATGTTCATGCGCATTAATTGCAACTATAAATGGTTTATTGAATGGACTGAATGAATTACAAAGTGTCACCATATGTGGTTTAAGAGTAAATAAAACACTTCAGGATGTGCCGTGACCCCTAATGATCAACTTGAGTGTGATAAGCGTGACTTGGGCTGCATCCCACTACCCTATTGTTGATTATTTTCCTATAATGGCACAAACTGGAGTGTTTTATTGCTTCTATCGTGTGTAGTCATGTTCATTTTGTTCACTCCTTGAACAAGACACCTCAACTGTTGACATGCTGAAAGAAAACAAAAACCTATTATCAAGGAATGCAAGTAGATCATCATGGAGATATGATGAGAAAGTACACATCATAATAAAGCCCACATGTGACTCTAACTAGTACAGATCTGCAGTTCAAATCTTAATCCTTCCATCATGCTCGGTGGAGTCCGGAATAAGGTTTTGTGCAACTGCACTACTCTCGACATCCTCAACTGCAGTGTCATCATTTACAGACTGCCGGAAAGCGAGTGAAAGAAAGAGATTTGGCCTTTCTGTAATTGTCAGTGATTACGCTCTTTAAGCTGTCAAAGTCTCATCTCTCTCTGGACAACCCAGAGCGAAATTCTTTCACGCTTCTGAAGAAAAAGCCCTGATTCTTCGAAAGAGAGATATAAAAGTCAGGAGATACTGAGCTAGAAAGGGAAGGGGAAAAAAGCTGATCCTCCCCCTCCTCTTGAGATATTTCTATCCTGGGTGTATGAAATATTAAACATATTCATTATATCCTCAATTTGTCGTTTTTTCTCAGGCTGTGGTTTTTGCATGCTATCTTTGCTGGCAGGCTTGGACAGGAATCCCTTCTTTATTATTTAAATCCATGCATACTGCCTCCAATCAGCCGGACATCCCTGCCAAATGCCTGACCTCTGATTGGCAGCTTGATATACACGCAAAGTGATGATACGGGTGACAAACAGAGACCTGCACGCCCAGGCCTGGGCTTTATTGGGGTCATTGGATGGGAAGGAAAGGGGGACGAGACGGATAGGAGGCCAGCGCAGACGTTTTTCAAGCCCAGTAAAAGTAGCTTTGGTAATTGGAAGTGGCACTGGGCTGTGTCCGGACCGGTATTCGCCTGTCAGCGCAGGCGTGTGTGAATTTATTTGACGTGTTTTTGTCCGGATAAAAGTTTAATGTGCCAGCCGTGACAAATCGCATGCAAATGTTGTTTTTTTATCCCTCGCAGATGAGATGACCTCCCAGCACTCCCGCGGGAAATCAAGCCTTAAAAATCATTTGATGGCTGAATCCTGCCGGCCAAACAATGCTCACACACACACACACACACACTTGCGTCCTGAAGTATGATGTCATGTTGTTGATTTTGTACTTAAATTGCAAGCAGCTGTGTAATTGCTTTATGGTTTTGTCTTTCTTTTCTAATTGTGCATCAGCATGCATGCATGGATGCTATATAAATGACGTTTTAAACATAATGTGTCCATCACAACAACAACAACAACAACAACAACAACAACAACTACACACTGTATGTGCATGTTTCAGATAAATAACTAAAATAATAATAATAATAATAATAATAAAAACAGCACTTCTGCAATTCTAGTGATTAGCATGTTCGCCTCACACCTCCAGGGCCGGGGTTTGAGTCCCGCCATGGCCCTGTGTGTGCGGAGTTTGCATGTTCTCCCCGTGCTGCGGGGGGTTTCCTCCGGGTACGCCAGTTTCCTCCCCAGTCCAAACACATGCATGGTAGGCTGATTGGCATGTCTAAAGTGTCCGTAGTGTATGAATGGGTGTGTGAGTGTTTATGTGATTGTGCCCTGCGATGGACTGGCACCCTGTACAGGGTGTACCCCACCTTGTGCACGATGCTCCCTGGGATAGGCTCCAGGTTTCCCCGTGACCTTGAAAAGGAGTAAGCGGTAGAAGATGGATGGATGGTTGGATGTAGTCTAGTTTTTTCATCCATCCATTCATCTTCTATACCGCTTGGAGCCTATCCCAGGGAGCACTGGGCACAAGGCGGGGTACACCCTGGGTGGGGTGGCATTCCATCACAGGGCACACTCACACACATATTCATACACTAATTTTTGGATATCGTGTTAAAAAAAAAACAGACTCAGTTGAGGAGGATAATTTTATTATTTGATAAGAAGACATGCACATACTCTACGATGGAAACATATTTATGAAAAAAATTGCCTAAACAAATCATGTGATTTTTATATAGCTGGCTCAGAAAAGTAAAAATACCTGAGAGGAGATGCGCCAGTTTCCTCAGAAGTGACGATTTTGAACACATGGGATGGAACTGGTGCTTGATTTGCAAATGTCTAATGCGATATTCCAATTTCTCACATAACTTGGACGGAAGCATAGTTATTAGAATAACCTTAATGTCCTCATGCCATTAGCATAGATGCTAGTCAAGTACATATTGAGTATTTGCTAATTCTATGCTAAAAATCTCAACCCTGATCAAAAAACCCGCCCAAAACTCAAATAAAAGTTTGTTGTCTGCGATGAGTACTTGAATAAATGATTTCTCAGATTCAATATAAAAAACTGTCAAGTTGCAAAGAACAAAACGGCCCCACAATCATGGAATCGGCTCTACGCCTCGTTATTGGAGCTGTGCGTGAGTGTGTTTAGTACCTGCAGTGTGTATATGTGCATAGGTGTGCGCACGTGTTAGTGTGTGTATGCCAGTTCCTCGGCTCTGCTGTCATAAGCAGTAGAATAAGAGGCTCTTTTGTACACTGAGCGCCTGGCTGCATCTGAGACCAATAACTCGATGCCCTTGGGTCAACGTGCAGAGGATAAGCTTGAGAGATATAATCATATGTGCAGGACAAAACACCTTTTTTCTGCTTTCTCCGCACATTTGGAAGCGGCGGGGACGGAGGGACCTTCGCCAGTTTAATATTTTCCCAGGATGACCTTTTGTCTTTAATAGAGTCGGGTAGCAATAAGGCTATATTGTATCTTAAGGGGGTTATGGCATGCAATGGGGAGGATGGGGAAGGAAGTGTGTGTGTGTGTGTGTGTGTGTGTGTGTGTGTGTCTGTCAGTGCAGTTTTATGCTGCATAACATGGCAGTTCAGAGGAATATTTAAGGAAAGTTGATCCTTCCGGATTCAGACATACTTTGTCAAAACCACAGGATTGCACAAAAGATGTGTAGTCACAATAAGTTTCAAAGAGAATTCTGTGTGTGTGTGTGTGTGTGTGTGTGTGTGTGTGTTACAAATAAACACACTCCTGTATTTGCATGCCGACTACTTGGTTTTTTTCTGCCTCTTCTTTTCTTTGTTGTTTATTACTGTACATCCAGTAAAAAATTTTAAAGTACCTTTTAATATATCTCTTACATATACATGCACACGCTGTACACACACAGCTTTCCAGGGTTATGATGGTGATATTTTAAAAAGTAGCAACCTTCTTTTTTTATGTCTTGGCATATGGTATCTACTATGCAGTTAAGAAATTAATTTATTTAAGTGAAACGGTTTGGATGTAACATGCTACAGAACCACAATACACTGCGTAATACAACGCATGTCTTTGGACTGAGGGAAGAAACCTGACTGGCTGGAGGAAACCCCCGGAGCTGGGAGAATATGAAAGCTCCACGCACACAGGGCGGAGGCGGAATTCGAAACCTAAACCCCAGAGGTGAGAGACAAATGTGCTAACCATCTGATATTCAGGGCATTGCCGTGATGCTGTAATAACCGAGATATGCTTTTTTTCTGGCCCTAAATATGGTTTAAGTTTACCAAGTGTACACTGTGGTTTATGACACTTATAAGGAGGAGCTTGTGTAGATTTTATGTAGCCCTATGAACTCTGTCCTTAATTGAAGTGTTACCGGAAAGATCTCATCCACCTGAGGGACAAATACTCTCTGTTTTACCCACTAAGATTCCTTTAATTATTAAAAAAAACTATTATTTTGCACCCACTGCAGCACTTCCACAGATTTCATTTCCACAATAGTTCACTGGAAATCAGAATCTGATTGGTTGATTCCATTGTCACATCCTAAATATGTTAGTGGGTAATAATGTTAGACTTATATCCAGTGCGGGTGTGTAGACAAAAATAGTCAGGGGTTAGGAAAGTGTTCATGGAAGAGGTGGGTCTTTTGCCATTTTTTTAAAGAAAGTGACAGATTCTGCTCTACGGCTTGAGGTTGGAAATTCATTCCACCACTGAGAGAACTTCTGGAAAGGGACCTTATGCCTCGCTGAGTTGGCGCTATCAGGCATGAGTTGTTAACTGATCGTAGGTTGTGTGAGGGAACATAAACCTCAAGGAGAGTGTTGAGGTAAGGGGTGCTGTTCCAGACAAGGTCTTGTACGTGAGCATCAAGGGCTTGAATTTAATGTAGGCGGCTAAAAGGGAAGCCAGATGCAGAGGGTGTGACACGGGTTATTTGGGCAGGTTGAAAACAAGATGTGCTGTTGCGTTCTGAATAATCTGAAGGGGTTTGATGGAGCTGGTTGGGAGGCCTGGGAGTAGAGTGTTGCAATAGTCCAGTTTTGAGATAACAACAGCCTGGATTAGTAGCTGTATAGCCTGATCAGTGATATAGGTCCTGATGTTTTGCAGAATGAACCAACAGGACCGTACAGTTGTTGAAATGTGGTCTGTAAAGTTCAAGTGGTCATTGAAAGTCACCCCAAGGTTTCATTAGGTGGGAGAGTCTGTCCATAGGACAACAATCAGTGGTACACTGCACAAATCTGGCCTTTATGGAAGAGTGGCAAGAAGAAAGCCAGTAAAGGAGCCAAATAATTTTGCACGCACTACTTTTCAGTTTTTTATTTGCTAAAAAAGTTTAAAATATCCAATAGATTCCGTTCCACTTCACAATTGTGTTCAACCTGTTGGTGATTCTTCACAAAAAATTAAAATTTTATATATTTATGTTTGAAGCCTGAAATGTGACAAAAGGTTGAAAAGTTCAAGGGGGCCGAATACTTTCGCAAGGCACTGTAGGCTGGAAGGACAAATAGAGTTTAGTGTCATCAGCATAGCAGTGAGAATAGCACCATAGCATATGATAAGCTACGAGACTCAATCACAAGCCTCAGAGATGTACTATAAATAGAAAAGAAGAGTGGACCCAGAACTGAACCCTAGGGAACCCCAGTTGTGAGTTGCTGAATTTCACAAACCCCTCCACTCCATGATACCTTGAAGGATCTGCCTGAGACATAGTATTTCACCCAGCACAGAGCTGTTCTGTTGATGCCTAGGCTGGGGAGAGTTGACAGGAGGATCTGATGTTTCACAGTGTCAAAGGCAGCAGAAAGGTTGAGTAGGATGAGGACAGATCTTGAGGTTGATCTTGCTAGTCATAAGGCTTCAGTGATGGAAAGCAGAACAGTCTCCATGGAGCAACTCCTTTTGAAGCCAGTTCTAATGGGAAACCTTTAAATGTTCTTTAAGGAGATGTGTTTTAGGAAGGGAAGGGCCCTTACCTTTCAAAAGAACCCTTGAGGGCATGGTGGGTTTCTGTGCTCCTGCGTTATTATCTGCATGCATGCTTTCCTTGCACATCTCCATGTGCATTTCCTCTGGGTTCTCCAGTTTCTTCCTCCGCCAAAATATACAGCAGTAGGTGTTTTGGCAACTCTAAAATTGCCTCTAGGTTTGGATGCATGTGTTTTGGCTTGTGATGGATGCTGCCCTACCCTGGGTGTATTCCAAGCTCACACCCATTGTTCCTGGGATAGACTCTTGAATCATTTTCCATTTTAAATACATGCAATTTGATAACGATGAACTAAAACAACAGACATGTAATCCTTTTGCCTTCTCCAAAAAGCCCTGCAGGTTTATCACCGTGTGACATTTTCACAGTCGAAGCTCTTA
Source organism: Ameiurus melas (assembly GCA_012411365.1). Lineage (NCBI taxonomy): Eukaryota > Metazoa > Chordata > Actinopteri > Siluriformes > Ictaluridae > Ameiurus > Ameiurus melas. Next base: position 4,813,392 of record CM022754.1, read on the forward strand.
TTATAAGCAAGTTGTGCTACATTCATAACACAAATGAAACCATGCTTGTGCATGTGTTCGTGTAGCCATGCTATATTAAGTGTGTGTGTGTGTGTGTGCAAGTGTGGGTGCTTGTTGCTAGGCTAAGTGGTTGATCATTTCACAGGTACGTGAGCAGCCCAGGGGCTGTGCGACTCATTATGTCCTCCTCAGAATGTGAAAGTATTTGGTAGCAGCAGGCAAGAAGAGCAACAGATGTGCTGTAATTAGATAGAGCTTAAGCAGACTTATGGCATGGAGAGAGGGAGCGGGGAACTGCATTAGTCCATCAGCCAGGCTCTATAGAAGGAGATTAGCACCAGTCTAACATAAATGAACCACACTAATACAGCTATGGAAAGTCAATATTCACATATCTACACGTGCAACCCACCCCCAGACCAACCCTCACCCTGATCCCCACCGACCCCCACACACACACACAAAACACTATGTAAAAAAGAAGCTTCTCGTGGCTTCTGCTTGATATATCGCTTTGCTTATTTGTAAGTCGCTTTGGATAAAAGCATCTGCCAAGTGAATAAATGTAAATGTAAATGTATATACATGGAGTAAGGCTCTAGAGAAGTATGTGTTTGTTGGTTGGTTGGTGGCATTGTTTGTGTGTGTGACCACATGTGGCCATCACTGATCCTGGTCATTAGGCATTCGTCTGTGTATCAGGTTGATAATGGTTCCTCTGTCAGCAGGGCTTCTGCATAAAGCTATTAACACCTTTTGTTGTTTTCCCCCCTCCTGCACCTCAAACGTGCTGGGAAGTTCAAAAAGCCAAATGAGGCAATCTGTTAGCCCCCCTACTCACCTACACACACACACCCAAACACAGATTGCCCTATGCCAGTCGTGTGTGTTTAATTCAGTGATCATTAAGGAGTTAAATTAGCCCTGATTAGAAAGGAGTCACTTCTATGCGTCACCTACATGAAAACATTTTATTATTTTTTTTTTAAACTTGGACACCTCTCACTCCGCCTATCTTGGCTTTTCAGGATTGGCAATCGTGTTTTAGCAACGTGGCTACATGTGTTAAGTGGGGATCAATTGTTTGTTTAACAGCAAGCCTCTATTAAACTGTGAGACTGTAATTAGAGAGAGGTGGAGGGAGGGTGAGAACGTGCGCGAGGCGGGGGTGGCACAAAATCAATGCAAAATCTAAAGCAGGAATTGGCCGCAGATCAGTTGGAGGAAATTAAAAAACGGTGGATCTCGATTTCAATGAAGTCTTCCAGAGCTTCCTGCTGAGCGTTGGGGAGGCCACATTCCCCTGAAGCCAAACAGGAGTGCTGGTAATGAGGGAGGGAGAGCGCCGAATGAAAGGCCCTAATAAGTGATTATTCCCTTTGCCATTTTACCGATTTGCTTTGTTCAGATCAAAGGGCCTCTTTCAAGCGATCCGTACCTACCATGGGCTTCAGGGTGCCTCGCATGCCAGGAGGGCGGATCAGCTAGCCATGCCAAGAAATCGCGCACAACGGAGCGAGCAAATAGACCCGTCTCTCATTTTTGCACTCTCTTTTGTCAGTTTTTTCCATCGTGTTTTTGCATATTAATTTTCTTCAGATCTTCAATCTAAGTTATACAAGTTCAGTCGCTTTAAGTTCCATCTGCCTGCTCAAAAAAGTCGTGTTCACCATTAACAATAATAAAAAACAACGCTTTTTATTTATTTATTTTTTATTTTTTTTATTTTTTGTTTGAAATAAAGTATTCTTGGCACAGGAGTTTATCGGGGAAATTAACGACACCAACAACTTCTCACAGAACCTTATAACCGTGTATCACTGCATAAAGGGAAATATTACTATAATATTTATCGTATAACTTGTTCTGATGTAATCCAATGTTAAGAGCACACCAGGGGCATGGTGGCTTAATGGTTAGCACATTTGCCTCGCTTCTCCAGGTTTGGGGGCTTGGATCCTGCCTCCACCCTGTCTGTGCAGAGTTTGCATGTTCTCCCAGTGCTTCGGGGATTTCCTCTGGGGACTCCTGGTTTCCTCCCCCGTCCAAAGACATGTGTTTTAGACTGACTGGCATTTCCAAATCGTCTGTGGTGTGTGAATGCGTGTGTGATTTTGCCCTGTGATAGGTTAGCAACCCATCCAGGGTGTCCCCCTCCTTGTGTCCCGAGTCCCCTGGGATAGGCTCCAGGCTCCCCTGTGACCCTGTGTAGGGTAAACGGTACAGAAAATGGATGGATGGATGGATGGATGGATAGATGAATGGAAGACATTCTAGAAAAAGCTATTTGCTTGGAGTGATACCAATAAAGAACTATTTTTGGTTACTTAAAGAAGTATTTCAGGATTTCTAAAAATATTTTCAGTCCATTTTTTTTCTTTTTTGTTGCCAAGTAACCATTTTCCTCTACATAGATATTCAGGGTTAAGATGGATCTGGAGCATATCCTGGAAAAACTGACAAGATGTTGGAATTCATCCAGTCCATCACAAGGCACCATAAACACATTTACACCTGGGGCAAGTTAACATAGCAGAACCACCTATGTGTATGTTTTTTTTGTTTTTTTTTTCTTTGTGGAGATGGTAGGAAATAGGAGTACCATTACTATTACTCTTCAGTAGTTAGAGATCTGAAAAGTATTTGTGCGTACAGTCTGGAAGTTTTTGACACAATAGTTTTGAAACAATAATCACAAACTGTTCAGGTTTACAATCCGATTCAGTTAATAATCTGATTTCTTTTTGGATTGTTGCTACAAGTAGTGAAGCTTTTCATTCAGGTATCGAGGTGGATATATGCCCACTATATATATATATATATATATATATATATATATATATATATATATATATATATATATATATATATATATATATATAAATTATATATTTTTAAAAAAACCCATAAACACCATGTTTTCTAAATGTGGACAATATACATGTGTATTTTTAATCCATGACATTATAAATTTTTGTCAGTTGATTTGGAAAAAAAAATAACTCACAGTTTCTCACTTTTAACAAAAATCTCTGAAATATTTTTTTTTACTGGTGAATTTTTGGTTGAAAACTGTACATCATTTTAAACCTTCTACTGTCTTTACATCCAACAAAACATATTAGTTTTGTTTTTTTAAACAATTTTAAGCTGTAACTTTTTACTGAACATTACATTTATTATTTAATCAATAGCGCTTTAAATAATCTTCCATTTTCCATCTTCCAGGCTTTGACATGATACAATACGGTTTTGATTCATGAGGTAATGATTAGATATTTTACAATACCGCCAAATCAGGTACGACACGTGCTGACCGATTCATGACTAATTTTGTTCAGAAGGTTCTGAGGTAGGCTGATAATGATGATGAAGCCAATGACTATTTTTTTTTAAATATCAGAGTTTATGGGTAAATCATTTTGCGATGATTTAAAAAAAAAAAAAGCTTACGAACCATATTAATTATTTTTTTTACACACTAGACCTTTTTGTGTAGTTTGTGGTTTTTCAGTAATAATTGATTCATGGTTAATTATACAGTAATTGCTAATAATCGATTAATGATTGTGCATCGATTCATTTCATTGTTGTGTTTTAATTCCATGCATGGATCCAAATTGATGCATTGTTACACCCATATTATCATATTATTATACCATATTATTAATCTTTATATTTCTATACTGTAAATCTGTAAATCTAGGCTGAAAAATCAGATTTTTCATAGCATTTATAAACATTCCTACAACATTGATGTAACATTTTTGGACGAGATACATTAACACAAATATTTCTAACATAATGTATGTTGTTATTATTATTATTATTATTATTATTATTATTATTATTATTATTATTATTATTATTATTATTATTGTTGTTGTTGTTGTTGTTGTTGTTGTTGCCATGTTACCACCTACCATTCTTAGAACCTGTAGCAGAATGTTCTGATAATGTTCTATGTTAGGTGAGTACATATATGAAAGATTGCATTATGTTATGTAAACAATAGAAATATTAATCAAATCTGTTAGCTTTTGATAGTCTGACAGTTCTAGTTACTCATTCCCTGGTCCTGCTTGTGTATATACGTATAAAGTTGCCTTTAAAGTTCTGGTGTAATTCATTAGACTTCATTTCTCCCTGATGCGAACGTCTGAACCGTAGTTTAAGGTCACCAACGGCCCTAAGCGGCTTAACACCTCTATTTTTTCACACATTCTTCTATTGGTTGTTAATTCGCACTCTTTGGCCTCTTTCAGAAGCTACTGACTGCCTCACCAATGGCTGCCTGCCCTTTTTTTTATGGGACTCTGTAACGAGACCCAGCTGTGGACAAAAACTGGGTGTAGCACTATCTAGGGGTCACTGTGGAGGTCAAAGGTTGCTGCTTTGTGCCCATGGCAGATTGGGGAAATATTACAAGCATTAGAGCCTGTTTATCAAATACAAAGAACTTTCTGACCCCCACTGGGCATGGTGTTCAAGGTAATGTTGTGTAAGCACAACTGTATTTGGGGGTTTGTGAAGGGTTTTCTCAACGGCCAAAAAGGATTTGACTTTGAATTTAAGACAAAGGAACAAAAGAAGTAAAAATTTCCTTTAGCCAAAATAGTGCACTTCACAGACAATTGTACAAATGTTTATAGTACTATGAAGCGATTGTTTCAATTTCCTTAATTAAAGACTAGGGATAATATAAATGTGTAGTTTATTCATAGTTCAAGTGATAAAGATCAATGTATTGAAAGCATGTGATTATATTTTTCAATGGACACAGCATGCTTACACATTATTTATAATATTTAGCCATGTTTTCCTCATATTCTACTAAAGAACTGGGAAGAACCTAGCTACTGAATTAGGCTGTTTGTTTTTTCCTAGCCAGAGGTTGGAAATTCCAAATTATGGGCTTTAGTAGAGCACAGAATAATAACAAAAAGGCCGGGTAACTAAAGACATACAGGGCGGAGCAATGGCCAAACCAGGAAGTTGTTAAGATCTAAGTAGATAACGACAGAAACAGACTAGTTGGGGTGAACAGAAGGTGACTATGCAAGTCAATGCGTTTACATTAAGGCTTGACCACAAAACCAATGGGCTCCAGCACATTGAGTCAGACGTTCATAAAGAAACTTCTCCTAAACACTGTAAACACTAACCTATCTGAATCTATCATCTATAAATGGGAGGAATAAACAAATGATCTGGACCACCAACATCCAATCAAGCAGGTCACCAAGGTGTTTCTTCTTGCCTGTCAATTACACTGTGTTGCATGTGCATTCACTTGTATGTGTTTTGGGGCACTGCTTTGGTGGTTACGATGAAAAATTCAGCTGCATTTGCTTGGAATTTGAGTTTTTAAACTACTAGCTTCAGCTAGTGTCTTAGCATTTCAGTGAGTTATTCAGAGAGAGAGAAAAACAAATGTTGATGACCCAATCCCGATGATCAAACTTGCCCCTGTGGCTCTCCATCTTACCTCCACTACTTTAATCTTAATAGAATCAGCCTTTCCCAGCGCTGTTGACACAGAGAGATTGCACAGCCCTGGGAGGCCAGACAGGCCAGAGGTGCCACGGTAAAAAAAAAAAAGTCCTTCTCCAATTGCTCATTACGGGGTTCCGTATTTTCCTGTGCTGTGCATCCCTCACCGTCAGGAGGAGATAATGTCCCGGCCCTGCACATTTGATCTCTCACTGTGGTCTAATCTAAAGTGGCCCAATGGACTACCGATTTTTCAGAGACCTCCATGTACAGTTCTTTGCCACACGTGCAGAGATAGCGAGAACTAAAAGGTCTCTCATACATTCATACACCATTAAGCTGTCTCGTTATCTCGCCAAATGTTAAAAACTGTGCTGTTACTTTGCAGTAATTTTTGAAGGAGGCAGCTATAAATGTCACAGAGATGAGTTCGGATATGCCAAAGTAGTAGACAGGCAAAGCCGGATATATCATATCTGTGTTTATCAGTGTTCATCTTAACAGTAAGTTCAGGCTTAGTTGATGTCATATATTGGGTATTATTTTTTTAGTAATATATATATAATTATATATTATAATTTCAATATATATATATTATAATTATTATGTAATTGTGTGAGAAAATGTATTGCACTTTACTCTTGACAAAAACTGTGATAAGGCGTTATCACTAGTTCAGGCTTTTCACCCATGGCCGCACCCACCGCTGAGGTCACAGAGGTCAGGACCTCGATATTTTTCTGAAGTGTATTTAATAAGTTCTGAAATAAATGCCTAATAATAGCTCTACTTTGGTGGTGAAAATATATTGTACAATGCCAAGATAACCAACTTTCTCATCCCAGCAGCCTCAGCGGTCTAACCCCGCTCATCAATGTTAAAATGTTTGACATGACCAATCAAATCAAAGAAGACGGGCTTTACTGTTTACAGAGGCCAGAGTGCGAGGTAAGACTTAAGAAGCTAAAGCTTTAATGTTTGAGTAGTGATGTACAATATAAATGTTAAACGACTGACAGTAATATGCAGGCACGCGAGCTACTCAACTGAACCAAGTTGCTCCCGATGGCAAGTAGCGCCTTGCATGGCAGCTCTGCTACCATTGGTGTGTGAGTGTGTGTGTGAATGGATGAATGAGACACAGTGTAAAGCGCTTTGGATAAAAGCGCTATATAAGTGCACATTTACCATTTACCAAACTTGGTCACGTGATAGCCTTTCAGTAAAACCCATCAAAACACCTATCAAGCTCAATTTTGGACCTGGGTATTTCTATAACCCAGCGTACGGCACAGTATTTAGCATTATATTAAACTTTACGTGGAGCATCCGCTAAACCAAATATGTTTTAAGTAAGTTACTATACAAACAATAACGTGTACATTAGTATGAACCATGCACTGTAAGAAAATCAACCAACACCTTTTGACCAATCAGAATCGAGCATTCAACAACCAGACACTCAATAAAAGCTGGAATACTTGCGCTGAATGAAATAGAGATTATGTACAACAATGTAAAAATGCTTTACATACCGCACATATTATATAAAATGCCATGCTATCTGGCTGAAAACCCCCAAAACAAATAAAAAAATTCAGCTAATACTGTACCCCTAGTCTTCACCATAAGATTAGATTAGAGGAAAACCTTTAATGATGCATTGTTAGCATTTAATACTGTTTACAATCTGTACATAATTAGCAGAGTTTTTTTGTTTTAATATACAACTGACAGGGTTAGACAATAATCTAGCTAAAGCTGCACTGCTCAGATCTGCGCTCGGATTAGCGTCTCTAAAACACATCGAGCGGCTAGAATGCAAACGCGTGCCACCAGGACGCCGTCCCCAGCCGGAGTGATCCCTGCTAACAATGCTAAAACATGGCACCGGTATATCAGCGGGCTCCAATCCGCCACAGCGCTGGATGAAAGGAGGGCAGATGCTGGGCTAGCACAGCACCGGCAGCGTTTTGATCCTTGTCTCTGTGTTCAGGACACGAGCAGCCATGGCAGAGTCTACCCTCCGGCAAAAACCCATTCATTATGCATGTACATTATTCATAATTATTGATAATTCTTTTCCACATTGGTGATCATTCATACATTAATTATTGCAAACACTAATGTGTAAGCATTAAAGATAGTGTTATTAATGTTGAACCATTTGAAGAGCGCCTGGAGGTCCCACAGGCCTGGGAGAGTGAGAGCCAGGACCAAAAATGCTGGCACTCTCTCTCTCTCTCAGCCTTTCCCACTCTCTCTAAGCCTCTCTCGCCCTTTCATTGATCATATCCACGTTTTCCCTTGGGAGGCCAATACATCAATGCGGATGTAAATAATTGATATTGCATGTGTACATATTCTTAATTATCGTTAAATATTAATAGAGCTTTATGCTAGAGGTCGACTTTATTTATCTCCATAATTAGTAGCTGCTATAGCATTACCACGAACGAAGGGTTTTTATTCATTTATTTATTTATTTTTGCTGCATTTGCTTCACGCTGGTTGCTATCGAACGATTTCACGGCAAATGAATACGAAAATGACGCAACGGAGACACCGAAGTAATACACCGTCCCATTCTTTTTCGGAAATCTTGACACAATGTGCATTCGTACTGCATATTTATGCATGTTAATACCCCCCATCTCAATTTTATAGCACCGGCATGATTTATTTTGAGTTTCTGGCATAGCAACACTCCTGTCGACAGCACTCATATTCTTAGCATAAAGCGCGTGTGTGTCAGTTCCAGTGCGCTAATGGCTGCCTCTATGGCATGCATGTGCCACGTCTGACATAAGACGACATTCCAGCCGGATGCCGACGTGATGCCCTTATCCGCCATCAGGATTTCGGAGAGTGGGCCGTATCATCCGGGACACCCAATAACTGACCTTTGAGGGAGCTATTTAGTGAAACAACATTATCATTCCATTATCATGCCCTTTCTGCTGATGGGGAAACATATACACACACCAGACAGCCACTCACTCACTCACTCCACTCACACACACACACACACACACACACACAAACGCGCGCACACACATTTGGATGCTGAAACCCTAGACTTCAACTTGTTCGGGAAGCTAAGATGGTTTCGACAGTCCCGCCAGCGAGGATTATGGGATATGAGAGTGGGCAGTGCGTGCGATCCGGTTACCCGTTTTCTCGTCGCACTACGAAAAGAGCACCTTTCGCCTGTGCTAATCGCCAGCGCTAACGCTAATGATATTGTTATTGACCGGCTGCGAGAAACACCGTTCCGTAAAAGATTCGCAGGCAGGAATTGTCTCCTAAAGCTGTCCCGAGTACTGAGTGAAATCGCCAGCCAGGTGGAGGGAGTAAATTTCCTGGAGTAAATTTAGGCACTTTTTGTGACTCTTGCACCGCTTGGCTGGTCAGTGTGTTTTCAAGTGTGTGTGTGTTGTGTGTGTGTGTGTAACTGTGTTTGTGTCGGCGTGTGGGTGAAAGTAGGCAGTAATGAGTCCTGGAGACAGACAGTTTCCAGAACCCCAGAATAGGAGCGGTATGTGCACAAGTGCATTCCTTACACCCTCACACACACACACACGCTCTCATACACACACATACACAAGCAGGCCATTCTCAGATAATGAGGAGCCACCATATTGATTCAGTCTTAGATTAGGTTTCCTGGATCTCATTTACCTTTCCTGTCATCGTTTTCAGCAAGTCTGCCTGCCCGAGCAACATCTCTACTTCCACACACATGACCTGATTTGTTCCTTGTTAATAGCGGGCAAATAATCTCGAGTGGCTTCAACATGAGCAGGCTTTTCGTTCGTCTAGTTTTTTCCCGTCCTAGCATTCAGCTTTCTAACACTAATACCACACCACATACACATTTCTGTCGTTTTTCTGCTCTCTGTTGTGAGTCAGTGTGTGTGTGTGTGTGTGTGTGTGTGTGGGTAAAGAGAGAGAGGGAAAGAGAGCAAGACAGATTGAGTTGCTGCTGACTAACCATTGTGGCGTCCCAATAAATGCTCGTGGTTATAGACCCGACCCTGTCTAAGGTTGCACTCTTAATAAAGACCTAGGCTCCTTTTTTTTTGCTTTTGGTTTCAGTGCCATCTTGGCATTCGGGTGCACGCTCTTTAGTGTAACACGGCACTGTCCTCTTCGCATTCTCCACACGCCGCTGGAGACCCGAGTGTGCGTGCAGATCCACCGATAGCTCCCGTTTTCTTCACCTATTGGGTTTCAAGCAGCCGGACCATTCTGTGAACAGCTGTTTGAGAACGCACACAGAAACTGTTTACAATAACTTGATCCGTTTCTCTCTCTCTCTCTCTCTCTCTCTCTCCCTTTTTTAAACGACAGTGTGACGCTGAACACTTCAGAAATGATATACAGTACATTCATGCTTTATTGTGTTGCTAAGCACAGATTAGAACCTATATTAATAGCATGTTAGCCCTTTATCATGAATTATGTCTGGAAAGTTATGAGGAATTATATGACCTCATAAATGGCTGCTTTTTTTTTTGTTTGTTAAAAAAATAAATCTTCACCCATAGGCCACGTACATCTCTATGGGCTCTCTCTGTATTTTTTCATTGTTGTTTTTCATTAAACAGGGAGAAATTATGCACAAAGGAGAGCCTGTGTGTAATTAAACTAATTAAAACTACATCATTAATAAAATATCAGCCAAAGCAGCTGTTGACTGAGTTTTGGGCCTCAGGAAGAGCGAGAGAGTGCTTTAATATGTGATGTTAAAAAAGAACTCCCTGCTCTTTCTCTCTCTCTCTCTCTCACCCCCCACCCCCCCACACACCCACGCCCACACCCACACACCTACTTCTAGGGATAGCCCAGTGCACTCCCTACAGAATACACACACACACACACACACACACACCCTCTAGGGATAGCCCAGTGCGCTCCCAATGGAATACACACACACACACACACACACACACACACACAAATACACCTAGCTCTATGAATAGACAAGTGCACTCCCTATGGAATACACACACACACACACACACACACACACACACACACACACTTAATGAACTGTAATCAAAGCTGTTTTCCTCCTTGCTGGCCTTCCACAGGTTTTCACGATTATTTCCATTCTTTATTTCTCAACATATCTGCCTTTACGTACCCCTTCCGCGTACGGCATTCGCCCTCGTTGACTTTAGTTTAAGGCTTAAAATTGAGAAATATGTTAGATATTTCCAGTGTAATGTGCACCATTATCCTGATTTTTATTACTCCATTAAACTGCTGCTTCTCCCAGTCCAACATGGCTGATGGTAAGAAAAAAGTAGGAAGAAAAAACAAGTAAGAAAAAACAAAACAAAACAAACAAACAAACAAAAAAACCCACTATTATTATTGCTTTTAAAAAATCTAAGCTGCATATTTGCTGTATTTGCTAACCATATATATTTAACACAAATAATTTGAAATGTTAACATGTTTCATGTTAAATAGCTACACCAATCAGCAGTGAGTAACAGGTGAAGGGGTGGGATTTATTTATTAGGCAGCAAGTGAACAGTCAGTTCTCGAAGTTGATGTGTTGGAAGAAGAAAAAATGGGCAAGCGTAACGATCTGAGCGATCTTTCACAAGGCCCAAATTGTGAAGGCTAGACGACTGGGTCAGAGCATCTCCAAAATGGCAGGTCTTGTTGGGGTGTTATTATTATTACGCCCATCAACCATCATTTTTATTATTTACGACTGACTGAATTGAGCCACTATTTATCCTTGACCTTCATTTGATCGACACAAGGCAATTACTCTTACAAGCCAAAAAATTTGATTTTCAAACTTGATCGTTCTCTAATATTAATTTATTATCATCTTTGTTCCATTAATTTTTCGCACTCAGTATGATCACATGATTGTCTGTTTCCCTTTTCTTTCATTTTTCCTTTGCTCGTATAACTTTACCCTCTTTAGCCACCATGTTGTCCGACCGGCTTAGGACCAATCACTTGGAAGATGCTAATTTTTACTAACAATTTTCTGCAACTTGCCGTATCTCGAACCTGTTCTAGAACATGCTCTACTAGTAAGCCACTAATGGTCCCAAAGATACATAAGATACTTTTAAGAGTCATATATATAAAAATAATAATAATAATAATATAAAAGAAAAGAAAAATTAAAAAAAGAAGGTGACTTCCTCTTAACTTCCCATAAATTTCCTGTCAAGCTTCCAGTTGCTTCCTGTTGAAGTCGAGTGACCCCACAGTCTCCATTTTTCTGATCAATCTTCCCGGGTCTGTCGGTGATGCGTCAGCAGGCCGTGTGTTTAAAGACAGCCAATGGCTATTTCAGAGCCCAAAAACAAACAGGCAGTCTGTTAAACTCACTGATAAACACAGACCATGAGGGAAGACCCTAATGAATAATGGGTCTGTGTTGAACCAATTGTGTGGTCAGTGGGCCACTGCTGTGTGTAGAGGGGGAGCTTGTTTGCCGTGTGTGTGTGTGTATCTGCATGATTAGGGTCGAGTGAACCCTCCTGAGTGGTCAATATGCCACCCACATCCTCTCACTGTCCCCACACATTCATCATGCCATTGTAATCTGTGTTTGTGGATCAGTGTATGTCTTCACGAGATAACTCGTTTTGTGTATACGTATCTTTCAGTATATGTGACCCATGTGATTTCGAACATGTTTGCAGTTGTATAGAGGCTATAAAATATGATGACGTGAGACTGAGAAAGAAGATAAAGTGTTGTAATGACATTGTAATCTCCATGTGACACATCATGTGGGGTCACATCTATAGACATTAATTTCACAAATGTTTCTCAAAAAACTAAACTAAACTAAATTAAAAACTTCTTTAAAAAAAGTCTAAGGACAGCTCTTGAAATCTGACCATTTATGCCAAATGTTACATTTAAGTCCAGTAATGTTCATAACACATGATATTACCAATACCAAATAACAATATGTCTATCAGTAATTAGCACTTAGAAATTAAATTTAAAGAATAGAAATATAGTTACATGTTTAAAGAAAAATAAATCAGTGTGTATGAGTAAACATAATGCAGGAAGAAAGCTGGGATTTCTTTGGTTTTGGTGATATTATATACACTACTAACAGTGTTATAAACACTATGTATAATGCATTTGGTTAACTATAAATGCATTATAAACATACTACTACTACTACTACTACTACTACTACTACTACTACTACTAATAATTTTATTACTACTACTACTACTACTACTAATTTTATTACTACTGCTACTATTACTACTATTACATTTTCTAGTACTACTACTACTACTATTACACACCTGCGACTACTACTACTAATTTTACTACTACTATGAGTACTACTTCTACTACTACTACTAATTTTACTACTACTACTACTAATAATAATAATTTTACTACTACTATGAGTACTACTTCTACTACTACTACTACTACTACTACTACTACTACTACTAATTTTACTACAACTACTACTACTACTACTAATTTACTACTACTATGAGTACTACTACTACTACTACTACTACTACTACTACTACTACTAATAATAATAATAATAATTTTACTACAACAACTACTACTACTACTAATTTACTACTACTATGAGTACTACTACTACTACTACTACTACTACTACTACTACTACTACTAATTTTACTACTACTACTAATACTAATTTACTACTACTATGAGTACTACTTCTACTACTACCACTACTACTAATTTTACTACTACTATGAGTAATGAATAATTCAGATAATAATGTTGATGGTTATATAAGTGTAATGCACTTTAATAAATTATTATAAAATGTGTATAATGGCTTATGAATGCGCTGTAACAAGTTATGAATGTGTTCATGTCATTATAAATACGGCCTTCAAAGAAAATGCTACATCTGCCTGAATACGTATAGATACTGCGAGAGTCCTGAACACATAGTGCCTTTATAACACATTCATAAGGATTGCATAACTATTTTATAAAGCAGTGCTGAAGAATTTATGAAAGGCTGTGATCTGACTGATTGAAATACCTGGTTACTAATTTTCTTATCCGTATCTTGCAAGTTATTGGCTTTATTTATCTGTTATTATTTTTTTACTAACAGCACTTTCATAACATTTTGAGAAAGTTGTAGAAGGTACTTCATAAGAGTGTTATAAATGTACATTTGATTAGCACTTTAAGGCCATTACGGCATTGAGGGCATTAAATTGATTGGCATTATGGGCTTCAGGATTTAATTCCATATTCCTATAAGTAGTAGATATTGCTTTATAACATATCTATGCAATGCTTATGAACGTGTTATAAAGGCGCAATGTAGGTACTGGGAAAAGTGTTTAGAACTGTAATTGTCTTTCGCAGAAAGGTTAGAAAGGTGGATTAATCGCCATGTCATGGTTGCGATTATTTAGCACAGATTACATTCATTGATGCAAACAACAACTGCCCATTTTTTTCTCAGCGAATTATCGTTTGTGTTAATCTAATGTACTCTACAGATGTGACAGAGTATACGTTTAGGCGTCTTAACATTGGACGACCTGATTTCCCTTTTGAGTAACTGTTTCTGTAGTTGTTTTTTCTTGAGATTTGCGTGTGTGCGCATATGTTTGCGTGAGTGTGTGCGTGAGTGTGTGTGTGTGTGTGTTGTGTGTGTGTGTGTGTGTGTGTGTGTGTGAGACGGATGGCCATCATGTAACCTCTCTTAAGACCGGTCAGCGGTGCAGACCGGTTTCTGACCCTTGGACACTTATTCACATTAATCACTGGTGCTCGTCTTGCCTTTTAACGGCGCTGATGAAAGCTACCATCCATCCTCTCCTTTTCCTCTTCTCTCCTGCCTGCTAGCCATCGCCTTGCTCTTTCTTTTCGCTTCTTCCCCCCACGGCCTTTCGTTCAGCTGCGATCTGGCCATCAGGGTTCTCTCATCAGCCTCCACTTTATCTCTCCCCAGGCTTGAATATGGAAATGCGATCCTTCGTTGATAAGGCACCGCTGTCTTCGTATCTGTTCTCCCCCATTCAGCTCTAATCAGATACCGTCCAAGTGTTGCCTGCAGCCACGGACATTCCACTATTGTCTTATTCTCTCTCTCTCTCTCTCTCTTCTCTCTCTCTGTGTCTGCCCGGCAGCAGCTGCTGAGAAGAAGAGGGATGAGAATAATAATAATGATGATGAAGGTTAAGGGTTTCCATAAGAATGGAGGTACGTCTTTGGTGCCCTCGTCTTTCCTCGACTGTTGTGTGTGCAGGTAAATGTCCATCCTGTGCTGACTGCTCGACCTTCAGCTCTGACTTAATAACGTCACACACTCACATCAAGCCTCTCCAACACACCGTATGACCGCACCTGCCTCTTTAATCATAAAGACGCTGACTGTGTCCAAAACGTAAAGACATATCGGCTACTCGGGCGGAACTCGTCTTAGTACATCTCACTGAGATAGGCTAGTTTAAACTGGCGTTGTTTATGTTGTGCAGGAACAAGTGAGTTTAGCTAGCTAAGACAGAAGCAAACTATTCCCTCCCCCCACTGACCAAAACGAACAGATAAACAAACATAGGACAATTTTTTTCTTTTTGTAACGTTACGGATTTTCATTATTTGGATTTTCCAGTTATTTGGGTTTTTATTAAACAATGTTATGACTTTTTCATCAAGCTAAACAGACCTTCTCAGGCTAGCAAACATTAGCACATGTTATCAAGCCAGCTAGCTTACAGTTTGCTTACAATTATCGTAGGCAGCTATGATGTTTGTCATTTTATTTACTTTCTGTCAAGAAATAGCTTTTGCAGGCATAAAATATTCACTTCATTATGTCATAAAGTATTGTCATTACCAATTTGCATCTAGCTAAATCGACCTTGTGGTGTTAGACAAAGTTATCAAGCTTGTTAGAAAGCTAGCAAGCTACATAGTTTGCTTACAAATATAGTAGTCAGCGAAGTTACAATATATGCCAAATGTAATGTCTTTTAAAATAGCCGGTACACCAACAGAATAATCAATTTATTGTCTTTAAAGTTGATTTAATTACTTTATTCAGTCTAGAGCAATGAATTGATTGGAGCTAGCAAATTCTTGTTTTTTATGCTAGTCAGCTAGCAAGCATATAGTGCTCTTACAAATGACTTTGTCTTAAGAAACAGTTCTTCTAGTCATATCGCATTCGCTGTGTTTTCCATCTATCATTGCAACATTGTGATGCCATTGCTACCTTCAAAGCCTGTCCCAAACCTTTTTAACGACACTAAGGCTTAAACAGAGCGAACTTCTGTTTCAGAAACACAAAGAGAAACTATACTAACGTAACATACTTAATCCCTCTAGATAACACACTCACACACACACACACGCACACAAGACACCGTGTAAGGGTCCAAAGCTCAAGCTGGGATTTTCAGTCTTCTATCAGTTGTGTGTTGTGTATTTGTGTGTACATGTGTGTGTGTGTGTGTGTGTTGGTTTTGAGTTCAAGAGGTTCCTCTCCCTTCTGACTGTTCAGGTGTGTTAGCCTGGACCATTTACACACAAAGGTGTGTGTTGACATGCGTCACTTGAGGAAAGGCCCCAGTCGATTACACAGGCTTCAGAGAGGCGGAGAGCTCGAGCTAGCTTATCTTATCAGCTTTGTTATTAAGCGCCATCAAACGGCCCATCAAAAACGCATTAGGCTACAATAGAGAAGCTGTCAGAGTGGCACATTAAAGCACATTAAAGCACGCCGGCTACAGAAATCCTGCTGATTGAGATGTGTGCAGATGCCAATATTGGGAAATCTTTCACAGCCAATTCAAGCTGGCTCTCTTATGTGTAGTTCCACACTGAAGACGTCACAGATTATGCTCGCGGATTTCCATTACACTGGCAGCTAAAGGTACTCTATACGTACTATTTTGTTGCCAAAACTAGAGATCCTTAACCCATTTAATGCAAAAAAAAAAAAGTTCATATATCTTCCTGAAAGATAAACTGATTATCAGCTCTGTGGATTCGATATACACTTTCTGAGAAGCCTACATTCATACGTCATTATAACGATGCTTATAATTCTGTGGAAGGTTATAATAGTTGCTTGTAGGCACGTTTATAAACTCTAATAAAGTCTCGTGTCGTTCTGTTAACATTCTAGGTAGCATTTTCTCTGTACACCATATGTAAAATGACTATATTCATAGCATACATTGATTAAAATGCGTTCACAAGTGATTATACATATCGTTCTACTTGCTTATGAAAGGTCATTGCAGTTTTGTAGCACTGTTTATAACGCATTTATAAATCGTTAACTGGAGGCATTATAAGTAGTGCTTACAGCAAACGCTTGGTGGTATAACGTGTTATGAACGCTACACTACATTACAAATGTATCCTGTTAACGATTCATAGAGCATAATAACGACAGCTATAAAATGTCATGCATTTTCATAAACAATTATAGAAAATAGAAAGTGTCACCACATTCGATAAATAATCCCTTGAATTTATAATTACGTTATAATTGACAATCATTAGAATGCCATATTCTGTAGTGAATTATTATTAAGCAACTGTAATATTTACTAATAATTATTAAAAAATTACAAGCACATCAATCCAGATTAGAGCTGAAAATAAAAAAAACATGCTCAGTTTTTTGGAATTGCATTAAAACATGCTAAATTCTCTTAAAGGATTACTTATTGCATATTTGGAGCTTTATGTGGTACCATAAGTTTTCACAAAACCTCCAAAAAACTGTAACCACAGTTATAGGGGTTTATAAATATCGGCTCTATAGAATGTGTTAGCAACAGTTTATGTGTGTGCTGTTAATAGACTTAACTACCATATTTGGTGCATTGATATTTTAATGAGATAATATTACATTTATATCATCCTTACAGGACATGAATGGTCACAGCTGACAACCTCGATAACACTGTGTGTGTGTGTGTGTGTGTGTGTGTGTGTGTACATACAGTGCATAATAAACTGTTTATTACACTATCTATCCATATTGTACTATATCAATAATATTAGTTTAGCTAATGAAGAAAACTAAAATATTGTTCCTTACTGTACATTTGAAACATTTGGGTACAGCTAATAATAATAATAATAATAATAATAATAATAATAATAATAATAATAATAATAATAATAATAACAACAACAACAATAATAATAATAATAATAATAATAATAATAATAACAACTATTATTTTAGAATGGCACAGTGTATGCCTGGATTTCTGTGTTTCTCTGCTGGTGTCAGTGTTTCACACATCCACTAGGCCCATATGCCATTGCATTCTCGACCAGTACGAGTCCATCTGATATGAACCAGCATCAAATCTGCATTTAATCTCCTGCAGTCGGGTTACATCACACTCCATAAACACCCCATAGTGCCATTCTTAGGTATATCTGTCCTGTCTGGCATGCTAAATGGACTGTGTAAATGTACATATTTTATATACAGAATGAATGATAGATATAGGTATGTAGATATAGTATATATATATATATATATATATATATATATATATATATATATATATATATATATATATATATATATATATATATATATATATATGTAGATATGTACATGTATATATGAGGATAACTTAAAAAATGTTATCCTCTCCAGTTTGTCAAATTCATCTTGTGGTCTCGTCCTATTTATCGAAATTGCCATATACGGTAATAAGGAAGTTTACAATAGTTTACAATTGTTTAAAGGCAGCGCATTAATATAGAATGGTAAATAAACTGACTGGAACCACCTATGCATTTAACTGTGTGGTTTGAACGCACACCTCCAGCCAATCAGAATCGAGTGTTCAGACAAACCTTGGTATAAATAGATATATAGATATAGATATGTCCTCACATCCATTTATATAAAGAATAAAACAATGTGTGTGGCGTGACACTGTTAAAGTTACATCGTCACAAAGTGCTTGCACTGGAGACTCCTTCCAAAAAGACTCCTTCTCCCCACAGAACACATCACAAGAAATATTGATAAAAAAAAAAATCTGTCTTAGCATACAAATCGACGTGTACGTTGTTACCATAGAGATGTTAATGTAAACCTTGCAGCCAGAATTACTGTCAAAGCTGCTGTTACAGAAAATTAATCAACCAATCAGAATTAAGAATTGAGAAGTGCTGTGGAAAAAAAATACACATTAAAACACACACACACACACACACACACACACACACACACACAGTGGAGCCGTTTACATTAAACAAAATATTTATTGTCATGGACACACACCCATAAAGGTTGGCCTTGTCTTAATATTTGTTCACAGTGCCCTCTTTTATTGACATTTACACCATCACACACCTACAAACACACAAAGGTTGGCGAAGGCTTGCATGCTAAATGGCCCAAGTGGAGTGTCATCTGCTCTGTAGCCCTGCACGGTTGGACGCACGCTGTCTTGGATGTCCAGCTCACCTCTCATGCCAAGAACTATGACTCATGGGCAGTCGAGAAGGTCTCCCTGTTAACCTTTTTGCTTTAGAAATCCAATCCGGGATATATAATACACGTGTACACAGCTGATATATGATGGAAATGTCAATGATCGAGAAACCAAAAAACAACAACAACAACAAAAAAGACAGAAAGACAGCCAACGTGATCAACATGAAGCCGAACGCAGCGATGTCGGGTGAAACCAGTCCTGGCCTGGCATCACAAAAGGCTGCAGATGGAATATTGAAAGGTTACTTGGGTTACTCAGGCTCGCCTGTCTGTCACCTCTCCGCCTTCAGGGGGAACTAATCACTTCAGCCCATAATTACAGCCACAATGGAGCCCGTTAAAGAACCTGTAAGGGAAACCTGCGGCCGTTCAGATGCGGACAAGCCCTTCTTTTAATTAGACCCATCCATCTTAACCTTGTCTTCTAGAGGTGAGTTGGTGGTAACCAGGTCAAGCTATGAAAACGACACACACACACACACACACACACACATGCTGTACTATGTGTGAGTGTGCTACAGTGCAGACAGTAGCTGGCGGAACAGCCATGGCTCTGGCTCCAGCAGGGATTTGTAGGTGAATAGATTTTTTTTTTTTTTTTTTAAGTAACAGAATACTTGAAAGTCACAATGGGAACTCAACTCTGCACATATCAACGGTATGTGAATCTAAACACGATCGCCAACCGACTGGTGGAGTGCGTTTTAGTCGGAACTGTCCGAATCAGTGCATCGCACTTCTGGAACTTCGGCACATGAACCGATGAGAACATTTTTAAAGTATCATTTTCAATCAAGGTCATATTTACAATGAACTCATGAACCCTTTCACATCATGTTATAATGCATTCATGAGGCATTATATGTGTTGTTATAAATCGTAATGAATGTGGGGTGGATTACATGAATGGTTAACACGCTGTAAAACCGGATCAGTTCATTTACCTCGAAACATTTGAGGAAACTAATTACCTTAAGTGTATTTGGCTTAAAGGAAGTGATTTATCAACTTTACACAATTCGTTTCCTCAAATGTTTTGAGTTAAATGAACTATCCGCTTTTACGGTGCATAATGCTTAATAAATAGTGTTATTAATAACAATACTCATAATAATAATGTCAATAACATTTACATCAATAACAATAAGAATCACATCACCAAGACCAACGAAACCAAGCCCACCTTCGCACAGTGAAACCGGTCTTTATAAAAAATCTTTTATTTTCCTTTTCCTTTTACCCTCTTCTAAATAAGAAAGAATACATTTACAACATCGTGGTCAGGGTATAAACCTTCAGGATGTATTATATGAGATATAACACACTAGATTTGTTGTTTTAATAAACTTGATCTAACTTTACTTAGATCTCTCAAATGCAACTTCGAAGATATTAGAATGTCACATGCCTGTCAATAATGTACACTTTTATATTATTATTATTATTATTATTATTATTATTATTATTATTATTATTATTATTATTATTATTATAACATCCATAATTAAAATATTTTATAGAATTTTAGCTAATTCTAATATCAATCGAAGACTGTAACAGTTACAGTGTAATGTCGTAGGTGTCCCCCCCCCCATTAATTATAGTTGCATATTTTACACTCAACAGCTGACTTATGAATGCATTATAACCTGTTATGAGTGTATTCATACGTCATTATACATACCATAAAAAAAGTTACAGCATCGTGTTATAAATAAGCGTGTTACTTTCATTCCAATTAGAAAGCTGACGTAAACTGCGGGTTTGGGTTACAATGGGTAATGCACATTATAGAGACTAGGCAGTGTGTGTGTGTGTGTGTGTGTGTGGCTACACTTGTATGTGGTGATGTATTGTATTGTTCAGTGTTTCTTCACTGTATATACTTTTATATGTACGTGTCGTGTCAGCATGTGCTTTGTGTCTACATCGGTGTGTGTGTGTGTACAACAGTGTGTGTATGTGTGTACATCAGTTTGTGTGTACATCAGTGTGTGTAAGTCGTCTTGTATATCAGAATAGCGGTCTGTCATCCTGTTCCAGTAAAGCGCATCTTCCACCAAAGCCGTATACGTGAGCCTCAGAGCGCTGTGATCAAAAGTAATGTTTGTTTTCACACTGCCAACTTGGGAGACCGAGACACAGTCCTTATCCCTGCAGAGTATACACACACACACACACACACACACACACACACACACACACACATATATACTCCTGACTGATCAGCTCTCCGGAGATACCTGCTCTCTGAACACGTGTGTGTGTGTGTGTGTGTGTACTGTTTTATCACTGCTCGTCCTGTCTGTCACCATCGGCTCCTCTCTCTCAGCTAGCTCAGCCTGACAGTGATGTGTCTTGTCACCTTTGCAGGATCGGCGGCCTCAAATGAAAGCGGGGTGTGACGGGACAGGGCCTTCCTGGCTGCCAAAGTCAGTTGCCACTCCTTTATATTCTCTCTTCACTCGCATCTTTTCCTTTCCTTCCTCTTTCTCTCTCTCTCTCTCTCTCTCTCTCTCTCTCTCTCTCTCTCTGTCTCGCTCTGACCCATGGTACACGGCGTGTTCTTTTAACTCCTGCGCCTCAGCACGCTCGTATATTATTCATAAGACTGCACCATGCGAGGCAGCGTCGAGTGGCAGAAGTAATAAGGTACTGAACTGGGGAGGAAGGTGACGACTCGGCAGCTAGATGGGGAACGCACACACACACACACACACACACACACATGCCACTTCTGTTTGTGCATGGATATCTACTCGCTTGGAATCCCTGCCTCACTCTGCCTCCTTCTCTCCACCTGTCCCTTTGTTTCTCCATCTCTTGCCATCCTGTGCTCAGAGCTCAGAAGGACAAAACCATTTGAGCGGAGTTGTTTTGGCGGAGAAGGTGTGTTTTGTTGTCGGGGAACACTCGGCAAAAGCTCAGCCACGCTTTAAGTTTCCACAGTTTTTGTTTTGCAGCGACTGAAACGCGTAGCTGAAACCTTTTCTAGACGGGACAGGAGAGAGACAGGGGAACAGTGGGGTTTATTTATTTATTTTATTTTATTTTATTTTATTCTTTTTTTTTTTTTGTCGTTTCCAGGAAGAGAAAAGGGCTGGGGAAGAAAGAAGTGACAGGTATGTGTGTGGGATAAAGGAGTACATAATACACACGATGCAGTCACAATATGTTGCAGAGACACAGTTCAAGAACGTTTGTCTGTTTGACAAGCCTCTCATAGTCCAGGTTTCACCTGCCACGGAGCAAATCTTTTTTCCCTTACTCTTTACGACTGTCATATTGCATCTCATAAGATATACTACCACTACCACTAATACCACTACTACAACTACTACTAATTGCACTTTACAGCTATTCAATTACTGACCTATTTTATTAAACACACCCACCTCATAGGTGTACAGTATCTATACTCACCCTAGCTGCCCTGTCAGTGATTATGTTTACATGGACAGCAGTGATCTAATTACTGACCTTATTCTGAATAAGACAATATTCTGATTAAGGTGTTTACATGAGTCGCTTTTAGAATATTCCTCTCACGTACCCGTTTTACATGTTATAGATCATAGATCGATTAACAGCACAAGTCATCACGTCCCCACGCGACGCCGTCCGATGTCATATATCGACGTACTTTTGGTCTTCGTTATGGTACCGTATACAGTTTTGGGTGTTTTTATTGAATTTATTTTATGCTTCAAGTGAGGTTAATTATTTGTCATACTGTACGTGTTAATAGACGACTGCTTGAAGCCGTGGGCTGCGTCCCAAACC
Organism: Ameiurus melas; assembly: GCA_012411365.1. Lineage (NCBI taxonomy): Eukaryota > Metazoa > Chordata > Actinopteri > Siluriformes > Ictaluridae > Ameiurus > Ameiurus melas. The sequence continues at coordinate 4,836,184 of CM022754.1, forward strand.
GTGTACTTACCGTCTATATAGTAGCTGATATACATGTATTTCTCCTACTACAGACCTATAGTAGTTGCCGGTATGCGGCTTGGGTCTCTTTTTCTTTGCCGTAAAACGGTTGAGCACTGCTGTGTGTGTACGTGTCCTATCGCAAGATGCTTTGAAAACTTTCACGCGACGTTCATAATGTGATTAAGGTGTGTACATGTCCATAATTTGACTAAAACAGGAATACTCGACACGTCTTAATTCGATTTGTGTTTACTTAATTCGATAATGACCTTAATCGGATTAAGGTAATTAAACATTTCTGTTTACATGCTAGTTTCTTAACCAAAGTATCGTCTAAATCGGGTTAATAGTGGATTATTGCTGTCCATGTAAATGCACTGAGGGTCTTTATTTCTACTATGCATGCTGAAGATTTTTGATTCATCGCTCTGATTCAACGTAGCAATACTGCTAAGCCTGATGCACTCATACCAGTGCAACGCACACTAACGTGTCGGTGTACACTGCTACGCTTTGGAGCTTCTGAGTTGTCTTGCGGGTTACTTTTTTAATAAGGAGTGGCTACATGTTAGTAACTCCAGTTAAGTGTTTGACAGGCATGGATGAAAAAGTCTGTATGCTTTGAGAACGCAGGTGACGCAGGGTAACGGTATCCATGTTGAAACATTAGTGACACCAGTATGTGTTTATGTCTTTATATCTACTTGTTTGGGTTGATGCGGTTACAACGGTCTAATTCAGGTGATTTCTTTGATTTTGACTTATTTTAAAATGCAGTAGTTATTAGAAGTTCAGTGCTTCTGAGAGTTACGTAGCGAGTGGCTTTCATATATTAGATTGTAGCAAATGGGTAATTAACAATTAACCACCACCACGTCACCTCAGTGGATCAACCCAATTAATATCTGTCCTGAGGAAAGGGGATGAAATATTTTTTAATAAAACGGTCAATACATGTACAGTAGATGATACATTATAGTAATGATATTAAATTCCAGAGCTACTGTTACTAAATGCGTTTTCAACTTTATTATAGTGTTATTATTATTATTGTGATGTTTTTTATTATGTTTAGTTGAAAAGGGACAGCACAGAAAACATGATTCCAGTCAAGAGCTGGAAAATATGAATCGCACATGAGGAGTGTAGAATACACTAATTTGCATTTCGAGTCCCTAGAAAGACTGTTCTAATAAATAAATAAATAAATAAAATCAAAACACAACAAAAAGACCTACATAGCATATAATACAGCATATAGCTAATGTGACATATCATTTATACTGTACATACATGCAAATACATACCTAAATAATAATACTAACAATAATGTTGTTGTTGTTGTTGTTGTTGTTGTTGTATTTATTTATTTATTTTAAATGACCAGAGTATTAACCCTTTCATGCAGAGATCATTTAAAGACATAACACACAGATTTGATCATACTACTTATATTATAGAGGAAACAGATTTTCCATACATAGGGATTATATATTATATATTATATAACATATTAACAGATATTATACCTGAATGAATGAATGAATGAATGAATTAATTAAAACCTTCAGCTTTAAGCTATTTCATGCCGTTGAACAAAAGTCTACACCGTTTACGCCTATAGTTTTTCATGTGGCTTATTTGGAGGTAAAAAAAAAACAATATTCATTTCATTTCTTTAAATGATTTTTTTTTCTTATGTTAAAAATTTATTTATTTGATATTGTACAGAAAGTTTGTAAATATGTATCAAAGGCAGTCTAGTGAACACCAGAATTGAGGATGAACTATGTTTAAATGTATTTATCAAAAAAAAGAAAGAAAGAAAGGAAAGAAAAAAGAAAGAAAGAAACAAATAGAAAAGATTTAAATTGACAATCCACAAGCATGGGCCAAAAAAGGGTTAAATAATATTTATATCAAATAAATTATATTTTATAGAATATTATTACAGTATGCAATTCTTTGTATGAATCATTTGAACCAGTCTGTCTAATTGTGTGAGGTTTAAGGGGGTGTGGCAGGTTTTAATCTCCCAGAAGTCCCTGCTGAGGATCAGAGAGGGTGGTGCATGGTGGTGAGGTCACTAAGCCTGTGTGGTGTATCGCTAAGTGTGTGTGTGTGTGTGTGCGTGTGTGTGTGTGTGTGTGTGTGTGAATGTGTGTACACCACCTGTTCGATTAGTTTGACCCAGTGAAAAGAGAGAGAGAGAGAGAGAGAGAGAGAGAGAGAAGGGAGCAGAACCATACACTAGACAAGCATTAGCCCATCAATAAAACCTTCTCACCACCACTTAACATGTGCTATTGATCCAGCAAACACACACACACACACACACACACAAGTAGTGCCACTCGAGTGTGTGTCTATTTCCTATCGATTATCTCCAGTCTATTTTTATTGATCCTCACAGCCCCTTGAGCCTCACCGGGGGAACACTTTAAACACATTTGAAATTATAATCCAGCAGAGTAAATGTCATAATTGCCCCCACGGCATTCCATACACTTCCACAGGCATTAGTCAATTCTGACCTCTTACTTTTCGCCAATGGCGGATGCGTTAATTGCCAGTATAAAACTCCAGTTCTGTAGGTGATGCCTTTTATATGTGGAGTGCGACGAACATGTTATTAAATGATGATCAGATGCATAAGAAAGGAGGATTGAGACAAAGCCAGGTTTTTAATGGATGTGAAGATTAGGGCTGTGGTGATAATGTGTAGAGGGATTAGGATTGGCATATCGCTATTGATCAGGTACTCTCTGAGGACAATGCTGTCCATGATGTTCATGCTGAAGTACATTAAAAAAACAAAAACCAACGTGTATATTTTATTTGAATGTTAGATCAGTATTAATATAAAACAAAACGAAGACTTTCGATTCCAACTGGTCTCCTTTATATCATCAATACATGATCTCAAACTACTGGAACTACTACTACTACTACAACATTCCCCTTGTTAGTGTGAATCACCGAAGTAAACCTCATAGTATCCAGGTTTTTTTTTTTTTTTCCCCCCCCTCCATATGTACACTTGCCTATTGTCTGCACTTTGCTTGCGTATGTGTTTGCACATTTATAACAATGTTGATGCGCTCAGGCAACAACAACGCGGGTTTGTCGCGAAGGCGTGCTGAGGTTTTGATAATCGACCGTATTAGAGAATAAGCATCTTTCATACAGACACCGTTTGGTGCGCGACCTGCACTGGAGGCAACAAAACATGATTATTATGGGTTATATTCCTACTAAATTGCAGTACAGAACATGCTGACATCACCCACACATTACCGTGACAACAGAGAGAAAACTCCCAGAGGTGACAAAGATAGAGCGGGGGAAACATGACAAAAAAAGAACACTGTGTTTTCTCCACACACACACACACACACACACACACACACACACACACACACACACACACACACAACACAAAGACCTGGAGTTCAACTTGTGCTCGCCATTTTGTTTTGAATGTGACAGCATCTCTGTAATGCCCTATTCTAAATCACAGAGAGGGGGGGGGGGCGAAAAGAAAAAAAGAAAAAAAAAAACCTGAATAAATAAATCAGCAAATGGCAGTTGTCAGGGAAAAGGAAGAAGAAGACATTGTGAAAATCGCAAAGGGAAGATTTAAAATGCACTTTCTATCAATAATTAAGGGTTCTGAGATGTAGGTTTTTCCGCTCAGCACGAGGTTTCTGACAAAATGCAATCGGTAAGATTTAAGGAAAGTTTTGCCTTATTTATGCTAGAATGGAATTTGCTTTTGCTTATTACACGCTTTAGTGTTCAGAGTTTCATTTGCACACGAGTTCGAGTCAGAACTCAGAGCTACATCACACACACTTGTGAAATTTGAACAGCAGTTCCTGAGAGCAAACAGGCGGTATTTATAGATGAAGCTCTAGGCCTATAAAAGCTGCACCTCCTTTACTAATTACTGGACTGGAGTTTGCTTCCTTAAGTTAAAATGCTGGCAGTAGCCAGATGAAGATGACTTGGTCTTTAATGCAGGAGCATACAGAGGTGTGTGTGGGTGGGGTGGGGGGGGGGGGTATGTTTGCAGATTTGGAAGAATTTGCATGAAATATTTCATATGAAATGTCAGGGTTCTGTAACAAGTTAAAGTTAAAGGAGAGGGCAGAATTAGTGTTTGTATCAGCAATGGTCAAATTGTACTCCTCTTCCTCCTACTACTACAATGACTTCTACTACTGCTAATAATAATAATAATAATAATAATAATAATAATAATAATAATAATTGTACTGCTATTACTAATAGTAACCATCCATTTTCCATGCAGCTTATTCTACACAGGGTTGTGGGGGAGTCTGGAGCCTATCCCAGAAATCTTGGGGCATGGAACACCCTGTACAGGGTGCCACTACTATGCATCCATCCATCCATCTTCTATACCACTTATCCTTTTCAGGGTCAAGGGGAGTCTGGAGCCTATACCAGGGAGCATCGGGCACAAGGCGGGGAACGCCCTGTACAGGGTGCCACTAATACTACTAATAAAAAATAATACTAATACTACTACTACTAGTACTACATCTTCTTCTACTATTGTTGCTACTACTAATATGACTACTACTACTACTACTGTTACTACTACTAGTGTTACTACTATGAATATTACTACTACTACTACTTCTACTAGTGTTACTACTTTGACTACTACTACTGCTACTGCTACCACTACTACTACCACTACTACTACTACTACTAATTACTACTCACTACCACAGCCGCCTGCTGCCACCACTCTACCACTACTACCACTACCACCACCACCGCTACTACCACTACCACAGCTGCTGCTGCCGCCACCACTCCCACTACCACCACTACTACTACTACACCACTACCACCACACCCGCTGCTGCCACCACTCCCACTACTACTACTACCACCACCGCCGCTACCACCACTACACCACCACTACCACCACTACCACCGCACTCTATCACTGTTACCACTATCACCACTACCACTACCACAACCGCTGTACCACCACTACTACCACCACCCTACCACTACTTCCACACTGCACCACCACAATACCCACACCACCACGCCGCTGCCGCCACCTCACCACCAACCACCCACCACCACTACCACCCCCCACCACCACTACCACCACCCCACCACCACCAACATGTACCACCACCACCACTACCACCTACCACCACACCACCCACTAAACGCCACCTCAAACCATACCACACACTACAAACACACCATACAACCCTACCCACCCCACTACACCGCCCCCACCACTACCACTACCACAACACACCACACCACACCACCACCACCCAACCGCAACCACCACCAAATACCACCACCACCACCACCACTCCCACACTGTTACCACCACCACTCCACCACTACCACACTGCCGCCACCACCACCACACCCCACACCCCACACACCACGCGCCGCCGCCACCACCACTACCACCATACCACCACTACCACCACCGCCACTACATCACTACCACCACTACTCACACTGTTACCCTATACCACACCACCACACCACAACCGACACCACCACCACTACCACTACACACCACCACATGCCGCCACACCACTACACCACTACCACCAACACCACCACACCACTACCACTACTACTACCACCCAACCACTGCCCCACCACGCCACAATACCACACCGCACTACCACTCAACCAAAAACCACCAACTACTGTTCTAACGCACATACACCAACTACCAACGTTCCACCACCACCACACCAACCACCACACTATACCACCGCCCCGCCACCACCCACTACTACCACTACCACATACACTACCCTACCACACTTACTACCACCCTGACTACCACTGCAACCACCATCACTACCACTACCACTACTACCGCCACTGCTACCACTCCATACCACCACTACTACTACCACAACCGCTACCAACCACCACTACCACACTACCACCCGCTGCACCACTCTACCACTACCACCACTACCACTACCACTACCACTACCCCAACCACCACCACTACCACTACTACCACTTACCACCACCGCAACCACCACTACCACCACTACCACCGCTTCTTCCACTACTTACATACCACCACTACTACCCTACAACCACACCACCATTACCACTACACAAACAAAAACACACACACAACAAATACACTTACCCCCCCTACCCACCACCCCGCTGCCACACACCACCATACCCCACACTACCACCACTACTACTCACAACCATTACACAACCGCCACCCACCACTACACTACCACACTACCATGTACTCCACACTGAACATATACACAATACACGTGCCACCACCAACTACACTCACTACTACTACACTGCTGCACCCACTACTTACCACCATACTACTACTACTACCACCACTACCACTGCCACCACCAGCACCCACTACCACTACCACCGCCACTACTTCCCATAATACCTAACCATACCACCACACTGCTCCACCACCACTACACCACAACCACTACTACTACCCTCACTACTGCTACCACCACCACTACCACCACTACCACCACCACTATACCGCCCCACCACCACTACCACTACTACAACCGCTGCCACCACCACTACACTCACCAATACCACTACACCGCTGCCGCCGCCACCACCATCACCACCATACCACTACCACCACACTACCGCACCACACACCACCACCACCGCCACTCTCCAACTGACCCATATCACTCACCACTACCACAAACCGTCACCACCATCACTACCACTACCACCACCACCACAGCCGCCACTACCGCCACCACCACCACCACCACTACCACTGCCACCACCACCACTACACACCACCACCACTACTACCACTGCTACCACTACTGCAACCACTATTACCACTACTACCACTGCTACCTTCTCTATACTGTTACCCAACCACTACTACTACTACAACCGTGCCACCACTACCACCACTACCACTACCACTACTACTCACTACCACTACAGCCGCCGCTGCTGCCACTACCCACCACTACCACCACTACCACTACCACTAACCACCACCACTGCTACTACCACCGCAACCACATCACTACCACCACCACTCTACTACTCTTCCATTACTGTTACCCTATGACCACTACCACTACCACAACTGCTGCCACCAACACCAATATCACAATAACCACCACCACCACTCTCATACCACTTATCACCACCACCACTCACCACTACCACTACCATACACAACCGCTGTCACACCACCACTTACCACACAACCGCTCCACCACACCACACCACCACCACTACTACCACCACAGCCGCCGTGCCGCCACCACTGCCACCACCACCACCACTACCACTGCCACCACCACCGCAACCACTATTACCACCACTACCACGCCACCACTTACGACCCATACCACCACCACTACACAACTGTTGCCACCACCACTACCACCACTACCACTACCACTACTACTACAGCTGCCGCCACCACTCACCACCACCACATACCACTACCACCACCACTACTACCACCACCACCACTGCCACTACTACCGCAACCACACATACCACCACTACTACCGCTACCTTCCACTACTGTTACCTATGACCACTACCACACTAAAACCGCTGCCACCAACACCACCACCACCACCACTACCACCACCACCCCATCGCCACCACCACTCACTACTACCACCACTCTACCACCACCACTACTACTACCACCACCACCACTGCCATACCACCGCAACCACTTATCACCACCACTACCACGCCACTACTCTCCACATCACTGTTACCTATGACCACTACCACCACAACCGCGCCACCACTACCATTACCACAACCACTACCACTACCTTCCACCACTGTTACTACTCACCACTACCACTACTACACCACTACTACCACCAACACCGCTGCCGCACCACCACCACCACCACAACCGTCCACCACTACTACCACCACCACACCACCATACCACCACACACCGCCGCTGCTGCCACCACCCGCCACTAACTCACCACCACCACCACCACCACTACTACCACCACTGCCACTCTCTCTATTACTGCTACTCTATGACCACTACCACTACAACCGCCACCACCACCACTACTACCACCACTACCACCACTACCACCACTGCCACCACCACCACGCCGCCGCTGCCCACCACTACCACTACCACACGCCGCTGCCGCCACCACCACCACCACCACCACCGCCGCCACCACCACCACCACCACCACGCCGCCGCCGCCGCCACCACCACCACCACCACCACTACCACCACCACCACCACCACCACCACACCAATCACTACCACCGCCGCCCACAACACTACCACCACCACCACTAGCACCACTACCACCACCACCACCACCGCCAGCCACCACACCACTACCACCACTACCACCACCACCACCATCACCACCACCACCACCACTAACAACTTCCCATCACTGTTACCACCATGACCACCACTACCAACCGCCGCCACCAATCAACCAACACCAATCACCACTACCACTACCACCACCGCCACTAGCGCCACCACTACCACCAATACTCCACCAACCACACCACCACGACCACCACCACCGCCACCTTCCTCCCACTCAAACCACTACTCACTACCACAACCGCCACCACCACCACCACCACTACCAATACCAAACACTACCACCACCGCCACCACCACTACGCCGCCGCCACCACCACCACCACCACTACCACCGCCGCCGCTGCCACCACCACTACACACTCACTACCGCGCCGCCACCACCACCACCACCACTGCGCCGCCGCCGCCGCCACCACCACTCACCACCACCACCACCACCACCACCACCACTACCACCAATACCACTACCACCACCGCGGCGCACCACTACTCACCACCACCACTAGCACCACTACCACTACTACCACCGTCCAGCCACCAACCATCACCACCACTACTACCACCACTACTACTAACACCACTACTACCAATCACCTTCTTCTATTACTGTTACCACTATGACTACTACTACCCGGCGGCCACCACCAACCACACCACTACCACTACTACACACCAACTACACACTACCACTGCCACTAGCTCTGACTACTTTGACTCACATATTACTCTCTACCAATTCTCCCACCATGACTACTACTACTACTGCTACTACTACTACTATTAGTATCACTACTACTGCTACTAGTTTTACTACTTTGACTACTACTGCTGCTATTGCTACCACTACTACTATTACTACTAATTCTAATCCTACTACTGCTACTAGTACTACTGCTAATGCTGCTATCTCTACTGCTACTACTACGAATCATAAACCGATTGCTTTAAGACTACACAAGAAAGGTTTACCAAAGTGTCTACATAAATTATCAATCTTGGTAGAATTCAATATTTTAGCGAATCAAATGCTCAATTATCCCGCTACAATATCACACTGTTTGTTCATTTAACTCAAACTGTTTTCCGTGAACTGTGTGAAAATCGCCTTTGAAGTCCGCGACATCATCATTCAAACACCAGAAGCTTTCACAACACTGCCATCCATCTTGACATACACATGCAGAAGTAATACAAGCATGTGGGTGGATTTCTTTTTTTCGGGGGAGAGAAGTGGATTCTGTATTTAGCTCAACAGGTGAGGGAATTCCGGAACAGGCAGGAGAGCCCAATAAAATTCCCGTCTGTTCTTCCCGCCCCATTCCCTAATCGCCACCAGACCCCGGCGTGCTTCAGACCCTGCCCTCGTAATACCTCTTCAAATAATACGTATTTAGCTTGGATTTACGCAAAGCTGCCGAAGCCATAAACCTCTTCAAAGTGCGGTGTAGCCTTTCATTAGGAATCCCCACGATGCCGGGGCCCGCTATCTGGTCTTCATTAAAGATAATCACTGCGTGTTTTACCTGTTGGCTTTATTGTAACAGGGGCTGTAAAAACAGATCCACGTCTCAGGTTTTCTTGTTAACACAAGTAAACAAACCGGGAGCGTTTTCTGTTTTTAGATCTTGGAACAAGGGTACTTTGTGTGTGTGTGTGTGTGTGTGTGTGTGTGTGTGTGCTTTTGGATTTGGGTGTGGGCATATCTGCTTATATGTGTTTATTACTCAGAGGTTTAGAAAAAAATAGTTTCGGATAAAGAAAACGTATAGTGTGTGGTTTGAAGGCAAATCTGTGCGATTACTTGTGAGGGTCAGGATGCAAACTGTGACACTGACCACAGCCCATCACCCTGACAGAGGGGTCAGGTATTTGACCTCGCTGGCCTTTGACCCCTAGCTGATTGAAGTGACAGTCTATCTTAGTTGCTGGCATGGTTGAAACGACATTGACGTGTGTGCTTGAGTGTGTGTGCATCTGCGAGCTTTTGGTTGGAACAGCCCTCTGCTTTTTGGCTGCAGGTCTTGTAAGTGGTAGATGCCAGGCAGTGAACTTGAGCTCTGTCCTACTACGGTGAGTGAGAGGGGTCATATATCTTAGAATTACTTTTTCATTTTCATTTTTAAATCTTGGTGCAATTATTACGCAACATGAGACCATAACAGACGGGAAAATAAACAATAATTTAACACGTCTAAACATAAGCCCACTTTTGTTACATTTATGGATATTTTTATATCTATATGTGTAATACGAGTAAAGAAAATGTTAAAAGACTGATTTTATTTATGGCTGCCTGCTACAGTTTCCTTGTGTGTCTTTGATACTACACCACAATTCTCAATAGTCATTAAGCAAAGGTTTGTTTTGCCCCTCCACCATGGATTAATGTAATGGCCTGTCTACATTTCCACCTTGTCCGATGTCCAAGGTCAAGCATTCTCTCTCTTTTTCTTACTCTCTCAGCATTCTCAAATGTTGAGTGTCGCTCAGCATGGCCTCCTCGCTAATCCCTTCACAGACGAGCCCCCATATTGAGTCCCATTGAGGCAGAGGGACTTGAAACAGGACACTGCAGCCAGATCCAGATAGGCTCTCCGATAACGTGCCAGGGCAGAGCTTCAGTATATGGGACCGGACCCTGGAATTCAGCATATACATCATCATAAAGCTATTAGTAGCCAGAGTTGGTCCTTTTCGGTATGGTGTGAGGCAAAAAGAGGTATTGCAGGTAGAAATACCCCAGTTACACTCTGATGCTAATATTTATTTGTGGGCCACTTTTTCGTTTTGAGTAAAAATTCTTAAAGTGATTTGCATATAAAAGATTACGAGGTAAATGCAAAGTATTTATCGTAAAGATGCATCAATCAAACAATCTACAATCACTAACACCCCCACCCAACCCACCAAAAAAAAACAAAAAAAACAACAATAACAAAAAACCTATGAATAAATTAACTTAAATAAGTTCCTTCTTGGAGCGCATGGTGGCTTAGGGTTTAGCACGTTCGCCTCACACCTCCAGGGTCCAGGGCCCGATTCCCATCGGGACCCTGTGTGTGCGGAGTTTGCATGTGCTCCCCGTGCTGCGCAGATTTCCTCCAGGTACTCCGGTTTTCTCCCTCAGTCCAAAGACATGCATGGTAGGCTGATTGGTGTGTCTAAAGTGTCTGTAGTGTGTGAATGGGTGTGTGAATGTATATGTGATTGTGCCCTGAGATGGATTGTCACTCTGACCAGGGTGTACCCTGCTTTGTGCCTGATGCTCCCTGGGATAGGCTCCAGGTTCCCCGTGACCCTGAAAAGGAGTAAGCAGTAGAAGATGGATGGATGAATGGATGGATGGAAGATCCTTCTTTTTGGTGGCCCATAAATGCAAAAATGATTAACAAACCATAAACAGCAAAAAATGCAACAGCAAAAAATGCAACAGCACATTTGGAAAATCAACAAAAAATGTGTAAAAACACAAAAGAAAATTCGGAAACGGTGAAATCAAAAAAGCAACGGGAAATTTGGAAATACAACAGCAAATTCATAAATGCAAATTCAGAAAAAATGCAAATTTAGAATCAAAACAGCAAATTTGGAAACATCGCAGAAAATTCAGTAACAAAAAAGTAATTTTGAAGCATAACTGAAAATTCAGAAACACATCAGCATTAACAACAACAACAACAACAACAAACAAAAAAACCCCAGAAAGTCCAGGTCCTTAATGAACATCATTTGGTTTTTAGTGTTATTTGTTGTGTTGACTGATTTGCTTTTGTATTTTGTATTTTTTTTGAAGCATTTTGCACTTACAAGCCATAATGCCTTTTGATCTGAGTTTAAAAACATATACGTAGTCTTCTTTCCAAGATCTATAAATATTTAACACGTCCACATAAATGTGTACAAAAATGTACACAAGGCAACTAGAATTTAAAGTTACTAGCAGTTCTATCAGGAGGTTTATTGAACATTCCAGCTCTGGGAATATCTGGCGAAGTTATCTTGGTGTTTTAATAATGACAAAACCTTCAAACAAACCGTTTTCATTTATTACAACCTTTACATAGATGTTTATTACACTCGTACGACATTGTATCAATAGCTATATTGTTGTGATATAAAATGAGCAAATTTAAAAGTATTTTGTGAAATAAATCCTTTTACAATTACATTTCAGAACAAGGGTTTTATAACGCTACAGTTTAACCCTCTTAGCAAGGGTGAGGTTATAATAAGGGGTGGAGAACCGATCACATCCACCCTTCACTGTTTTTCTTTCACTCTTATCAGCAGTAAGGTGTTCAATTATGTGTAATTGGGTCTCACATGGCATGTTCTCTACCGTAGACAAAACAAGAAAGAAAATGGTTGGGAAATGTTAAGTGCTCCACACAAGGGTGTGGTTTCCTTGAATCTACAAAAGAAGCCCAAAGGGGCATTCACCTGTCAGAAACCCCCATACCACAGCACTGCTGAAGCAAAAAGAGATCACAAACACTGACAGTGCTTAATGACGGGGGGGTTTGGTGGGAGAGAGAGAGAGAGAGAGAGAGAGAGAGAGAGAGAGAGAGATTGTCTGTTTCTTAACTTCAGAGAAATGTCAATTGCTCATTAGCACCTCAGGGCAAATGAGACAAGAGAAAATGATTGATTTTGCTGTTGGGCAATGTAAGACAAGGCAACAAATAGTCCTCCTGTCAAACAACTTAATAAATAGCTCGGCTAAATGTAGCAAAACAGAATGCAAATGCATGTGGAATCTCCAGCTGTCAATACACGGCCCAAAATAACACCTGACTTACACTTCCTCTGATTCACATTGTGGATGCACTTGGATTGATGGGTATTTGTTTGATTACGTGTAAATACAGCTTTCACATGAAAAAAAAAGCCTTATTGTGAACCAAGAACAAGTGTCCTTATGATTCAACATCACACTGAAGCACAATATTACAGTATTTAGAATTGATACTATTTCATTAAATATAAATGTGTTCATTATTTACTCTTTTAAGTCTTTGGGGTTTTACAGGAAAATGAGATTTAGGCCACTTTTCATTTTTCTATATGCGGCATGCTTGTATTAAATAAACAAGATAATAAATGTAATATATATATATATATATATATATATATATATATATATATATATATATATATATATATATATATATATATATATATAAATATATATATATATATATATATATATATATATATATATATATATAAATATATAAAGGGAAAAGAGAAAATAAAAAAGAAATACATATTAAAAATTTATATATATGATTTATAATAATTCAGATTATTATTTTAAATATTATTATTATTATTATTATTATTATTATTATTATTATTATTATTATTATTATTATTATTATTATTATTATTATTATTATTATTATTATTATTATTATTAAATCTATCTATGTGAAAGTGCAGACCAACTTTCACCTATGTACATCTTTATTTTTTTATTTAGCATAGATATATTATCATTATAATAATATAAAATTTAAATATGCAAATAGAATGAAAAATATATACTGTGCCCTCCACTAATATTGGCACCCTTGGTCAATATGAGCAAAGAAAGCTTTGAAAAATTATCTTTATTGTTTAACTCTTGATCTTTTGCTCAAATAAGTTTATCAAAAAAAATCTATCTTTCTTAAATATAGGTGTGCAACAATTATTGGCACCCCTATGAATTCATATGAGAAAAATATATTTTAACTATATTCCCATTGATAGTTTACCTTTTTTTTTTTTTTTTTGTACACCTGGGTGACTAGGAACAGGAAATTGTTCAACCATGACTTCCTGTTTCACAGGGGTATAAATATGAGGGAACACATCAGCCAGATTCCTATAGTCATTCATAACAATGGGTAAGACCAAGGAATATAGCTGTGATGTGCGGCAAAAGTTTGTCGAGCTTCACAATATGGGAAGTGGCTATGAGGAAACAGCACAAGCATTAAAAATGCCCATTTCCCCCATCAGGGCAATAATTAAGACGTTCCAGTCAAATGGAAATGTTATTAATCAATTGTAGCAAGGGGTGGGGCTACTGCAAAGCCACCAGAACAGTTTCAGTACACTTTTGCATCAATTCTCTGAAACTGCACTGGAGCAAAAGATGTTCCCTGAGATGATGTTGTGATTATGGTGGTGGACAGTGATCTCTAACAAAAATACTCAAAAATCTCACATAGGTGTTCAATTTGAAAGCCAGACCATGAACATTTTCCTCCTCATCAAAGCATTCATGAGCCCTCATGGATGGCATGGAGTCCTCCTGGAAGAGGCCACTCCCATCAGGATAACGTAAATGATAAAAGTGATCAGTCTGAAGTGCTTTATATTGATTTGCAAAGACTCTACCGACTCAATGACTGTCTGTATGCGTTAATGCCAGTCGTCTGTTTCAGCAGTGATGTATTTTATGAGGCAAGATAGGTTTAGTATATTAGAGAACCTTTTACATTTCTCTTGCTCATGTCAGGCAGACAAATAGAGTCTGATGTTTTTAGTCAATTTGCTCTGGTCCACTTCAGTGGCACCTCTGGCCTGGCAGCCACCTTAATAGCTAGCTTTAAGCCCATAATTTCGCTTTCACCGCCCAGGATAATTCAGTTGTGGCAGCCATCTCTCCAGCCATTACATTACATTACATTACATTACATTTATTCATTTGGCAGACGCTTTTATCGAAAGTACAATCCAAGCATGCGGTTCTGACAAGGGCTGACTTTATTGCAAGTGCTAAGACTATGCTTCCATGTCCGGGATAATGCAAAAGAGTTGTAGAAGCTATGAAAGAAAACACCGTAGTTTGTAAGTGCAGAGAGTACAATTCAAGGATACAAAAGAGTATAAAAAAGTGACACTGCCTTGCAAATTGAGCATTAGGATTAGATGAAATAAGTGTTCACAGAGGAGCAGTGGCTTGAGGAGATGACTTCACATTCCTAGGTGCAATTTAGAGTCACCAATCTACCTGCCAGCAGTTTTTTGCTTCTAGCTCCACCCATATAACCCTGTTTGCCATGCACTATTTGGCAAGAAGGATATCAAGCACAATGATATAGAATCATGCTGAAGTATAGTACAGCAATAGACACAATGTAAGAATGTAGGATAACTTTAATGTACTGTCCTGTGGAAAATTGCTATAAGGGTTGGAATTGAAACATTTTTTTGCAGCTCGAGTTGTAGTTCTAAATGCACCAAATGCACAAAGATGAGGATTAACAACATGTATCTTCATATTATATTCCAGCTGTGATGGGTTGGCATACTGTCCAAGGCGTTCCCCAACTTGTGCCCCAAGTTCCCTGGGATAGGATTCAGGCTCCCCTGTGACCATGTCTAGGACAGGTGTTTTGGAAAATAGATAAATGGATAGATGGATGGATGGATGGATATTGTATTCCAGGCCTAAACTTCAATTCTCTCAGCTTTTTAAAAAAAAAGAAAATGCTTTAACATCCCGTTAACATCTCATTCTGTCTGGCTGACAATGAGGCCTGCGTTTAAGACGTTTTATGTTCAGTAAACAACAGCACAGGCGCCCAAGTCTTCAATTAAACCGGCTTCCATGGAGACTTCTGGGGAACCATGATTGTGATACAATTATAGTAAAGACAGAGTGTGTTTTGGACGCTTAGCTGACCCTTTGAATTCATTCAGTGTTTATAGCTTCGTCATGGTCGTAAAACGATGTGGGATTTCTCTTTTGTTTTCTGAGTCACAGTGTACATTGTGTTGTGTTTGTGGTTACCATGTCGTTCATGTTAAATGGGACTTTTAGTCAATTCTTGATTTTTGTCCTTAGATCACTGACAGTGGTTCAGGCACACTTTGTGTTTGAACAACAAGCAACATGATGTTGGAGAATCATACCAGTATAATTATTGTACGTGTGCCATGGTAGCACACTGGTGCAGTGGATATAGTTGCGTTTTCACAGTTCCTAAATCCCTGTTTGAATCCTGAGCTCAGGTTACTGACTGTGTGGAGATTTACATGTTCTCCACCTCTATGTCTGGGTTTCCTCTGGGTTCTCTGGTTTCTTCTGACCTCCAAAAACATGTCATTAGCTGAACTTGTCTATGATAAATTACCCCTAAGTGTGCTTGGTGCGCTGTGATGGACCGGTGTCATATCTAGGGTGTATTCTCACCTCCCGGCCAGCGTTCCCATGATATGCTCTGGATGCATAACAACCCCAACCAGGATGAAGCGCTTAGTGATACTCACTACAAATGCGGCCTGTTTTATTTTATTATTTCCTTCTGCAATCATTATTATTGTCACAAGGATTCACTTAGACAAAACTGTTTAAACAAACACACCCATAATGATTTATTCATACTCGCTCAATCCATTTGTTTCTGTTACAAGAGAAGTATTTAATTAGCTTGTAAGCCCAAAGTAAATAGCGTAGATGCAAAGTCAATACACTGTCCATGCAGTGAAAACATATTTATGTCAGATCAGGGGCCTGTTCTTCTTATACGGATTACTGATCTTGGTTTTGTCCATTCTACGAAGTGCTTGTCAGACTTAATATGAAGACAAGAAGTCTGTAAGTTCAAACCTGCTCAGGACCAAGCTTATTCAAAGTAAACAAGAGTAGACGTGTGTTGCAAATTCGGCAAATAATGTGCATGCTTTATTCTTAAACGTATTGTACAAGCATCGCTAAATCAGGGTCGTCATTATTATTTCAAGTCCTTGAATGAATTAAAAACGGTGCTCTAAACTTGCTCCAAAGCAAGTTTCCATGATTTGAACAAGCAGCTTACAGTTGGCGTCTCTGTTGCTTATATACGTAACATTTTAAATAAAGCCTTAGCACAGGGATGTGAGATGTATGGACGCTGTCACGCTTTCTTTTTTTTTCTTTTTTTTTTTAATATATGCATCTATTGAAAATGAATACAGACAACCTTTTTGCGTGTGTAGTTTCTTTAAACAAGTGGAAATAAACTAAATATGTAATTAGTTCATTAGAAGTCATTTGGACTCAAAATAGTAAATTGAGTATGAATGAATTAGCTAAATCCTGAATTAGCTAAGTTTGATGATTTCCTGACTCTGATTTAGTTCGCCACATTCATCTAAGCAGTGGATGTGTTACTACACTGGAAAACAAACGGAAACTTTTAATGGTCTCTTCAGGTTTCCATATCGTTCACATTAAACAATCGTTGACTCGCCAATCCTGGGTTGTTGATACAAATCTGCAATTTCCAGGCCGAACAGGAACATTAAGTTTACATTAAGTTGTCTCTTCTTAATTCAGTTTTCAGGTGCACATTAGCCCAGTTAGAATGATCAAGATTAGTAAACCTGGCATGTTTAATTTTTATCCTGGATTTGATAATGTATGAAAATCGGGGCCTTGGGGTTTTAGAACAATACTTCCTGAATCATGTGGATGATCTGCTTGTTGATAAAAGGCTTTGAGACACAATGTACTGTATTACATTCTAAACTGAGTGGTAATGTCACAACAACAACAACAACAACAACAACAACAACAAACCCACATATATTATCCAAGATTACTCGAGCTTAAGTATCGCCAAGCACTTTTTCCCATTTCAGTAAAATATGTGTGTAGTTGAAATGTTACCCATGAATGAATACTATTCTGTATTTGTCCATTACTTAGAGCAATGCTCTGTTGGCACAGTTGGACCATGACTACAGGACATATTCACATGACACTCCTTCTACTGAACAAATATTAACGATCTCACTAAAACAACATTTCTGTGTACTCATGTATTTGACTTCAAGGCAACCTATATGCTTGCCAAATGATCTGGTTTACACTGGATGATTTGTAGGCCACAAGGATTGTGAAACCTGACATGATTCCAGAACAAAAAAAAAAAGGAAGCCTCTGGGAATGTTAAACAATTGATAAACATTAGTCAAAGATAACTGTAAAGTAATAAAAGAAAAGAATAATCTGCTTAATTACACCATCACCATCTTTTACATATAACGTCTCATGGGTGGAACCTTAATTTGGTCTATTGTTTTTGCTGCCAGCTCACAATGCCACACAATGACTAAGCACCTTGTTAAACATAAACTACATAACATATCATCATCCTGCCAAGCAAAAGGCTATTTTAAAGGATAAAATAAACATACAATCTATTTCATTTCTCTTTGTTAAGCAAAGAACAATATTCATGTTCACTTTCATTTCGCTTCCTGTGAGACACGTGAAGCAAACCATCTCCTCGAACTGCTACTCATATGCTACTCATCCCTCCATCGAATTTTGCTCTTTTGGAACCCAGGCAGGCATGGATGTCTACATATATATATTTATAGTAAGTTTGATTCATAAATATGCCAATTTTGTTCGTATATCATATCACTTGACCACTAAATCATTATAAAATAATCATTTTTCCCATGGATATTTAGAGCTCTGTATACAGTAATAGCAGATGCCTCTGTTGTCGGTGCTAGTCCGTGTTCGGCTGTGGCGCAGTTGGAAGAGTGGGTTGTCCACTAATCGTAGAGTTGGCGGTTTGATTCCCAGCCCGGGTGAGTCCATATGCAGAATTGTCCTTGGGCAAGACACTGAACCCCAAGTTGCTCCCGATGGCAAGCTAGCGCCTTGCATGGCAGCTCTGCTACCATTGGTGTGTGTGTGAATGAGACACAGTGTAAAGCGCTTTGGATAAAAGCACTACATAAGTGCATATTTACCATTTAGTCCAACAATCTTGGCACCAATCAAAGTAGTAGGGCTTCTCAGACAACTATATCTCAACATAACAACCCAAACAACTGCTTACTACCACTCATTTCCTTCTTCTATTGTTTATATTAATCTGCTTACTTTGTTTTGTTGAGCTATGGAGTTTGAGCCAAGTTGAAGGTTTAAAAACTATATTTGACCATATAGCAAACAAATTAAGTCAGATTCCGTGATTGTGGTGCCACTTAGCTCTATAAAAAAAATAAAGACAAAAAGAAAAATCTCTTCAAAAAAAATTTTTTTTATATGCATTTACCCATTCAAAAATGCGTTAACCCATCTCTCACACAACAACAGCTGAACTTTTACAAGGCTGACCATAGTGGAATTTTGCTCATAAATGAACCAGGGTTGGTTTTTGTAGCATAGAATTAGCATACAAACAAAATACTGTTACCAAAATATCCTTTTTAATGAATACTTCACGTTTAATCTGTCATTTTGGGAAACTTGGGAGATTTGTATTTTTAAAGTGACCTCATCAATCATTATCACTGAAAACAGAATGAGAGAATTTTTCTTCAGGATCTTTCTTATCTTGAGGAAATTGCGATGATGCGACTTCCTGTTGAACATGTGGCCCAGGGAATATTACAAATATTTCATCGGGGCGAATGTGTTCCAGGGTTGAGCGAATGCTGTGGAACGAAAATGTAGATTTTTTTATAACCTATAATGGATGAACCATGGAGAAGGATGTTTAAAGCATGAGATGTTAAATGGATGAGGTGTTAAATGGACTCATTAATGCAAAAATAATATGATTTTAGAAGTATTTTGATGATTGTATTTCAAGGTAAACTGTAATTATAGCGTACTGGGACAGACAAAAGTGCTGTAGACTTTGTAATGGTTTTATTAATGTTTAATGGAAAAAAAGCACTTTAAATGTGTTTAAAATGTCTTACAAGTTCACTTTCCATTCATATTTGTAAATATAAATGGCACAATAATCGTCATACTTTTGGTCGAGTTTCTGCCCAGTATGGTTAGTATTACACAGACAGGTGACTGGTGCGTGTCTCCTTTCAGAAACTGATCTCTTCCAGTCTCCTTTTTGAGCATGGCTCAGCTTTAAAAGTAATAAAAGAGGACGGGTCTGGCAGTGTGGTACAAAACACGTGATTGGGTTCCTCGCAATCCCCCCTTTTGGTGCGCATTGTACATTCACCCAACCATTTAATTCAACAAATCCACACTCATGATCCGTCAGGAATGGCGCTCGGGTTAGTTCAATTTGTAGCGAGCGATCCTCGTGTGATCAAAGCCCGGGGACCTCTGCTCAACATGCGGCTTAAATTAGACTAACACCAAAGTCTCGGGCGCACCGAGTCGGTATTTGGAATGCCTTTGCAAAGAGAGAATTCCTTCACACATATGGTTTCAATATGAGCGGATGCCAGGCTTACAGCTTTAATGGCTTGACACTCCTGACTCCCTGAACGTTCTCGTGCTGTCACCCGCGAATCTGTGTACTGTTGTTTTTTTTTTTGCAATCTTCACTCAATGCCCTCGTTAGGTTGTGTGGCCAAGAGGTCATGCAGCTAGGGGAATGCCTGGTGCCGTGGTGTACTGTTTAGGCATGTGCCTGTGTAACGCGTACACTGTGGTCTGCCAGAGTCACTGATACTCCTGAAATGAGTCCAAGCTTAGAGCTAAGCTTATTTCATGGTTTCGACTCTGTTATGGTAGCCAGACACGTTCTTGTTTGTTTGAGAAGAGCAGCTTGCGAGTGATGATGTGTGCAAGGGTTGCTTCAGTTCAAAGTGTGTGATTGTGTGTGTGTGTGTGTGTGTGTTGTGTGTACCTTGCAGTCCCCACATCTGTCAAGCATGTGCATCTCTGCAAATACGCAAACACCATATTATGCCACTCACATCCAAACTCGAGCTCCAGCATCCCCGAAACACATGGCTGCAGTCTCCCGAAACGGTCGCCCACTGACACTGTCCAGCTGAAAAGACTTACACTAAATACAGCTTTGGCCCAGAGCTGGAATGTTGGGATCAAATAAAAAGAAATCAAATGGGGAAAGGGCTACGTTTTCCATATCTGTATCCTATCATAACATTATTATCTGATAAACCATGTGTTACATGAATGTGAGGAGACTCCACTCCTCTTCACTCCGCTCCACTCTCCAATCCTCTCCTCTCACACCACACAAATAAAGCTAATAGCACTCACACTCACACACCAAATCCCCAGATCCTGCCATGCCTCTGATTTCACAGCTGGATTGACTTTAGGAGTCTCGGGAGAGTGGAAAATGTGACATTTTTTACACTGGGTTTGCACTTTTGTCACAACAGGCGTAAAAATCAGAAAAGTAGGAGCAGCAGGAGGGCAAAGCCGGGAGCTGCTGCACTCTCCCACCACTATTTCTGATACACTGCAATTAGCTCAGTCCCTGTAGAGATCACTGCTGAGAGACGGGCTATGTGCCTGCATGTGTATTTGGTGTGTGTGTGTGTGTGTGTGTGGTGTAAGTGGAGAAAGAGAAAGAGAGATTTAACAATGTCTACACTATACATTTTTACACACTGTCAGACAAAAATGAAAATGTACAGGTATATTTTATGCTCTACAAGGTAAAACAATGGTCTTTGAGGTCCAATTGTGTAGCTTAAATGAGGTTTAAAAGGAAAGACAACCCAACAGAAACCAGGACTTTACTTATAGAACGGTGCAGCTGTAAGAGGAAATAATAAATGACTATTTGGAGCCTATCTTTGAAAAATGGGCCAATTATTCATATAGTATATCATTTGTAATCGTCCCTACAAAACATGAAACAAAATAAAATAAAATAGATTATTTAAGGGTCCTTTGTATCATTACGGTTCTTCATTTAAGCTACTGCTTGGAAATATTTAACATTTTCCCAGAGGGACAACCAAACAACCCAGGTTATAGACAAGTTTATGGGTAAGTACCGGAAAGTATGTAGTAGAAAGAATGCTACATTTGCTCGGAGTATAAACAAAGCAAGTGTCCGTTTCTGACAATGTATTAGTTATTTTCTTACGATTATTTTTTTCCTCTTTAAAAAAAAAAAAAAATTTACACTAGAGAATGACAAAGATCATGGGACCGTTGATTTTCTATGTACAATCGCAACAAGGAGCGATGTTTCATTGCCAACAGCAAGCGCACGCAGCAACATTTGTACCGGGATTTTCTCAATTCTATGCCAATTACTGTATGTATGACGCTATAAAGCAGTCGATTTGAACAGTATGGTTCAAAGGATTCACAAACAAACAAAAAAAAAAACAATACATAAAACATCTGGTGGTTTTTCTTGTCATCTCTTGCTGGATGCTAGTATGCTAATTAAGTACCTGAAAAAAATGGCACTTGAAATAATGAACACCAATGTTCATAAAAAGGAACTCTTGAACAGAATTAAGGAACATTATTTCAAATCCAATGCTAACGCTTACAGTGGTAGTCATTGAGATGTTTTGCTAATGTTTAGCTGCTAGTTGCTAGTTAGATTGCTAATGCTGCATCCGTGGCACCTTGTAAGTGATAATTTGCAAGTCAGAGCATGTAAAGCTCATAAAAAACTACTTTAACCACAACTGTACCATTACAGGCCTGAGTCTCTATTGGTTCTGATCTACTATCATGAACTTTTACCATTCATGCCACATTTTGGTCTGAAATTGCAGCAGAGCAACAACAGTAGATAGTAACGAGTGGCTTAGCAGCAAGCTAGTTGTTTAACATGAGTGTTAACTAATATTGGTGATGACCTTCTCAACGCGATAATTAGCATGATCAGAATGATCGATTTAACCAGGTTCTCTGTCTGTTTATTAATTGATTTGTTAATGTTACGCTGTTTACAGAGTGAGCAGCCATGTTGATTTGATTTCACTCTGTAAACTGGGGAAGAACCGGTAGCTGAGAAGACAACCTCAAGTTGACGAGTTGAAATTGCAAGTTGAGGGGGGTGTTTTCGCTGTTTTTACTGGTTGTAGGAGGGGTATTAAAAGTTGCAACTTTACTTCCATGAGTTTCATGCTAGCAACTGATTACTACTTACATAATAACCCTGCTGAAAAACCTTCATAGAATTGCAATGGATTTAATGGTAATAATAGGAATTTTATAGGTTTTAATGGAAACTCTAATGGTCCCTGTGGATATCTACCGGTAATTTATCGCCTTCTACTGGTGGCATGATGTGTCTTATTGGTACCACTATTGACCAATAAAGGTGGTGGGAATGGTTTTAATGGTTATCTGATGGTTTGTAATATTTGTATTGTAGTCTATTAGAATTCCTGTGATGGTTTCTGTTGGGTTTTTTTTAAAAGGGAAGTGAGTGTAACATATATAACCAATGTCATGAAACTGCCATAACATCCCAGCCCCTGGACTGTCCTATACGGTTCAGTTTGTCTGGAAAAAAAACAAAAAACAATGTTTCTAAGAACGTTTTTATGCTTCTTGCTTCCTTTTCTCTACATGCCTACATGGCCACAAACGTAGCCCTGATACTCCAGTAACAACCATTTGGAAAGATCAATTTTTTTAAGCTTTTCATGAGACTAATAGAGACATTGTGTATTTATTTGGCCTGATGATTGATTCCAGATTTCTTTTTTCGCTCCTTGTCATTTTTTTTTTTTTTATTCTTTTCATTATTGTCTTCCTCCCTTCTGACTCCTGTCGTTAATAGGACAGTGTCTTGCTCTTGATAATGTCCTTTCATTTGCAGCCTTCAGTAATATCAAAGCAGCTGCTTAGCTTTTGGGCTTTCCCTTTAACATGTCTGCTAAGCTAGTTAAAAAAAAGAAAGAATAAGAAACAACCTCGTCCGTGACCATAAATACGCTCTGTTGACTTCAAACAGAGTGGGCCTCCGTTAAGTATTCGCCGAACAAGGTAATTTATGCATAAAGAGACTTTCGTCATGTATCCGAAATCAAAGCCCAACTTTTACAACCTGCGCTGTGAAAAGAACCAGAAGATCAGAGTTTAGCAATTGAAGGGAACTTTCACTCATGTCTCATGTTCTCTCTCTTTCTCTCTCTCTCTCTCTCTCTCTCTCTCTCTTCTTTCCTCTCTCTTTTCCTGTAGGCAGCAGGGTTAATCTGAGGCATAAAGGTTACGATGTATGTCTTGTGAGTAATGATGGGCTGATGTGTGTGGAGATGGCGTGACAGTGTGCAGTCGTTAACCTCTGCTCGTGGCAGATAGCGCCGTTAGCTATGCTGTGGATGGGACATCTCTCCGATCGTCCACGTGATTTACAGCTGTAAGCATGGCCCTTGCACGGTGCAGGCCAACACTATCAACTTCTTTTTTGCTCTCTAATAGAAACATCGCTCAAGCACCTGCAACATGCCAGAAGTATCGATGTATTTGATTTGTTGTGTAGTTTAATCATTATAATAAAAAAAGTTATTGTTGATTTGCAACAAAACTTATAAAAAAAAAGTTAACAAAAAAAAAAAGATTTAAAAAGTTAGTAGTCAAATATATTTTTCTACGTTTTCAAACATTGATTTAATCACACATGTTCAGGTTAATTACTCGTTCTTTGTCATTAGGAATCCTATGTTGTGTTTGATTGGGTTTATTTAAAAAAATCACACTGATTACAAAAAATGGATACGGTTAATGCAAGAAACTATCCAATCAAATCGCGTTCTTTCACATTCAATAGATTTTTAATAGATCATCAAACCTTATCTCTTAATAAACGTGTACGATTTGAACAAACAAGGGCGACATGGTTGAATTCTGTCACATGCATATGGTGTGAAAATATTTCCTAGTCCTGTTTATTTGGATTTATTCCACTGCGCCGAATTCTCGATTCTGATTGGTCAGAATGTGTTGATTAATGTTCTATAACAGCAGCTTTAAGAGGAGTTCTGGCTGCATGGTTCATATCAATGCACTTGTTCGAATCGTTTCTTGAGTAACAGCTCATTTTGAGTGACTTGTCTGGCGGATCAAAAATGTGAGGACACATTTATTTAGCATTAATGGAAGGAGTCTCCAGTGTCAGTGCTTTGTAACAATAAGAGGGTCTTGTTGTTTCTCAGTAACGTGATAAAGCATTTTCTTTTTAATTTTAAACTTCAAGAAAAAGGAAAAAAAAAAAGAGAGGCTGGTGAGGGAACAGCATCTGGAGGTGTGAGGCGAACATGCTAACCACTAAGCCACCGTGCGCCCTAAACATTTATATAAATGGTATAAAGTACCATGCGTTGTTCTGTAATAAGTAAATCATTGTTTTTGCTTGCAAACTGCTGTGGTATAAAAGCAATACAACACTTCATATCATGCTGTTATTGCCTCGGGCCGCATCACACCCATGAAATCGAAGTTGAAGTTATGTGTCGTTTAGTATGAATATGTTAGCCTTAAGGTTATCTAGAAGCTAGAGTGCTCCAAAACAATCACAGAAATTCGCATTGAAGAAATGTACACTCTCTCTCTACCACCAATACCGATCAACAATGTTGATGACATCATTCAGCTTCTCATCAGATTTTCCAATCATCCAATCAAATGCTCTCTACAATCTGAAGTGTCCCACCCCCAACATTATAAAAATCCATGCTACCAACTGACAAGGGGACTTTATAAACTTCATGGGGACTTTAACATTCTACCAGATTACACATGTCCGAAATAGCATACCGTGACAGAATGTACTGCATTCGGTTCAGTACCTAATGCTCAGCCATTGATATAATATGTACTGATCAGTACATAATACTACTATGACAGCTCTTCTATGCCAGTCCTATTGGCTTATGGGATAGCGCAGTATCCACAGTTTCCATTGGTTCCATACTGCAGAATCTGTTTTATGAGTACCGAGAATTCGGACATACTACTTGCCTACTCAACAGTAGGGTAGTAGGGACATTGGGACGCAGTATGGCATCCTTATATACAGACTACTGCCCCCTAATGGTGTGGAGACCAGATCCATTTTCATAGGTGCGTATTGTACACTATAGGCATTACAGCTATTAATCATTTTGTTAATTTCAAGAACAACTTTTTACAGAAGATGTGATCATTAGTCAGTCTTGTCAGGTGAATCAGGTAACTCAACATAATCAACAGAATCATTTAAACTGATAAAGCAAACAATATAAATAATTTTAAACATCAGGTGCTCTACCGCACGTACAGTGATTCCTCCATATCATATTGGCTAGATTTTTTCAATCCGTAACACTTTCAGCACTAATTGGACGGCCTGAATTTCGCTTTCTCATCATAGTATCTGCATGTCAGTACGCTCTGAGGCAGCAAAAGATGGATGTGGCCGAAATATGAAGTGAGTGCTGTTTGAAATCCAAAGCATATGTGTACGAACGCTTATTGGCATGATGTGTTCTGCATGTGAGAGTGAGAGAAAAGAGAGGGGAGGAAAAAAAAAGAAGACAGACAAGAAAAAGAAGAAAGGAATCACAAGAAAGTCTATGAAGTGTCAGGCCATTAGCCTCTGCCGTGACCCTGTGACTGTTTGTTGACACTTTCTGATCGGAGGCCCTTGAACACAAAAAAGGGGGGAATGAGAAAGAAAAGAAAAAGGAATGCTCTTTTTTGATGGATGAAGGGGTCTCCTGTTACATTTGGATGGAGCACAGCTGTGACAAGCTGCTAAGTACACCCAAACAAGCTGCCTCGCATCTGAGAGATGTAACAGAACGGCTTAACAGCATCGGGTCCACCCTCACACACTCAAACACACACTTTTCCATGTACACAGTGTACAGAAAAAAAAAAAGAAAAAAAAGAACAGAAAGCAAGAAATTGTTTCAACTTGGAGAAACATTATCCTTGAACTTGTTCCACTGGGATTCAGCCACTACCTAATTTTACTCTTGAGTGTTTGAGAAGAGAGAAAGTGTAAAGAAAAGGAAACGATGTGGTGTATTAGCGAAGGCTGTCTGGGATTACAGAGGATTATTATGTGAGGCCGTGTGAGAGTAGTATTAATATGATTGCACTTTTTCGTTAAGTAGTTTAATGCTTTTTAGTTTATTTCATAGTTATTTTTTTCATTTGAGCTGAAGAGCATTTCATGAACAGTGGAACAATAGGACCCTGTGATAGACTGGCACCGTGACCAGGGTGTACCCCGTCTTGTCCCCGATGCTCCCTGGGATAGGCTCCAGGTTCCCCATGACCCTGAAGAAGGAGTAAGCGGTAGAAGATGGATGGATGGATGGATGGATGGAACAATATGGCCAAGTATTTATAGACATATCATAGAAAATATAGAAAAATCTGTTATTAATTAATAAATTTATTTATTTATTTATTTATGTATCAATTATTAGTAACACACTATTATTTATTATTATTATTATTATTATTATTATTATTATTATTATTAGTAGTAGTAGTAGTAGTAGTAGTAGTAGTAATTTTATTATTGCTATTATTATTATTATTATTATTATTATTACTATTATTATTATTATTAATGCTATATTACAGTTATTAATCACTGTATGTAAACATTACATTTTTTTAGTTTGAATGTAAAATTATTGGCCATAAATACATAAATAATATGTCAATATGAATATATAAAATTGATAACAACAAACTACTGATACTCTGTATTTTTTAAACATAATATTGTTAAGTAAAAAAAAACCTATAAACAACTAATCTTGGAATAATATATTTTCAATTTTTTTAATGTATAAACTTTAAAAAAAGGTTTAAAAAATACATTAGCTTTTCTCAACATATAAAAAGATTTTTTTTCTTTTGAAAAATGAAAGGAATTTACTTGTAACAAATTATTATTATTATTATTATTATTATTATTATTATTATTATTATTATTATTATTATTATTATTATTATTATTATTATTATTATTATTATTATTATTATTATTATTACTATTTTGATCTAAACTTTATTGTTGTTCCTGTTTCAAAAACACTCGACTCACCCCAACAATTAATGTTTGGTGAAGGCTAACCTGACGAAGAAATAAGAACAGAACAGAATTTCCTCGAGTCTCCAACAAGATCGGAGAGGCCGTTCTCTGGAGGGCATCCCCTCTATGGAGAACATTTCAGGACCTTTTACGTAGTTTTGGATTCATAAATACGGATGCGCTCTTCGATTCAGACCACGGGTTTACATCTGGCTGTTGCAGAAACATTTATGATGTTTTGTTTGTATGTTTGGGGTTATTATCTTATACCATAAACCCAGGATAATTTCACGGTTATTCCGACTGTTTTGTCTTGTATTGTGTATAATGGAGGCACCATTTGTGGCTCCATTATACACAATTGTGTATTGTGTGGTTTATACTTCTACCAAAAAATACCTTTTTTTGTTTTCATCATTATTATTTTCCTTTGACTATATACATGCATTACTGAGTGCACACACACACACACACACACACACACACACACACACACACAACACACACACACACACATACAGTAGAGTATGAGGGCTTCTTCTTCTCTCAGGATGCACTATTGTTGAATGTCCCAATCCATCACATGTGTAGGTTAAAGAACAATCCCTCTTCCTGTACTCCACACTTCACACTTGCTTGAGCAGGACACAAAACAAAGGCATCCTTTATACTGGTAACAACATCATCCAAACCCACCCCCCACCCCCCCACCCCCCACACCAACCACACACACATACACACAACCTTTAGCACCACCAGCAATATCTCTGACTCACAACAAAACCCCCTGAAATGAACCAGTGACACACATGCCAGCCATCGAGAGGAGGTGTGACTCCTGGGCCTTGAGAGAGGAAATGTGTTTACATCACAGGCCCACGGTGTTATTTTTCCTCGTTGCTACGTGCTGTTTTTGGGCCTCGCCGAGGTGAGAGAGAAGGACAGAAGGATATCCAGGCTAAACGGTGGTTCGGGTTTGAAGTGTGCCAGGATCCTGCTGAGCTTGCTGACCTGTGCTCAGCATCGGGGTGGGAAAAGAACTGCGCTGACGTCACACACCCAGCGAAGCGGTGTCATTGTGCGAGCGCAACACAATGCTGGGCCAGTCAAGGGTGGACGTGTTTTGCTAAGGTCAGGTGTTATTTGTCATGTCGGGTTCCTCTTTTTGAGCAGGATCTAAATATAGACGGTGCCTTCAGTTACACGAGGAGGACGGAATACTGAGAAACAAAAACACATTAATCGAACAAAAACACGTTCAAGCTTGATTGTATTAAAACAGACAGCCCATGAGACAGGTATTATAGGAAACACGCGCCATATGTTAAGGATTTTCATAAATTTGATCCAGGGCGTGGAAGTCATGCACATTTGATTTCTCTCTGATATGCGTGCCATAGTCTGTCTGCTCCATATTTTGGATATTTGTCATAAAATCTTCTCCAGTCGTGCACTGATTTTTATTTTTATTTTATTATTATTTTTAAAGAAAACTTTGCTATTTCCTATTTCCTTTCGTACATCTGTGATCATAAGAAAACAAAGACAAACAGCTTCAAAACTTTTTTTTTTTTCTTCTTTTTGAGCTGAAAGCAAGAAGTGTGAGGAGAAAAAAAGCTTTATCACTTGCATGTTCCTCAGTTATTAATTTGATTTAATTTGGAAAACATCTCCGGCAAGTTTTCTTTGAAGTGACAACGCTAAATAATAAAAAGCAATTAAATATAAATCACAAGAACGATGTCGGCATTCGTGTTATTCCTGTTTGATTTCCAGAGCATATTTGATCAATCTCTTTGCCTCATTTTTTTTCCCTCTGTAGGCCTCATCTGCTTCAACTAAACACTCTCTCTGTTGCTCACTCTTTCCCTCTCGCTCTTTTTTCCTCTTTCATTGTTGTTATTCCTCACCAATCCACTTCCTCGAGCACGTAATGCATGCAGTAAATTATTCAGACCAAATTAATTTTACAGCACCTTGTTTCCACTAAGCATTGCCAACATCTGTTGTCAAGTCACAAGTTTACCATGTTGGTCATTACTTTCCACAATGAGCGAAATGTTTTATTAACCTCCCGTGGGACAGCCTTTGCAGATCAGGCAGAATCATCACTACTTAGCAAACCTCTGCTGAACTTTAGTAATCAAAGCTTGGCTGCCGTTTCAGCTCCGGTGTTCCACTAATGCGATTGAGCTATTGGACGAAATGGACTTGTCAGGAAATCGCTGACTTGGATGAAGCAGGGACGCTCGTTTGAAAGTGACGTAGTGCTTTGCTGTTTTCTACTTAAGGTAATCCAAGTCCATGCTATTGTTTCTTTAATAATAGTAATTGCCTTTGGTGGAAACTTCTCGCTGAGCTTTGAGAACATAGCTCGTGCAAAGGACGTGGATGGAGCGAAGAGGTTCTTTAAAGGAAATGGAAACTTTTGGTTTTTTTACCGTCGAGTTCATCTGTGCCGTGTATTTAGAGCTGTGTGAACAGAAATAGGGACAACACGTAAGTCCAATATTCATAAGGCTACATAGCATTTACATAACCCTTTACTGTCAACTAACATGAATGAACATTCATACTATCAAAGGATCTTTACTTCCTAGTTTATATTTTAAAAATATTTTAGGAATTTTAAAAATGTATTTGAATAAATTGAATAATATTTGTCGGTCATTCTGGAAAAAGTCGTTTATGGTTCATGTAATTAATCATTCAAATAACAAAAAACAATTGTATGATCCAACCATTTTACCATTAGATTTATTTTTTGACTATTTATTTAAAGTTTCTGTTATATATATATAAATTATTAACATTTTGTACCCCACCCCCAGTTATTTTCCACCAATTATCAGCCATCTTACAACAAGCTAAAATAGTGCTGAGTCATTGACATAGCTATTTTTGACATACGGTTGCCAAAGTAACAACATCACAAATTCTATTTAGATTTACAAAAAAAACTAAACAAAAAACATAACTCTGCACTTAAGGTGTCATGACATCATATTTTCTTTGAAAATCAACTAAATATCGAAATGAAATTAATTTAGTTGTTATCATGTTTGCCGTAGCATGGTTCGATTCCTGCCTCTGCCCTGCGTGTGCGGAGTTTGCATGTTCTTCTCCCTGTACTCCCCCCATTCCAAAGACATGCTTTGTATTCTGACTGCAGTTCCAAATTGTTCCTAGTGTGTGAATGTGTTTGCACTTGTGCCCTGTGGTGGGTTGGCACCCCGTCCAGGGTGTCCTCTGCCTTGTCTTCTGAGTTCCCTTGGAAAGGCTCCAAATTCACCCACTACTCTGTGTAGAATATGGTTCGGTTGGATGGAAAACTGTTATAAGTACTCATACCTCATATCTTATAAGCAGAAATATAAATTGCACTTTAAGGAAAGGACTAAGACTATATACACAACTCAGTATAGTCACTGCCAAAAACGTATCTAAGTTGTAGTATTATAACAACTTTATGCTGAAGAAAGTGTCACTTGACTTATGACAAGTTTATTCCATTGAAATTTAACAAAACAACCCTTATAACTGATGACACCTATTAGAATGTCTTTTATACTGCTTGACTTTAGTATTAAAGTCTTTGCCTGGATAGAACCTTATAATACAAAGGTCACAAGATCACTGTAGGAATGTTTCAGTTGGTCACTGTAGGAATGTGTCAGTTAGTCACTGTAGGTATGTGTCAGTTAGTCACTGTACATATGTGTCAGTTGGTCACTGTAGGAATGTGTCAGTTAGTCACTGTAGGTATGTGTCAGTTGGTTATTGTAGGTATGTGCCAGTTGGTCACTGTAGGAATGTGTCAGTTAGTCACTGTAGGTATGTGTCAGTTAGTCACTGTAGGTATGTGTCAGTTGGTTATTGTAGGTATGTGCCAGTTGGTCACTGTAGGAATGTGTCAGTTAGTCACTGTAGGAATGTGTCAGTTAGTCACTGTAGGTATGTGTCAGTTGGTTATTGTAGGTATGTGTCAGTTGGTCACTGTAGGAATGTGTCAGTTAGTCACTGTAGGTATGTGTCAGTTGGTTATTGTAGGTATGTGTCAGTTGGTCACTGTAGGTATGTGTCAGTTAGTCACTGTAGGTATGTGTCAGTTGGTCACTGTAGGAATGTGTCAGTTAGTCACTGTAGGTATGTGTCAGTTGGTCATTGTAGGTATGTGCCAGTTGGTCACTGTAGGAATGTGTCAGTTAGTCACTGTAGGTATGTGTCAGTTAGTCACTGTAGGTATGTGTCAGTTGGTTATTGTGGGTATGTGTCAGTTGGTCAGTGTACGTATGTGTCAGTTGGTCACTGTACGTACATGTCAGTTGGTTACTGTGGGTATGTGTCAGTTTGTCACTGTACGTATGTGTCAGTTGGTTACTGTGGGTATGTGTTAGTTGGTCACTGTACGTATGTGTCAGTTGGTTACTGTACGTATGTGTCAGTTGGTTACTGTGGGTATGTGTCAGTTGGTCACTGTACGTATGTGTCAGTTGGTCACTGTACGTACGTGTCAGTTGGTTACTGTGGGTAATGGTCAGTTTGTCACTGCGTACGTATGTGTCAGTTGGTCACTGTACGTACGTGTCAGTTGGTTACTGTGGGTATGTGTCAGTTGGTTACTGTGGGTAAGTGTCAGTTGGTTACTGTGGGTATGTGTCAGTTGGTCACTGTACGTATATGTCAGTTGGTTACTGTGGGTATGTGTCAGTTGGTTACTGTGGGTATGTGTCAGTTGGTCACTGTACGTATGTGTCAGTTGGTCACTGTACGTACGTGTCAGTTGGTTACTGTGGGTATGTGTCAGTTTGTCACTGTACGTATGTGTCAGTTGGTTACTGTGGGTATGTGTCAGTTGGTCACTGTACGTATGTGTCAGTTGGTTGCTGTGGGTATGTATCTGTTGGTCACTGTAGGTATGTGTCAGTTGTTATGAAGGGATTATTTACTAATTGGATTTTTACATTGGATTTTTTACTACTTTTTGAATGTACAAGAACAATGTGGTTGGATTTCTTTACTGGGACTAAATTCATAAGAAACAATAGAAATACGCCTAGCCTTAACCTTTGTATATTTTCATATAAAGTGCATCTTCCACATTGTTACAAATTTGTAAGTCTGAGAGCATGTTCGTCTCATGTGTTTGAGGTGTCTATACATGGACAATTGTAAACATACACCACACACGCTAATATGCTAAGCATGTGCAGGTCCATGTATGACTGATTACTTACAGGACAAGGATCAGGAAGCCATTTTGCTAAGGCATTGCTGTTCATTATCTATACAATGTATATTTCCTGCATACTAATGTTGAGAATGTATTCTACGCAGAACATGTTGCTTGAAGCTGTGCAAATCGAAGCAGCTGGAACTTAAAAAATGCATGAGCCTAAAAGAAAGAAATAAATAAATCAATCAATTAAAGCACCATCAACATCCTGTCTGGTGCATTGTAGAGGAATAGAGGAAGTAAACATTACGGTACGTCTAGCTCGAGCATGCATGCGGACGCATTTATATTAGAGAAACTTTTTTGAAAAAGATTTATTTTTAAGGAAATGTAAGGTATTTTTACGGCTAGAATGAGGGATGAGAATACATTTTTCACAAATCAGCTTTACACTGAATTAAAAAAAAAAATGTTTTGAAATTTGAATCCTTTCTACTGCTATACTTATGTATTTTACATAAGTATTCCTTGTTTCTACACTATGAATACAGAGCACTTAGGACCAATTAGGAAAACCTCTACAACTGCTCATTCCTGCAATTACCCAATCGGCCAATCATGTCGCAGTAGCACGATGCATTATATCATGCAAATACAGTTTGAGAACTTCAATTAATGTTCATATTAAACAGGAGAATGTGGAAAAGTTATCTCAGGGACGTGGCATGGTTGGAAGTGCCAGATGGGCTAATTTGAGTGCTGATCTCCTTGGATTTTCACACAAACACAACATTCTCTAGAGGTTAAAGAATGGTGCATAAAAAAAATCCAACAACAAATATCTGGGGAGGAAAGGTTGTCAAGTGTTAGAGGAGAATAGCTAGACTGGTTTGAGCTAGCATGAAGTCTATGGTAGTCGGGGCAGTAATGGCTTGACGGTTAAGGCTCTGGGTTATTGATCGGAAGGTCGGGGGTTCAAAGCCCAGCACTGCCAAGCTGCCACTGTTGGGCCCTTGGCCACTCTGCCCTCCGATCATGCTAGGATATTAAAGACTCGTTATCATTATAGTCACTCAAATAATCATTCTTTACAACCATGGTGAGCAGAAAAGCATCTCAAACTGCATAACATGTTGCACAGATTGGTTACAACAGCAGAATGATCTGTCTGTCTACCAGGCTCTCTCTCTCTCTCTCTCTCTCTTTAATGTTCTCCATATT
Source organism: Ameiurus melas (assembly GCA_012411365.1). Lineage (NCBI taxonomy): Eukaryota > Metazoa > Chordata > Actinopteri > Siluriformes > Ictaluridae > Ameiurus > Ameiurus melas. Next base: position 4,870,748 of record CM022754.1, read on the forward strand.
TGTTAGTGAGTCATGTGACCTGATATGTCCAGAATCTGGGCGTATGCCAGGGACAGATGTGCTCAGTCAAATGACTAATTGAAAACCTAAAAGAATTTCAGTGGCTCGGCTATTCAGAGTGCATAATGAAAGAGCTGGACTGATAGAAAGCGAACGACAACACTAACATACACACACACACACACACACACACACACACACACACAGTCCCTCCCCTCTCATCAGCCGCACCATTAACAATCCTGTGTGAAGATGAAAACAACGCTTGGTTTATTCAGTAAATGAAAGCATATAACTAGATGCCGTCCCAGGAGTGCATTTCCAATTTTAATAATACATCAAGGAGCCATAGCCTCGGCACACATATGAGCCAAACACATGCATACTCACATGCACACACACACACACACACACACACACACACATCCACAAAAACACATGAGTACACAGCTTAGCTGCTTTAGCAGACAACTCCCAGTGCTAGCACTTTAGCAGATGCAAAAAGGTACACAACACGACGGCTATTAGCTAAATTAAGAGCCGTTAGCTGAAGACTGAGCTCCATCATTCGCCACTTAACGACTACAAACTGACATTTTTACATTTCTATACGTAACTCCTGTCTTTTCTCTTCACGTCTCGCGTAGTCTCTGTTTATGGTGCATTTCCATAGCCGGCTCGCGCCTCAAATTATGGGCATGAATAATAAAATACCATCTAATTAAAAACTGTAGTTAAATATGCAAAATTCTAATGATAATGAGATTGTGCAATACCTTGGAGTAAAGGGCATTATGAATTAGTCAGAGGAGGGAGACGGCTTGACCCAAGAAGAGTGTGTCATTAGCTCTCACACGTTTTTTGCCTGTGTGTGTGTGTGTGTGTGTGTGAGTGTGAGTGTGCATACTAACCGCCCATATGTGTCATTACCTATAATAATACAATCAGTTAGATGTAGCTTATAAATCTGCACCAGGACATAATATTTCAACAATGTGTTCAGTGTAATAGACAGAATGTAAGCAGCGCTGAAGGTCACACTTGGTCTTCACTATGACATCCCCAATTTTTTTCCCTTACTGGACAAAAACTACAACAACGACAAAAATAAATAAATAAATAAATAAATAAATAAGTCACCTTCCTACTCTTGAAATATTTCCCCTTCCTCAGTCATCGCTCTTCATCCAGTTGTTTTGATCGAGTACATTTCACAAAGCTCTCTGTGTTTATGCTTCATGGATCCCAGTAATGAACAAGTCCTGAAAGCCACATTTATTATAAAAGTAGGACAAAGTAGGATATTACACACATTCTCCTGTGTCCTTTCTTAAAACACACAAGCGATCGCATTTATAGCGCAGGTACAGGAGAAATTAGCGTTCTAATACTTTTTAAAGGTTTAGAAACAATTTTTTTTTAAATAAAAGAATGAAATGGAAATAAATTCGGCAGTCCAATGTAAAAATGATATCATCCATACATCTATCCCTTTTCTGTGCTTATCCGACACAGGGTCATGGGGAGTCTGGAGAATATCCCAGGGGCACAAGGTGGTGGAACACCCTGGACAGGGTGCTAACCCATCGCAGGGAACAGTCACAAATGATTTCATACACTACGGACAATTTAGGCCAAAAAACAGGCCCACAATGCATGTCTTGGGAACGTGCAAACTCCACGGACACGTCTATGGAGGTGCGAGGCAAATGTGCTAACCACGAAGCCACCATGCCCCCCCCCAAATAATATAATATAACATAAATACTGTAATAATAATAATAATTATTATATATAATTATTATTTAATTATATAATTAAAATAAAACGTTTTCTCAAAAAATAGGCCAAAGTTAAGGGTTTATGTATACCTTTATTATGACAGCTGTACATTGTTTTTTTTTTTTTTAAGACATATTTTTGTCTTTTTTTTCTATGGCTACACGACTACTAAGAAATAAGAGTAAAAACTAAAAAAACAAAAAATAATAAAAATCCTCTTTTTCAACACACACTGGATTCTACACCAGAACATTCTCCATTACAATACTACAGTTATTGCTTGGAGTTATTTCGATCTTCAACCCAGTCCTCTCTGTGCTTCAGTATGATGCATTATCTAAAGTGTGTGCATGTCAGTCAGACGAGCCGTACCCGCCCCGCTCTCCAAAGCTTTGGAGGACACGTGAATGAGCGATATCACCATCAGTATAACACTGTCGTGTTTATGAGATGGAGCTGAGGGTTAGCTATTAAACCGGATCCAATAATACACTCCGTTTAATAAATCCAAGCTGGCACAAGTGGGATGAAGGCGGTAGTTAACGTGGATGGAAATAATACTTTACTCACACTGAAAGCTTTGCACTGTGCACCGTCAAACATGATTGCGCCATTGCGCCGCTCGATCAGCATAACTCACTCCAAGTCGATGGGCCCTCAAGGCGTTTATTAAAATTTTAACAAGACTCTGGGTGTGACAGGTTCATCAGCTATTCAAAGTGTTCGTACTGACGGCGAGATGTCAGGATGCGGAGCGTTAATAACCTCGACTGATGCGAGATCAGTAGCGTATGTTTTTCCTGGTGTTAGCCAACGACCTTCCGGATCTCAGGGCCGCCTACGACGCCTGATGACTTTCCTTCGAGTTTTTTTTTTATGGGTGAATAAATATCAGCGTGCAGAGCTATCCATCACACATTATTATCATGATTGTTTTTTATGTCTGAACTATAAACAAATACTTGATTATGAAGTATGGAGGATAAATCTGGGACAAGCGTTTCGAGGAGGCGGCCATGCCAGGGAAACAGTCATCTAGATTAACGAGGCGGGTGCAGACTAAATCTCTCTGCCTGCTTGTCTTTACTGCTTGTTTTTCAGAGTTTGATGGGGAAGATGACCTCATTGCACTGTTGTGAACTTTTAAACTTTAGCACCTTCAGATACCTGACCTTGGACAAGACTTTGTGCTCATCTCGTAAAGATTTTTGGCATTATATCTCACACAGCTCTCGTTGTTGAGGCAACTAAGACAACATAAATATGGCTGTTCGGGTAGTACGTTTGTATATGCATTGCGGTAAATACGTATACCACAGCACTGTTGAATTCTTGAATATGATTGGTCAGAAAGTGATTCATTTTCTATAAGACCATAATAGTTACAGTCATAAGGTTTAAAGATGTGTAATTGTTTATACAGTGAAGTTTTCTGTAAGGAGATTTAGCTAATTTAGCATTTTTAGAAGGAGTCTCAGTAGAAAGTAAGTGCTTTATACGTGCTTTAGACATAAGACATTAGCTTTCAAGACAAGGTGTGTTTTTATTATTATTATTATTATTATTATTATTATTATTATTATTATTATTATTATTATTATCCATCCATCTTCTATACCGCTTTTCCTTTTCAGAGTCACGGGGAACCTGGAACCTATCCCAGGGAGCATCGGGCTCAAGGCGGGGTACACCCTGGACAGGGTGCTAGTCCATCGCAGGACACAATCACATACACACTCACACACCCATTCATACACTACGGACACTTTAGACACTCCAATCAGCCTACCATGCATGTCTTTGGACTGGGGGAGGAAACCGGAGTACCCGGAGGAAACCCCCGCAGCACGGGGAGAACATGCAAACTCCGCACACACAGGGCCCCGGCGGGAATCGAACCCCCAACCCTAAAGGTATGAGGCGAACGTGCTAAACACTAAGCCACCGTGCGCCCTTATTATTATTATTTTTATTTTAAATAATTTCTTTCTTTCATTAGCTTCATTAGCTTCAAGACAGAGAAAAGGGATCGACTGCTGAGTGAAAAGTTGTTTCTAGCTGCTATAATGTAAGTGATAACAGGAAGTAACGGTTTCATAGATTTTCCACAACATCAAATATAATGATAAGTATGACTGATCACTGTTTAATAAATAAATCATTGTAATAATTGGAAATTTCTGTACTATAAGAGGGATTAAACACTCCAATATGTGCATTTCTACGAAAATCATCTTCAACTTCCGGTGGTAACATTAACTCCACTTCACTTTATCGTTGATTATTTTCCTGTAAAAGCCCAACCCGGAGTGTTGTATGCCTTAATTATTATAGTGTAACTATGTGTTTTTAACTCAACTAAAGCAGGTCAGTTCTGTGAACTTTATTGTTGAATAGTGAAAATAAATAAATAAATAAATACATACATAAATTTATTAACTCACAGGTTTTCAGTCAGATCCATTAGTATTTCGACAGTGACATATATTTTGTAATTTTGCCTCTCTACACCACCTACACTTGACACTCTCTACACAAAGGATTTGAAATTAAGCAGGTGTGATTGAAGTGTAGACTTTCAGCTTTAATTCAACGGGTTTAACAAAAATATTGCTTTAACCCTTTAGGAATGATGTCCCTCCATTTGGAGTAATTGTAAAAACGAAGAAAATGATAAATATTATGATTATTGTTCAGAACTGGATGCAAATTCTTCGTAGTCAGTGACTGCCTAACATCTGGAATCCATAGACATTACCAAATGCTGAGTTTACTCCCTTGAGATGCTTTGCCAGGCCTTTATTGCAACTGCCTTCAGTTGCTGCTTGTTTGTGTGTCTTCATTAATGTCAGTTGGGTTGCGTTCAGGTGACTGACTCAGCCGTTTAAGACCATTTCATTTCTTTGCCTGAAGAAGCTCTTGGGTTGCTTTTGCAGTATGCTTTGGGTCATTATCTAACTGTATTGTGACACGCTTCCTATCAGTTTTACAGCATTTGACTGAATCTAAGTAGAAACAATAACTCTATACACTTCAGAATTCATCCTGCTACTTATATCAGCAGTCATATCATCAATAAACACCAGTGACCCAGGTCTTTAAGCAGCGATACAATCCCATGCCATAACACTGCCTCCACCATGTTTGAGACGTGATGCTTTATGCTTTGGATTATGAGCCCTTCGTTTCCTTCTCCATACTCTCCTCTTCCGAGTTCACCATGGGTACTATTTGATTTGTCTTAAGTAAGGTGGAGCAAAAAAAATATATCTTTCAGGATCATCAACAAATGTTATCAAACAAATTTGCTAGAAACACGTCAATATTTGGAGTTTATCCGGGCTTGTTAATGACATAACGACATAATGAAGCTCATCAAACATAGAATAACTGTAATAGCTATACAGCTAAAAGTGTATACAGCTATGAAGCAGATCTTTTAAGTATGACATGCAGTCACCTACTAAATATTATACACTGAGTGATAACCAGGAAGACTATACAGTAGTACAACCCTTGCTTCTCATCGCTGGATTTTTACTTTCACATGTTCAAACAGAACATTATGTGAACTGTGAGTGTGCGCGATGATTAAGAGCGGTTTCTATTAGACAAATAAAAGACTGGTGGTACGCTAAGCCAGCTGTAATTTGCTTTGCATGTCAAAATGAAATGCTTTTTTGTTTTGCAGAAAATCGCCTTTAGCGGTAATGAAAACCTCCCCCCACTCTCTCTGTCTCTCTCTCTCGCTCACTCTCTCTACTTATCTGCATTTTACAAGCAGATAAATCTCTCAGGAAGTATGATGCATATATTCTAATAACGACCTAATGAATAGTAAACAGCGAGGTTTAAAAGAGGGCAATATTTCTCGCTTTTCTCAGTAACAGCAGTTCAGTGGTTCCTGGTGAGACTAACGACAGATATCAAGACTTGTGTATATTTTATGATTATTATATCCTACAGTCTGAGCGTTTGTGCGTGTGACAGAAAGTTTGACCCGTAATCCTTTATGATGCTTACTTATCTTTTGTGGATAATAATATAAAGGAGCTGTCTTTGTTTAATAATTTATGAATTTGGTACTGTTTTCATCACCAGACTTTAAAGCTCACCAGTCTGAGTTAAAGAAAACTGTCACTTGTTCTTCATCATATAGCAATGAAAGGCTGGACGTCAGATTTAATAGTCTCTTTCTCCAAAGTAAACATTCCTCCATTTCTTTTGCTGTGCTCTACAGAATTAATTAATTAATAACTTGTAAAAACATTTGTTAAAATGATTCTGTTTTATTTATTTATGTTTTTAGCAGTTTACTCACGTACAAGTAAAATCACTTAACAGTAAAAGTTATAAGGTTAATAATGACTTGAGAAAGAGTAATAAATTATCCAATGAGAAAACGACTCAAGTAGCAAGTTACTAGTTATTTTGGATCTGATTAAAATGAAGAGAAAATCCCGAATCTCAGACTAAATGGAGAACTGTAAATCACGCCTCTCCTTGAAAGTCTGTTTGTTCTGTTTATATGATATAAAACCTGGGTTCGAGATGAAGCAGCATATCCCAGTCCTGTGATGTAACACAGAACCCTTTCATTTTCAACACAAAATCTCACACACCCCAACAAGCAAGCATTTTCCTGACAGTTGACTGTGTTTATTTTCACAACATGTTAACAACACAAACTTCTCAGCATCTGCATTTAAACAAGACAACAGAGAACAAAAGAACAGACTGTGTTACAGAACAGAAGAGAAAGTGTGTTTAGAGAGAGAGAGAGTGTTTGTGTGTATTAGTATGTTTGTGTGTTGGCCTCTGTGTGTGTGTGTATATGTGTGTAAGAGTATAATTATTGAGTAAGAGTATATATATATGTAAGAGTATAAGTATGGCCAGTTAAACCTACTCTTATTCTTTAACCTACTACATGTACATACGAGTTATTACGCACCTCTGGTTATAAGAAAATAATCAACGATTATTGCGATGCAACCCAGAGCACAGAGTAAAACCTGACGTTGATTATTAAGTATTTTCAGTACAACATGTCCTGATGTGTTTCATCGCTCTTTTATACCACAGACATTTTCCAGACACATCATACATTTTATCCTTTATAGTCACATTTAATGTAACGTCCATGAAACAAGTTAGTTCCTGTTATCGCTTGTATTCTATCAACACCAGCTGCAATTTTTTTTGTCTCTAATGAAGTAAATAAGACATAAATTGTAGCTTCTCATGTTACAGAGAAACCACAAAGTCCTCTGTCCTGAAAGCTTTCCACAATCAGAATATGTAGAGTTATTGCTTTCCCCTGAACTGTTCAGGGACGTTCAGACATACAGCGATTTTATCGCTGCAAATCGCCAGTTGCTGTACTATGAAGTTGCCAGTAGGGGTTCCTTCTACTGGTTGCTATAGTAACATTTGTCAGTGGGTGGCGCAACTAGCATTTCACTTTTGACAATAAACTAGTTTTCTTACCGCTAAAATGAACCGTTCTGGAGGGAGAGCGTTTGTATATAAAATTCAGCAGTATATATATATATATATATATATGTCTGGGTTGTCTGGGTCCACGAAACAATTCGGACTCACAGGCTGCATGGCAGATCACGGATCTCTCTACTATCTTCACTCCTATTGTTAGTCACTACACCAAGTCACTCCAAATTTGCATGAACTTAAACTTTTCACTAGACACGCCCACATCTAACCGCCAACAATCACTTTCACTCATGGCGCCAGAACTCACCAGCTCTCTGTGAACCTGAACGGTCACCGGTCGCTATATCGCTGCGAGTCGCTATATGTGCGAATGTACCGTTACGATGCACAGACACTGGAGACTCCTTCCACAAATGCTAAATAAACATCTCCTCACAGAAAACATGACCATACAAACATTTCCACCCACTTTCTTAATCTGTTATCTGAAGAGTACACCATGCAAGTTGCTTGGCTGTACTTGTTGCTATAGAAACAATCAAATATGATGAATTATGAATTATGAATTATGACTGCATTAACATTTAAACCTCTGATTTTCTCACTAGCTGCTGCTTTTATTGCAAATTAATCAACAAATTAATCAACAACTCATTCCCAGGATAGGCTTCGGATCCACTGCGACCCTGATCAGGATAAAGCAGTTACAGAAAGTGAGTGTGTGAGAGAAATATAATTATAATTATAATATTATCATCAACTAAATGTAATTCAATATTGTTCATGTATTTCTGTAAACCAGTATGGAATATAACGTAGTAGCCGATATAACTTAATGATGCTAGTTTAATGGCCTCAGAGATTTCAACTGCAGGAATAAATGAGAATTTTTTTTTTCTATTTTGAAAAGAAAAACCTGCCAAAGAACAGAGAAAAGTCCACAAAACAGCAGGCCTGACAATGACAAAGGTTTGTTTGAATCAGCACTAACCGAATCCCATTAATTTATTTTAGTTTTATAAGTAAACTTGTTTGGTTACCAAAAATAGGGTTTTTTTTGTGGGTTGTATTTTTGCTACATGAATAATTAGAATAGTGATTTAAACTATCATAAAAGTGAGTAAACAATGGCTTTACCCTTGCCAGGAATGAATAAGTAGGAGGGAAAAAAGTAGTGATGTCCTTTTAATGGAACCACTTATGAAGAAATCTGGTGTTGTGGTGTGATGATGATGCCAAGATCCAAGATAGCACTGGAACATGCAAATGTCTCTCTCTCTCTCTCTCTCTCTCTCTGACAGACGAGCCTAAAGCAGTCACCCTGTTCTGATAGTACTCTTGAAAAGGTCATTGGTCTGATCTTTTCATCCTAAACATGTTTCAGATTTCTTAATTAGGGGCAAGAGGTGTATGAAGAACTTAGATTTGATGTGAAAGGTACACGAGAACTCAGGCATGTATATGTACTCTCTCTCTCTCTCTCTCTCTCTCTCTCTCAAGTTCAACAGCATCTCAATGAGAAATAATAGAAGACACAGTCGGTTTCCCAATATAAGCTTCCATTATTATTAGTTGTTTTTGCCAAATATTAATTTAATGACCAATCTAACTAGCGGAATGCCTCCATTAATCACTTTCTCTTTCCTTCTTTTTCGAAAGACTTTTTAAAAACTGTTTGGTTTCTTTATCGGGAATCGCCGTAGCAACGTCATCTCATGCAAAATGTGTAGGGATTCTAACAAGAACATTGGGTCGGAATTGACCACAAATGAGGTTGTAAGAAAAGCTACGTCCCTCCATGCGCTTAACTATTCCTAGCTTTTGAATTATTATGAGTTTGCGATGATCAAACTTCAGTCTTGACTCCAGTACATGACTTCAGATGCAAAATAGCTGCTAGATTTTTACATTTTGACACAAGGTCACCAGCAAAAAAAACCAAAAAAAAAAACCCAACAACCTTTATTTGAGTTCTTTTAAGATCTGGCTTCTCGCACTTCCATTACCAAACCTCTGTGTAATTCAGACAATTTCATGTCTTTGTTTTCAGCTTCCAGGCTATTGTCTAGTGTGCTTTATGTCTTGTAATGGTATTATTTAAAAGGCTGCTTCTTCACAAGGCTTCAGGAGCGCCAGTGAAGAACAATGCACTCATACCCACAACAACAGTGCGTTTATCCAAACTCGGTGTGGCTCTTAGACGCCACAGTCAGTAGAAGTTATAGCTCGAGACACAAACACGGGCGTAGTGTTTACCGCAATCAAAGGAGAAAAAAATCCACAATTTGTCCACAATGTTTTAACCTCTCTGTGTCCTTTGTGTGACCCCCCTCCCCTATTATTGTGTCTGTCATCCTGTAGCCATACATTAGAATTCTATCAACATTTCCTTCAATAATTTTATTTACGTTCTAACCTTGCTTTGGCTGTCTGCCTGCAGAGATCATCGTAGTTAACGTGCCAGTTTAATAAACACAGATGTAAAAATAGATAGTCAGTATAAAGATGTGTAAATGATTGCAAGCTAAGGGGGTTTTCAGGCCTGGTCCGAATACTCGAGTCTACACTCGATTCGATTCTGGGTTGCAGGTTTGTTTTCACATAGAAGAATTCCTTCCCAAGTGTCTATCGATTGCACATGTCCACATTTTAGGCACTAGGTAGGCAATCGGTTCACCAGATTGTTTTTTGGGGGAGTTTTTCTTACTGTTTCTCTCCTGTGATACTCAATACCTGTTCTAGATCAGATAAAAGCCATCCGTGCTTGCATTCTTGCATTTTTGCTAAGTCAAGAGTGGAAAAGCTCATAAGTGGGATGATTTTGTATCCACCAGATTTTGATGAAATACATTTTATCTGCAGAAATTGACTGGTGTAATGCAAGACACAACCTTGGCTCCTGGCACTGAGGTTATTGCATCAGATCTGGCCACGTCTGCATGTTAGGTGAACTGTGCGAATCTACAGAATGAACCCGAATTAGCGATAACATGCTAAATTAAACCCCACAACCTCATGGCTCATGTATCACAGCACTACAGAAAAGGGCTGTAATAGAGCAGGTATTTTAGAGGCCTGACCTTTTGAATTGTTTATTATCATTTTCATCACTGCGTGAAATTCGGCCACCTGCGCACTATAGATCTGAGCCAATGTACAGCATTAGCTCTCAGCGATTGCTCGAAACCACTCTTGTTACCAGCTCGAGTGTTGCGAGTGCGTGACGAGGGAACACCTAGGGTAAGGCTCATGAGTATAACAATCAGGAGAAGGACAGAGAAAGACAAAGAGTGAGATAAGAGTGTATTTAATGGCTGCGTCATCACAGCTTCGCATTTTTAATATGTTATACGATTATCCCAGTGAATTATCCCAGTAAGACGTAAAACTAAAATGCTCTTGGTTCCTTTACTGTCATTGTTTATGACAAAATAAATTGAAGCTGTTAATTTAAAGAAAAAAAAAAAAAAAGAGGTTGAATGATATAAAGATTCAGGAACAGTGGTGAAAAACAAAAACAAAAAAAACCCACAAGAGAGAGAGATAAATAAAAATTAAAAAAAAAGTTTTTCCCCATATAATTAAATAATTAATAAAAAAAAACCACAAGTCAATGCAATACTGCAGCATGTATGTATCATACTTTTACATTACTCTCATCATCCAGAGACACTATTATTGTCTTTTAGCCTTTTATTGAATGTAAAATTACTTACTGTTTCTACTCAAATATAAAATATTACAATTACAGTGATAATGTAGTATGCGTTTTCATTTAGATGGGGTTTTCCATGAGATTCATGTAGAATCATACCTGCCAGTTTATGATGTAGTGACCATATGGAGAATGGCCACTGGGAGTGCAATGGCAGAAATACCGAAGAGGATAATTAGAGGCTGTTACCACAGGGACTGGAGACATAAGACAGCCCAGTGTGTCAGAAATGCATATAGACATCCACAAACCCCCAGTTTAGAGTGACCTAGTTTGCTAAGCAATGGCAGAGACAGAGTGAATGAGAGAGAGAGAGAGAGAGAGAGAGAGTATCTCTTCTATACAGATATTCTTTGCTATATCTAATTTTTTTGTTACTAACAGGTCTTTTCTTTTCATAACTGTGTATGGTCATGACAGTGAAGCTTACTGAATTGAGAGAATGACAGAATGAGATAAAATAAAAAAAAAAGGATAGATGTGGTGTCAGAAATATTGAGAGAGGAAGGGAGAAAGGAAATGGCTTGTTAAAGGTCATCGGGCCGAGTGAGTGCACTGTCTGGGCACAATGCAAGCAAGGCAGGTGGATCTCTGCTTTTATAAATGTATATTGTGCATTCAAGCTCTCACCTCTCTCTGCCCCCCCACCCCATCCTTCACCCTCCAGTTCCAATTTGAATAAACTATTCCTGCTTGTCAAGGGAAGAAACCTTCAGTTTGACTGACGTTTATTTTCCTGAAGTGCAGTTAACCCTAAAGCCATGAGGTAAAAACAATAGACAGCTGCAAATACAGCGTTCACTATGCAGGGAATAATCTGTTGCATGCTGATGAAAAACCTTAATTCGGTTCTGCAGAACGTGTCAGCATGGTGTCACGATTGCAGACGTAGAAAATATTTCACACAAGCTACCTTGTCAAATAGCAAGACTTATGAAATACCACAAATACAGGACACAATCTAATCGAATTAATTACTCGTGACATAAATATAATTTTGCACATACCTTAACTATGCCCACATTAATGTTTTCGCATACATGTGAATATGACTTACTCTCACATCAAACCCAGTACCTCACCTCTCACAGACAAAAATGTGAAAATATTCCACCGATGTTTAATGCTTATGTCTTGCTTGTGTCCTGTCTGAATTTGCAAATATTCATGGTCTATGTAAATCGGTACATTTATTCGGTGCATTTAATGCCCAGTGTTCTTCAGCGACTGTAGTTCCTTAACATAAGCATGATTGTATAGAACTGATGCTGGTTAAAGTAGTAAATGACCTGCTGTTGGCTGTTGATTGTAGATACGCTTTTATTTTGAAACTCGTGGACCTCAGGGCAGCATTTGCCACTGTCAGTACTGCTACTTTAATGGTCAGGCTTGGAAAGATGGTCAGACAGACCTGGAATGGATATAACCATAATTAACAAAATGATACCAGATTGTTAGCGTTAATAAAAATTATCCAACGCCTTAAAGGCCCACTTTATATGGTGTCCAAGATGGTTCTCTTTTAGCCCAGCTATTGTTTTCCATTTATATCCATATTTATGGAACTTATGGCATCAGTAGTAGTCATACTGTCTCCCCACTAGACTTCTAATATGTGTATCTATGATATTGCACTATTTGTGTACTGTATATGATAACATATTCCATGCATTTTTTCATGAATTTAATCTTAGCAGTTCTGTCATATTGACATGGAACACTCAAGAATCAGATCTAACACCAGTAAGTAAACAAAAAAAAAGTATTTAATAAAGTTTGGCTAGGTTACGGGTGGGATTAGCATTCAGGCCCTTTCATTTATATATTATCCAACTACATCAACCTTGTCTGTTTGAATTTCTACACATTTCGCATGGGATTCAGTTTGTTACAAGCATGTTATGGCTATTCCAAGCGTAGAAATATCAGTGAAAGCTCTCGTCGTTGGAATTTATTCCAATGACGTTGCCTGTTGTTTGTTACATTTCCTACAAATTGTGTGAAAATAGTTTGAATAGGTTGTCAGCAATTTCAACACCAACACTGACACAACACCTCACACCAGCAAAGCGGAACCGGCGGTGACAAGTCAGCAATGACCTTGACTCGTTCTCCGTGTGAACATAGAGGTGTGTTTGTGTGTGTCCCCAGGTGTGAGTGAGCTAGAACTGGTATGAGTGTGCATACACTTCGGTTAATGTGATTTATGGTGTTTGATATGTGTAACGTTCTATTAACATGTTGCTTGTGTGATGACTAAAACATGCTAGTGTTGATTTTGGCTCAAAAGCATTGCAGGGTCACATTGCTAGCACTTTTTATTTCTAGATATAAGCCCGTACTGTCATTATTGCTAGAATCTGAATTGGAACAGACACAAAACTTCTGGTATCAGTGTATAAACAAACATTTAAGCAGGATCGTACAGATATTTGATACGAAAACAGTGGCTCCAACCAATTTTAAACAAAGAAATGCTTTTTTTGGAGTGCTTTCAAAATTTGTGTGTGTGTGTGTGTGTGTGTGAGAGAGAGAGAGAGAGAGAGAGAGAGAGATCAGAATATGTGTCTGTGTTTAGTACTAAATTTAGGTGTGTGTGTGTGTGTGTGTGTGGATGTGGAGGTACCTGATTGTTACGGTAATGCTGGAAATGAAACGGAAAAGGAAATTAGTTTGTTCCCCTCCCTAAAACCCCCTGCAGAGTTCTGACCTTATTTACCCTCGGTGGAAGAATAACAAGTCCACAGCATATAGAATAAAATGCCTGAGAGTAAACCGCCACATTCAATACACGGATGGGCCTCATTATAACATCATAATAACACTTTTTTTTTCACGTGCCAGATACGTCGCACGGCTTTATATGTATTTAGTATTAGGCACGGATATATTAAGTGATCAGTATCACTTCCATATTTTCATCACAGAGACAAATCGAAGTGATTAAAAAAATTTTGGATAAATTGAAATGAAATCCTGAAATCCCCATGCTGGTTATTTTAAAACCTTGCTTGTGAAACTGTTCCTGTGGAACTGTCCTTTATAGCAATGTAATGAGGCTGGGGAAGAGGGTAAAAGACATTGATTAAGCAACCAAATCTGGTTAAATCTTCAACCTGGTCGCTATCGTGAGATCTGAGTTCAGACGCCTGAAAACGGAGACGATATCTCAACTTACTAAAATATACTGGTATTTTACATTAGCATTTTAGACAAGTTAAAGATCTAGATAGCTGATGATGCTATTCTCAGCTTCAAGCAACTTTTGGAGCAACATGGCACAGAACAGCTCGGTTCTTTTTTGGATAGAGGAATTTCATTCATATTCACTAACCACTTTATCCTGGCCAGGGTCATGGTTGATTCAATAGGCAGGAGTTGGTAATACACCCTGGATGGGATGCCAGTCAAGCACAGAACTCTGTCCACACACATTCACACCTGGGACAAGTACGTCTAGCCAATCCACGTATTACTATGTTTGTGGGAGGTTCCTCCAGAGAACCCATAAAAACTGATGTAGACGTGGAGAAAATGTGACCCTCTGTACAGACAGTAACCTGAGTTAAGGATCGAATTGGGGACAGTAAAATTATGAGGCAGTAGCACTACCGGCTGCACCACCATGATGTTAACGTAGCAAATTACCCGCTGGTTGAAGACTGTAGATATACTTCTGTTTTGGTACTGATAGCCCTCGGGCAGGGTTTGCTTTCTAGCCCAAGCCCCCCTCCCCCCACCATTTTTTTCAACATATCCACACATTTACTTAATAAAGTAGTAAAATAATATACCTCCTGTCACCTATCTAGGTTCCTAATATTGAATATGTATCTACATTCTGGAATATGATGTCATATTCCATAAACTTATTAACATATTTGCAGTTGACATATTGAATTCCAACGAAGAACATTTTACTGTTGAGAGGTTCACTGAATCTCTTCCTAATTGCTTATTTCTATATGAAACAACAAAACTAAATAAATAAAAAATCCTCACACAGGTCTGTCAATTTAGGACCATCGATCAGAAGCAAAGGTAGTTAACTGTGTAGCTCTCCTTTCATTTTCTTAATTTAAGGACCTTGTAAGAGAAAGAGCCAGTTGGCAGAGAGAGGGGGTTTGTGGGATAGTATATATAACAGACAATATATGACATGTCCTATTATAGTGATGATGGCAGGGATTGGCTTCATTGTCATGAGCAGGTAACAAGGCCTGCTCCTGAGGTCATGGCTACATTTGACCTCTGTCTCATCATGGGCCTTAATGCAACACCTCTTAACCCTGTCGGGGCTCTGCGCACCAATCGTACACTCTCGTGTCAGGATCGGCTGATTTTGATTGGATGCTCTGGGGTCGGACTGTCAGAGAAGGGGGAAATCAAGGTGGGCAATGAATTCTAATGAGACAGACGTAACATGGTCCGCTAATGTCACACACACACATAGGCACATTGTCGTTAAGCAGGACCCAGCTGTGGGCTGTCAGGTTGCTTGTTAGGCCCAAGAGGACAGAAGGCACAGTGGGCCACCAACCCCTGTCAGTCTCTCTCTCTCTCTCTCTCTCTTCATCCTCCCAGATATATCCTATAACGTGCGGTCATTTTGTCTGACAGGTGAGTTCTCTCCGAAATGATCTTGAATGTCTTGAATGCCTGAGATTGAGCTAGGCATTGCAAATGAACATGTTTTCCATTGTATTATATGCTTATAAGGCACACATGTGGGATATTGGTGTGTTTGTGTGTGCTCTTTAAGCACATGTGTATTCCTTCTTTCTTGTCTTCCCAGAGAGGTGTGCTGTTAATGATGCCCCTGCCGGGATGAGGGAGGCCTCGCCGCATTTTGTCTCCTGATTAGGATGCAGCGACGGCTTTTGTCACCAGCTCTGTCAGCCTCTGCAGGGACAAAGCATTGTTACTGGAGCATAATTAGATCTGCTTCCTCCTGAAGCTGCCACCTGCACTGACCGAGCAGTCAGGGACCATCTCCCCCCTTTACTGATGAAAACACTTGTTTCTCAATATGAACTAGGATAAATTGGAGCATGGTGATGAGAAAATTCATAATATTGATGTATTTTTAATGATCCTGCGACCCAACAAAGACACAGACATAGACGCTTGATCACTGGTTTTCAAGCACTATAGATTGGAGTGGGTGACATATTGCTCATTTTATGGCATCCAACTCGGCGATAATTACACAGGAGCGAACCCTTCAACTCAGACTTCATTTCACATTTCAGATGACAGTAGTGCCTTGGCTAAATATACACAATTATATTCTGTCTCTCCTTTTCTTTTTTCATCTTCGTCTCCTCCATGCTGAAGATGTAATTGGCTGTCTATGGCTGTAGCACTTCTCCCTAAGACAAGGACATCTCAATGCACCTCACACACACACACACACACACACACACACACACACACACCTTGCCGAAAGTCACTGTTTCGAACAGCCACACAGTAGTTTGCATTGGCAGCCATGTCTCCACTTCCTCATCATGCTTGTGCTGACAGAGAAGGCTGAGAACAGCATACTGCAGTCAAGCTCAACTCTTCTCCAACTTTAGAACTTCAGGCCTGCCTCTAGCCCATACCAGAACAGCTCAAACCCGGCCAATCTATATGGGCCTCCAATCTATTCCTATCAACATAATTAGATTTGAAAAGACTTGGAGTAGTTGATCATTTTTGGCAGACACGTGTACATAATTATTATTATTATTTTTTTTTATATCTAAAGATAAATATGCTGCAGTAGTGGTTTTCACAACTCCTGCCCCGGAGTACCCAATAATCAATTTAAGAAAGCAGAACTTGTGACAGTTTGTGATTGAGACTCACTGGGCTGGCAAGCAACCTAGCAACAATACGTCTCTTTGGAAATCTTAGATTTCTGCCTTTCTGCAAAGTCTGACCACTGATTAATATTGGGGGAAACAACAGACCTGGTAGTAGGCACCCTGTCTACATACCCGAATTCATCAAACGTTACACAACACAGTCTCACCCTGGCAAATTTCTTGAATGAAAAGGTAAGAATAATAATAATAATACTAATAATAATAATACTAATAATAATAATATTAATAATAATAATAATAATAATAATAATAAAGTAAACTAGTAAGAAAAGTTATGAGTGGTTCAGACACTCTTAGCAGTGGAACCATTTCGTATGATTTTACATATTTCAAATCAAACACTTATGCTTTGTAATTGATGCAAACTTCTGAGTTCAACTTGCAATTTCATTGGACAACAGCAACAGGCCTCACTTTTCATCAACAAATTCAGATTATATGAAAACAGAAATTGCAAAGCCCCCTACAAGTACAGACAGTATGCCAAATCTAACCCAGTGTTTCTGCACGCATTCTTAATTCCCGTCCAATCTGCCTTTCTGTCCAAAGGCTTAGGTTAGCAGGGTCAATATCAGATCTTGGAAGACCATGGCCACACAGAGATGTTTTTAAATTGTAACTCCTGTATAGTTATCTGCTAACTTTAATCAGCTGTTACAAAAGCTTGAATGGTGGACTCTACTGTATTTGGTGCCATTGTGACTGAGGTCGAACATATTTCCACCTTACTTTTTCCCCCCTTATTTCGAATTTTCTCCCACTGACTATAGCACTCGTCACGCTGGTCTGCCAAGAACTCATTCCCTTCATCCTTATGGAACAATTAGCAATGCTGAGCAGCTTTGCAATTAACAGTCCCATAATTGTCACATGCCCCACTTTCCAAATCAACTGAAGCAATATCTGTTTTAGAGCAAAGTTTAATTACAAACCGAGAGCATTTGCATTTTCCATCATTACCATTGTAAATGACAGTTTTAACTGTAAGCTGTGGACGGAGAAGAAGAGGGCATGGATTAGTATTCCAAACACTCAAAAAACATCATAAAGTTTTACAAATATCATTTGGATCACACTATTTTAAAACATTTGTAAAATATTGAGGCTATGTTATTCTGTGCTGATGCCTGGAAAATAAAGACTAGTTCTAAATTTGGGGCAGAAGTGGAACTATATGGTTCAAACCATTGTTTGGTTGAATGTGTAATAACTGCAATCATAGAAGCTTAATGGAAGTTTCATAACAATGTAGTTAGGGAAGAACTACATATGGGTGTGATGGTCTGGTTACCACATAATATAACCAGATAATATTGGCCTTAATATATACCTTGGGAAAGGGGGATGGGGGAAATTGTGTTATAAAAGTTGCTTATAGTTGGGAAAGTTCTGGATATAAAAATGAATCTGTAGGTGTTGTTATTTGGGGCTAGTTTAAAAATATGCGATGGCCACCAAGAGCAAACAATCAGAATGAAAGTGAATCAGTGGTTAAGAAAGGGAAAACATGTGTCTATGATGTGCAGAATCATTCCGGTCTTAAGATATATTGCGAAGATAGGGAGATTAAAAAGGAGAAGAGTGATTAATGGACATAGTAGGTGACAAAAAAAAGCATATTGCATATCAGAAATGCGTGTGCACCATGGTGAGCTTGTTTTCACATGTAAAGACTGAGAAAAATGTGTCTCTCTTTTCCAAGACCGGATCTTTTCAGGCTAGTTTTAAGTCTGTTTGTGCAGTTTTGGGGGAAATTATGTTTTCTTTCCATTTAAAAAAAACTATGTTTTCTTTCCATTTAAGGAGCACTGTTGCATTTTTAATAGTAATTGTATCGTGGGTAATTTGAGAAATAAAAATGCACAAAAATGTAGTTTCAAACTATCTCAATAACCAGTAGCTGGCCAAGTGGGATAACACACCTGCGTGTCTTAATTCATATGCTTGAAATTTAAATAAAACAATATGCCTCTTGAATCTCCCTCTCGGCCAACACAGATTTGTGCACATGGCATGTCAGATGTTTACACCAATCAGAGCCACAACAGACGGAACTTGGTACTAAACATGAGGACTTTGAGTTGATCTAATCTGGCACAGACATGCACTGTCTCTTTCTTTTTCTTTTTCTCTCATCCCTTCTTGTTTTCAGTTCACTCTGTTCTTCCCTGTCTCTCTTAAAGGGTTTAGTGTACTCTGGGGCTCCCGGAGGGGCCACGCTCTATCAGAATGTGTTTGTCTCAGGGTCCCATCCATTCACTTTCAAAGGGTTAAACAACCTTTTCACTGGCCTGTCAACATCCCCTGGCCCAACCAGCGGAAAAAGACTGCTTGAGTTTTGTTTTCCGATCTACACTCGTCTCCTCGGTCTGCTGTTGCCTGCGTGGTGTAATATCCATGACAATCGTGTTGGGCTTTTGAGCTGGGGGAAGGGGGGGGTGGCAGGGGCCACTTTCAGGCCCTAAAGAGCTTTATTTGGGTGGATTTGAAAGAGGGAGTGTGAAGGGCCCTCCACTCCAAATCCTCTTCAAGCAGGTCATCCTGCATCAATAGGCCTTTAATTCGCAAACAGGCATCAGTACGGCACTCACGTTCCTGCAGACTGACAACACCAGTGCAGCTCTGGAAATAAAAAAAAAGGACAAGGGGAGTGAAAAGGGGAGCAAGAAAGAGAGAGAGAGAGAGAGAGAGAGAGAGAGAGAGAGAGAGAGAAATAAAGAATGTTAAATGTTAAAGTTGGAGGTGCTACAATTAGAGGTGTCATATTTTTATTATTATTTTTTTTATTATTATTGATTATCTTACACTGGCAACTTGTATAAATTCACATGACTCAAACTGTAGGAAAAATAACAGCTGGTGAGGTTAAGTTTATGGCCCAGGATTAATGCTTGTACTATTTCTTACGACTTTTTTAAGAATGCAAATATGTTGTCATTGTTGCATTACCAAAGTGTTTGTTTGATTAGGCGTATGATATATTATAACCTCGATTTTATGAAATCAGATGAAATCCAAACACGTCCCCCAAAGTCGCTTGCTCTAATTTGTAGAATTTTGAGATCAGATTGGAAAATTCAGAAGAATTTGCACGAAAACAAAATTTGAATTAAAGGTTACAGAGATTATGGTTATGATTAGAGGTGGGGTTAATGCTTTTCTTTTTACTTTATTTATAGGAAATCAAATGAAATCCAAACACGTCACCCTTGTTTGTTTGTTCAAATTTGTTGAAATTTCTCATGAGAACAAATGAAAAAATTCGGTATCATTTACACCACTCGGAAATGAAACTTAATGTTATGGGTGCGGTTGATTTTCATGCCGTTCTTTTTACTTTATTTGTATGAAAACAAATACAGTTTGAAAACATCACGCTTATTTGTTTGTTTTCATTCGTAGAGATCCATTAAAAGCTCCTAAAAGGGTGGAGTTTGTGTTTGTACCTGTTCTTACAACTTTATTTGTATGAAATCGACTGAAATCCAAACACATCTCACATTTGTTCGCATTCGTAGAAATTCATAATGGGACCAGATTGGAAAATTCGGAACATTCTGACATCAAATGAAAACTTGTGGAGATTAAGGTTAAGTTTAAGGGCGGAGTTATTTTCTTGATACATTTCCTTAAGAATTTATTCACAAGAAAATCGAAGAAAATTGATCCATATGGATCCTTGGGTGTTTAAATTCATTCAAAATTTCTCATGAGATCAGATTTGACCACTCGTATTTTCTTTATTCACACACTGTCATTCAACTAAAAGCCCCGCCCATTCATTTAAAGCGACCAAGCAACACAATAATGCCGTGCATGTGAGTGCATACGTGTTTGTGTGTGAGTGTGAGTGTATGTGTGTGAAATGTCGGGCCGTGGGAAGTAAAAGCAGAGCGCGGCGTATCTATTTTCATGGACCATATGGAAATTCTGTTGTGTGTGTGTGTAAGTCGACAGATAACGGGCGACCCCAACGGTTGTGTGTGTGCACACTGAATGGTGTGTGTGTGCATTGGGCGGGATGGCACTCTGACCCCGGGCATATGGAGAGCCATTAAGGAGGAGGTTTCCCTCAAACACACACATACACCCCTTGGGACTTTGATTTGTTAATGAATTGCTCTATTGACTCGCATCTTAGCTTGCTTCATTAGCAAAAAAGACCAACACTGGCGCTTTTCTCTCCTCATCCAAAGGCTCTGTTTTAGCGAAGAAGAAAAAGGGGAAGAGAAGAAGAAGTAAGAAGTTGGGGAGGAGGGATAGAATGAACTACTGTTAGGCCTGGACCAAAATCTAATCCGTTTCTATCAGGATCTGTTGCCGTTTCTCTGTTTTGAGCCGCGGCTAATTTGTATTGTGACAATTTAAGACAACTCTCCAGAGCGCAGTGATGCGAGAAACCGTACACCCTTCAACCCCTCCTTCTTGCATTCTCTCTCTCTCTCTCTCTTCTCTTTCGCTCTCTCTAAATCTATTCCTGGCCCCTCCCCATCTTCATTAGCATGTTGGACACTGCCGTTTTTGTGTAGGCACTACCTGCTTTACAAGGGCCAGATTATTGTGTAGGGTTAGTGTTAACACAACAAGTACAAGACCCTCTGTCTGAAAGACACACACAATCTGTCAAGCACCAGCAACAGCTGCTCTGCACACACACACACACACACACACACACACAGAGTGACACGTTAACCACATGTCTGAGTAGCATAAATAGTAGCTTGATGTCAATCAAAGGCTGCTGAATGAAATAAACGCAAAAAATAATAGTGATTATAGACGCAACTTCCTTCTTTCTTTCTTTCTTTCTTTCTTTCTTTCCCTCTTTCTACTAACTTGCTTAAGTAATTGACCATTTAAACATGCTTTAACATGATACAGTCACTCAGTCGACTTCTGACTGTGTTAGACAAGTCCTCGGAGTGTTTACAGCATGAAATCTGGATCGTCAGCGAGACCCAGACAGCAAACAGAGCTGAAACTAGAAAAAAAAAAAAACCCAGAAGAAACACACTTCTATCTAATCGTGTTGAACTCACGTCGACATCTCCAGACATGGTGAATTTCAAGAGCTCTTTTCTCTCTATCTCTCTGCCACAGTGGACAATATCAGAGTTTGTGTGTGTGTGTGTGTGTGTGAGAGAGAGAGAGAGAGAGAGAGAGAGTGTAAATCTGTCTGGGAGCTCTTATCAAATCCCCTTGCAAACGCCACTGAGGGCTCTGTCAATAGCAGAAAACATGCTACACTAACACAAAAGCAGACATGGCAGACCCTTTGAAAACGTTTCACATCCTGCTACACACCAGCTTCCAGTTTTTCATCTGCTCTGAATGTGAATGGTCGCCGTCTCCAATGTGGATTAGGACCTGACTAGAAACAACAACTCCATACAGGACTGATAGAGTTTCCTGACCGAAAAATCACCTCGATTTCACAGATCATATTTCAGCATGTTATGCCTTGGCATCATCTGATCCGTGATCAGTGATTTGTTGAAACGTAAAAGCACACGCCTTGTATGCCAAAAAGAAACAATGGGATCACGTGTGGAGAAATTAACATGTGAAAATGAATAAATAATGCGAAAAAGTATCACATGCGCTACGTGTAAAAAAAAAAAAAAAGGTAACACGTCCAGATGTGAAAAACGTGTGAAGCTTAATGTTTTTTTTTTGTTTTGTTTTGTTTTTAAAGCACGTGTAAAACAGGAATTTAGCAAAAACATGTGAAAAAGTAAATCAGTTAATGGAAATATTTAAAGAAATAAAATAATCCCTGCTGAACAAGAGAAACAAAAACAAAACAAAACAAAAAAACGTATAGAATTTGTAATGGTTTTAATGTTTATTATAGGAATTGTACTGGATTTAATGGAAACTGTCATGGTCCCTGTAGGTCTCTACTGGGGATTTGTTGCCTTCTATTGGTGGCATGTTATGTCCAGTCTTAAGTACCAATTATGCTAATGGTAATGGTTTGAATGGTTAACAGTTGATGGTTTTTAATGGTATTTGTAATGGAAACCATTAGCATTTCTGTGATGGTTTCTATTGTTTCTAGTTTTTTCAGCAGGGATTAAAAAAAAAAAAATGCATGATTTGTATAATAATAATAATAACAAAACAAGAAAAACGACTATATTATATCGCATTCCCATAGTTATAACTACTATATATATATATACACTATTTGACTGTTTCTTTCAAGATATCAATAAAATCTTTAACACTGATGTATTTAATGTACTACCATTATTGATGCTATAAATTAAATGTCTTTGGCTGTATAACTTTTTGCTAAGTAGTATTATTGCTTAGGTCTGTGTTTCATTCAGAAGATCATGACACTAGAGAGAGAGAGACAGAGAGAGAGAGAGAGAGAGAGAGAGAGAGAGAGTATAATGACCGTTCACCTACTGCGCTTGCTTGGCAGGCAGTGTATCCTGTCACTGCTGGCGGGTAGTGGAGTTGACTGGTGGGGTTTCCTGCCTACTGTGGAGGAGTAGTCCTGCTGAGAACACAAGTACACACACACACACACACACACACACACACATACATATCTCTTTCTCTCTCTCATACACACACACACACACACACACATTTTAGGGCTAGTCCTGCTGTGAATGGTCCTGAACCCGTTCCAGTTCCATTGTCTGGAATTGAGGATATGTGAATATATGTGTGTGTGTGTGTATGTGTGTGTGTGTGTATGTGTGTGTGTGTGTGTGTGTGTGTGTGTGCCCTGAGCTCGACACAGGGCATGATGCAGGTCCCGTTCCTCCAGACCCCCAGATCAGGGTGGAGTTCACTCCACTAGCACATGAGCGTCCCAGTGGACAGATAAATACAAGGAAGACACACTGCAGTTCTCTTCGATTAAACTCAAAATAGAACGATTGTTCAATTCCAAAATGCTGTGGAAATACTTTTCAAGCTTTGGCTCTGATTAAAGACTAAAAATGAACGGAATCTGAAGAGATCAGAATTTTCCTTTGGCCGACTTATTATTAATGACGGGGGTTGGCGTGATGCGGCGCAACGTGAATGGAAGTTACGGTTACCATGACAAAATGTATTCATACAGCAGCATGGTACAAAGAGCAATGAACAAATACCAATCTATAAACTTGGAACCAAATATAAACCTACAATAATTGATACAAATATAAATATTCTTAGGCAATATTCATCTATGAAAGGTGAAATCCTGCTTCTTTGAGTTCAAAACTCATAGTTACACTGTAATAAGTCAGGCATAAATACACTCCAGGTTGGCACCCAGTCCAGGGTGTCCCCTGCCTTGGGTTCTATGGAACCTCTATGACATGTGTTATGATGGAAGTCATCCATATTGTGTCAAAACTAGAATGCAGAATGCGGGCCGATTACAACATCTGATGACCTCTGACCCTTTGCTCAGTGGAGTGTGTGTGTGTGTGTGTGTTGGGGGGTAATGATTTAGATTTTGTCATTTGAGTCAATTAGATGTGAGGTTTAATTAGATGTACAGGTTGAACTGTGACAATTAGTTCATCTGATACACACTGTATTAAAACTGGGATACGCAACAACGCCATGCTGTTTGTATTTGATATACTTAGATATAAAGTATGAAAAATCAGCAAGAAGCATCCTTAATAACCTTAAATACACTCGTCAGGAGGTACTTCAGAAAACACAAGCACAAACTTGCTCTAGCTAAAATGATGTTTCGTAGTTTGTTGTTTGCTGTAGTTGTCGCTGGATATTACTTCCATCTAGGGAAATTCCTTATGTTGTACGTTACAGCTAACATGCTGACCGTCATGTTGGTAACATCGGCCGATGGTTTAAAAAGATCCGTTGATCAGGGCCGATTATATCCTGTCAATCAAAAGAGGGCGGGAAAACACATCGATTTCGTGCTGTGTGTAAAGATGATGTCTCTTGTGTGGAATGGCAGTTTACAAAACTGCAGTTTGTAATCTCTGTGAAGTCTGCACTGCTAAAATTTTATACCGGAAGCGAGCAGCAGGGAAGGGGGAGTTTCGGCGTCGAGTCAATTAAGAAAAAATTACGTTTGCCATGCTGCTCGAGCTGCTCGCACTGAAAGACTTACAAAAAAAGTTGACAAAAAAAGAAGATGTAAATATATATATATATATATATATATATATATATATATATATATATATATACATATATATATTTACATCACACCTTTATATATATATATATTACATAGAAAAATATATTTGCAGAGTAGTATGTTTCATGTCTAGTTAATGTTAATGTATAAAAAGGTTTATATTATATATTATATATATTATATATTATTATATATTATTATATAGTTTGATGTTTAATGATGCATTTCCTTCAGATATTTTGAATGTATTATTATTCATTTAAAAGAAGGTGTAAAAGGCAGAACTATCGGTATCGGTTCTCGGGATCGGCCGATATCACTCTGAGTAATCGGTTATCGTATCGGCTGAGAAATGTAGTACCGGTGCAGCTCTAGTAAAATTCATGGATAAACCAGGTCCAAACTGGGGAAATGAATGTGATTTGTAGGCTTAAATGGATGATACGGAAATGTAGTCCAGATATCAATCATTGTAGGCTGCAATCCCTTCAGTTTTAGGATGTCAAACAAGACACTGTGCAGATCTCTCTCTCTCTCTCTCTCTCTCTCTCTCTCTCTCTCTCTCTCTCTTTCTCTGTCTGTCTGTCTCTGTGAGATAGGTCAATTAGCTTTAGCATGAAAAGAATCCCACTATTCCAGGTTCCTGTCTTTTTGGTGCATTTGAAGCAGTTGGGTTTCATTGGGCATGTCGCTGTGCACGCTATTTACAGTTTATGCCTGACTGAGGCACCTGCAGAGAGAGATATTAGTCATGTGTATGCATTAACCAGCCATTTTACCTGCTTCTTCTCCCCTTCCAATCTTTGCTTCTTCTTCTTCTTCTTCTTCTTCTTCTCTCTTTCACACTATGTAAATGAGTTCCTTGCACTCATTCAGTGATCTTTTTAAATGTCATCCCTACAGGTAGGGCAGAGGAGAAGTGAAGAATTGATGGAGAGATGGACAAATATTAGACCAGATTGTAATATCTGGAGTCATTGAAACGAGTATTACTGAGTGAGATGACTTTAATTCTAACCTGATTTTATTTTTTTTTTGTCTGTATTGGTGATGGGGAAGAACAAAAGCTCAAATCTGTACATGTAAACATTTGATAACATTTTGTTCTCACATGTTAGCAGCTTCAATAAAGTGTCCAATCAGAGGAGAGACTCTGGTTGTTGTGGAAAATGCAACAACAAATGATACGGAGCACCAACGTCCAGCCAATCAGGACAAGGAGATGCCTATGCTCAACTGTCAATCATGTTGCATGTCTTCTCTTTCAAGTGTCTATCCTAGCCTAGGTGGTGTTTTGTGGGTGTGGCTTTGGATGATACATTTATGGGAATTGTGCTATTATAAAATGATGGTGGTCGTAACACACACACACACACACAAAAAGATGATAACCAATTTATAATGGGGAAATTGGTCAAATAAAAATAAATAAATAAAAATAATAATAATAATAATAATAATAATAATAATAATAAGTATGGGGCGATAATATTAGGCTAATTAATTAGTAGTTAACTAATTGGTTCTTTTTTTCTGGATTATATGTAATCCAGGGGATTGAATTCCACCTCTGCCCTATGTTCTCCCCATACTTCGGGGGTTTCCTCCAGGTACTCCTGTTTCGTCCACCATTCCAAAGACATGTGCTGTAGGCTGATTGCCGTTTCCAAATTGTCCATAGTGTGTTAATGTGTGTGATTGTACCCAGCGATGTGATTGTACCCGGCGATTGGCACCCTGTCCAGGGTGTCTCCCGCCTCGTGCCCTGAGTTCCCTGGGATAGTCTCCAGGCTCCCCCGTGACCCTGTGTAGGATAAGTAGTATGGAAAATGGATGGATGGATAAATTTTATGTCATTTCCAGATTAATCGACTGACATTTAGTCTAAAACTTGTTAACAAAGCTATGTAATTAATGTCACATTCAATGTTCTGTCTTTGGAACCCACCCATTTTTACACTGGGCAGCCATTTGAATGGTATTTAGAAATTCCAGTTGTATGTGCAAGAAAGTACAATTCTTAGATAACCCTACAAAGCAACTAAAACTATTGAAGTTTCAGAAGGCAGCTGTAGGCATACAAGAGATATGCAAACCGATAAAGAAATCTTTTTTTCTTTCAGATTAATTTGAGAGAACAGACATACAGAGTTTTCCTCCCAGTGGCTGGACCTACACAATCTTATCATCTGTAACTCTCTGTATGGACCTGAACACTGTCAAAAGCATCAGGCTATCACTACATGACAGCAAGCTTTTACTTCCCAGTAAACAAACTATGAAAGGAAATAAAAGTCCCACTGGTCCTATAGTGCCGCAACATGCACCAGGAATGTTTATAATGTTTCTGAGACGAATAAAGCTGGAGGACCTCAAACCACTAGTAGCTATTCAGATGAATTCAAGATAAAAGAAATAAGTGGGACAAGGAATGGTCCACCATGCTTAGTGGTGTCATGTTGATGATTTACATCGTATAAGGCTTTATCCACTGGACACTTTTCAAACAGGTACAGGAGCGCTGACATTTCCATCCAAAGGTCAACGTCTCTCTCTCTCTCTCTCTCTCTCTCTCTCTCTCTCTCTCTCTATATATATATATATATATATATATATATATATATATTCCAGACTGAACATGTCTGGGTGTGCTGTTATAGAAAAATAATAAGCGGCAGGGTGCTGTCATGCAGTTTTACCATTTACACCCTAAGGTTGAATATTTTCCAATAACAGCGATAGATACTGAAGTGTTTTATTTGCTTCCAGTTGCATTTATTATTATTATTATTATTATTATTATTATTATTATTATTATTATTATTATTATTAATAATAATAATAATAATAATAATAATAATAATAATAATAATAATAATAATAATAATAATAATAATAATAATAATAAAACACATACATTATAGATTTTATTCATTTATAGTTATATTTAATGTTGTGGAACATCTGCAAAACATGTTTTTTAAAAACCTGTTATCACTTATGTAATCGCAGCTATACACAGTTGTACCCTCACCAGCCTCTTTTATTCTTTTGAAATGAATAAAACACTGGCACCCTGTCCAGGGTGTATCCCGCCTTGTGTCTGATGCTCCCTGGGATAGGCTCCAGGTTCCCTGTGACCCTGAGAAGGAGTAAGCGGTTGAAGATGGATGGATGGATGGATGGATGGATGGAAGTCAATAAATCCAAAACAAAACAGCTTGGCGTATTACCAATAAACTGGAACGCGCAAACTCACTGACTGTCATAAAGCGCTGAAATTAGAAACTACTTTCATGTGTTCTCACAAGAAACTTCAGCCTATCAACAATGACACATTTATTTTAATCCATTTATATGGGGCATCCAGCGTACTAGAAACAATAACGATGATTCAACAATATTCAAACGAGTGCACCGGTATAAACCTTGCAGCCAGCACTACTGTCCAGGCTGTACCGTTTTAGAAAATTAATCAACGCCCGACCAATCAGAATCAAATCACCTGACCAATCAGAATCAATCATTCAGCAGTGCTCTGGTGTAACATACGCAGGTATTAATTGTCCATGGATATTAATTAATATGCGGGGGGGGGGGCACATTGAGAACACACTGTACTGTTATAATCAGACTGAAAATGAAATGTTTCAACGTCAGTAGATTCCAAAAGAGATAAATTCGATACACTCAGCAGTACGGAGGTTTAAAATGAAATGAAGTAGAAAAGCAAGTGCAGATTGAAAGCAAAGGCAGAAGCGTTCCCTCTGTTTAAGTCAACTTTAAAGCTGTGCTCAATTAGCTGCGCAAATGAGGAGCTGGAAAATTTCTTCTGAAAACGGATTAGTATAATTTGGCAATCATTTAAATGCCAATAAGGGCCCACAGTGTATCTGCTGAGCATAAAATAATTTTAAGAGTATAAATTAAATAGGTTATTATTGCCTTTCCAATCTCCAATGGGATTTTCTTCCTTCCTTTCCTCTCGCTCCATCTCTCTCCCGCTTTCTCTCTCTCTCTCTCTCTCTCTCTCTCTCTCTCTCTCTCTGGTATCTCTGGTAATTTCTTTAGAGGATATGAGGATTTAAGATTTAAACAGAACAGACTGCTGTAAAGAGGGAGAAGAACATGAAAGTGTTCTGTTTAACAGTGAGAATTTCGCTCCACATCCTTCCCATCTGTCTGCTCAGAGACTTACAGATCAACACTGCGTGCTTCACAGAAATTAAGACAAGAGAGGATTTCTTGAGTATTCAGAAGATTAAGGTAATCTTTCGCAGTACGTTCATCTCGTTGTGAACATCTTTACGAATTCCTAATAATAGGCATGAAATGAAATGCTGAGGAAAATGAGTTTTAAATGTCACATTAAGTTCAGGATGTTCACAAGTTTTACATGTTGATGTGTTCAGAGTTCCTCACGCACCCTTAGTGAGGATTTAATACAGAAACCGCATACTTTGGTATCTATGGACGTACTGCACGCTATTTGGAAGTTAGCTGAGCGTTACAATTACTGGGTGGAGTTTGGCAAAATAGACATGTCTGAGTTGCATGCAATTCTGAACCATGATTTAGGACAAGAATCTTTTCCTACGGAAATTATGAAGTAACATTTGAACTTAACTTCCGATTCTTAGTACAAGGAATTTTTGCTACATAAATTATGATGTAATGTTGGAAGTTAAGTTCTGACTCTTAGGACAAGAATCTTTTCCTACGCAAATTATGAAGTAACATTTCAACTTAACTTCCGACACTTAGTGTGTGGAACCTTTGCTACATAAATTATGAAGTAACTTTTGAACTTAAGTACCGACTCTTAGTACAAGCAACTTTTCCTACGCAAATTATGAAATACCATTTGAACTTAACTTCCGACTCTTAGCATTTTAAACTTTTCCTACAGAATTTTTTATGTCATTTTCAAGCTCAAATTCTGAATCTAATAACAAGGAACATTTCCTACTTACATTTTATAGCAACTTTTGAGTTCCAGCTCTGAGAATGAGTAACTTTTCCTATGTCAATTTTGATGTTACTTTTTAAAACGTAAGTTCCAACCCTCTGCATTACAGAACTGTTTCTACGTATATATATATATATATATATGTATATTTATATAACTTTTGAAATGTTCTGAATCTGAGATCGAGAAATAATTTGTTTCCTGTGAATTTTGATGTTTTGAAATTGAGATTAATTCCTATGATAGAATGTTGTTTGGGGAACTCTGTGTCTATGACAGGGACAGCCTGTATCTGGTCTTTGTCCTGAGAGTACTGTCCTGCACAAGTGTACGGTGTAGGATGTCAGAAAGAAGAGAGAGACAGAGAGAAAAAAACAAACCCTTCAGATATTTGGGTGACACAAGTGTAGTGGCATGGCACAGAAACGGAGGTGTGGAGGTGTGTGTGACAGCTGCACAGTGCTCCAGTGGTGTGTAATGTGTTCTCACAGGCTGGTCTAAGGCCTCTGGCCTGCTGTCACACAGACTTTCATGGATCATATCTTACCTGCTCAATCTGGGGTCTAAAACACACCTCCCTTTCTCTCCTTCTCTCTCTTTTCTTTCTCAGATACTCTGCCCAGCCTTGTGGCAAGTGTTTGTGCGTGCACACACATGCGTGTGTGTGTGTGTGTGTGTGTTGTTTGTTTGGACAGATGCGCAGGCAGGCCTGTCTCTGGCCTTACTTGTCACTGATCAAAGCGAGTGTTGAAGTGGAACAGATTCATAGGCCATGTCTTATCAACCCACACCCTGGCCCTCATTCATCAGCCCGGGTCCTGCTCCTGCTCCGGCTCCGTCCCCATCCCATTAATCACACACACTCCTCTCTCCCCCTGCCCAGGTGCAGGACTCTAGGGAAAGGGCACGTGCAACACCCCCTCAGGCAAGGGTGGAGCGGATGACATGAGGCTACAGATAAAGAGGGAAAGGCAACAGGAAGTTTGGACTATAAAAGTCTCATTCAGGAAACACTGCTGACAGCTGGGCACGTCTGGTAGCCGCAATGACAGTCATTATTGTACAGCATTACAAGATGATAGGTATGAAAACATGTAGGGTATAAAGCATGACAGGGCATGCTGTTAGAGGAAAACAATCAATGATGGGATGGAGTGATACAGCCTGACACAAAGCAGAGATACTTTTACCATTACAAAGTTCATTATTTTCCTATAACAGCACGATGTATTCATTTTCCACAGCAATTTGCCAACATCAACTATTTCTTATTCATTTAACAATGCTATATTGTACATTTGATCAGTTTGTAGTTACAGTTACATGTTTTTAATTGTATTTTTTAATTTTTATTTTATTTAGATGTGTCGACCTTGTTAGACATTACAGGAAGAAACGCGAGGCTGTTAATCACTCTAGAAGAGGTTTCACTCTTCTTCTTCTTCTTCTTCTTCTTCTTCTTCTTCTTCTTCTTCTTATTATTATTATTATTATTATTATTATTATTATTATTGATTCATGGAGGAGTATAAATTCAATTTATGACAGAAATGTTTTGCCGGAAATAAAATGTACTACTCAATGCTTCATTACAACAACAACAATACTACTACTACTACTACTACTAATAATAATAATAAAGTGTTCATTATTTGCTGAAAACTTAGCAAGTATAAATATACTTATTTAAAGTATTAACTTTTTTAATAGTAAAGTTAACTATGTATTAGATTACTAAGACTCGTTTTTTTAATATTTTTACTTATTTAAAGCTTGGAATTTTCTTATTCTATTGACATATACATGCATTATTTTTATTTTTTTAATTTCAATCATTTATTTGTAGAAAGTAATACAATAAGACCTTTTCAGCTTTTAATTAATAATCATGTCTAGAACTAAGCTTAATGGTCTTGCATTTGTTATGTAATAATCTCATAATGAGGAAAATATTCGATTTTTTCCAAGAGCTTTCGAGATGTATTCACTTGCTAAGGTCCTTTTTTTTTGATTATGTTATTTTTTTGCAGTGCATACATATGGTTAAGCTCACAATATCATACCTTCTAAATAACATTTCCAGCTCATCTTTGTGTTTCTAATACCTGAGATCAAATGACAGAAGAAGCTCAAATGGACGGGTCACATGATTCTTATTGAGCAAGACACACAGATGGCAAGTCAAGAGAAGAAAGCTTATGTAGCTCTGTTCTCTGTCCTTGACTCACAATGTCAGACACACATAAGTTTCCAATTAAGCGATTCAAGTGTGTTAAGGTACAAAACTTTAGCTGTAATAGTTTATGTGAGACAAGGTGCTTAACCCTTCGACACTCTGAGAGCACTTAAGTCTTCCCTTTCTTCTTTCATCCTCACACTCACACACACTGTATTAGAGATCAATACCGATGGATGTTCCTGGGTAACAGACAGGAGGGCCAGGAGAGTTCGAATATCAAGGACATAACACTTTTTAAGTTTGTGTTTACATGTGTTTTTGGGGGTCAGATTGGATTTGTAAGAGGGGCAAGTTAGAGCCTTTATACAGTATATATATATATATATATATATATATATATATATTGAGGAAGGAGTCTCCAGTGTCAAATGTCATGCTATATATTTAAGTTTTCCACCACAGGAAGGTTTTTGTGCTTTCTGTTTTCTCAGTCATGTGACACACTGCATTATTTCGCTTCATTAACATTAACATAGACAAAAAGTGGCTGGTGATGGAACGACTCTTTAGAGCTGTTATAGCGTAAGCGAGAATATGAGCGCACTCGTTCATCGACAATGAATCTAACTACAAACAGATCAAAAGCATGGCATGTTCATTAATAAATGAAATGTATATTCTGTAACATTGCTGTGGTATACGGGGAATAAAACACTTTGGGGTCAGTCATCATTGATTTTTTTTTTTTCCCCTATAAAAGCGCATCCTGTTGTGTTTGATTCCTTACATAAGTGTGTAAGTAAGTAGTGTATGGAAGTCAGTATCCACTTCCTGTGAGTGTAAGAGCCTAAAGTTTACAATAAGGGGTTAAACTAAGTGCAGTGCAAACAAACAAAGAAAGTAATTGTAGTGGTTGACTTAATACTAACTCTCTCTCAGTCGAAGAGGGCTATTGCTCTAAAACTGACAGCTCCTGGCGTTTCCTCACTCTGTTCAGCCTCATTCGTGAAGTGTGTTTACGGCCTCGCTGTGCTTCCTCATTATAGACAGCGGGTTACTGCTCCAGTACACACTGCTCTCAGGTTGGGAAATCGATGGCGAGAATATGTAGAAATATAAACATGCTTCAGTGACCAGGTCAGAAACCTCATTCTACTCTGACGCCATGAGGGCTAATTCGTCACCGGAGAACTGTTCGTCAACCATCCATTTGACTTCCGAGTGTGTGGTGTGCATACTGGTTTGTGTGTGTGTGTGTGTGTGTGTGTGTGCGAGGTGTGGTGATCTCGAGGTGACCAAGCTGAACCTCTGCTGTATTTATGATGCACTTTTGTGAATGCATTACACCTGTCAGTATGAAATAAGCGACGCACTTACACGCTGTGACGGGCCTCGCGCTTGAAGACGAGAGCGAGCGAGGGGGAGAGAGAGATAAGAGAGCGGGTAATTAGTACATTCATCTTTTTTACGATATCATTTTTCAGACATATATGATCACAATGTAAATTAGAAATAAGGAGGGAACCATGGGGAGAAATGGAATTCATTCGGAGTGGGTCAATCGGCCTACAATGGGTGGCGAGAGAGGCCACGGATAATTTATTGGGCTATTTGAGATCCCTGTTTACTCGCTCTCTTTCTTTTTTCTCTTCCACACTTCTCTCTTCTTTTACTCCATTTCTTACTCTCACCTCCTCACACTCATCCCTCTCTCTCTCTCTCTCTCCCTCTGTGCCCCAGTCGCTTCGTCGTGTCTCTCTCTACCAGCTGTTAGCGTTCTCCCTATAGCAGATAACACCACACACTCAACCGAGCTTCATTTACTCCAGATGGAGGAGAAAAAAAAAACAAAAAAAAAACGGGATCAGCTAGAGAGAAAAGAAAACAGCATTCTTCTGTTGCGATTCCTCCCGGACTCGTAATGGCATTGTATGGATTATTGATTTTTGATTTGGTTTTCTGTGTGCGGCACGGGCCCTGTTTTAACAGCACCATTACCTCCGTAACGATTAGAGACAAAAAGTTAATTATGTAATTATAAAGGCAATAACGGGGGGCCTGCACGCTCGGCTCGGCTCGGCTCGGCCCCCAGCCCGTTTAACCATTATCTCCCACGCACACATCAGAGCAGACGGAACGTGAGACGGCGAGATTAACGCCTCGGAAAGCAGATGCAGAATTTAATTCCCTCACAACGGCGAAACCATTAAGCAATCCCAACATTCCAGCACTATTACGGTCCATGGAGAGAGAGTGAGAGAGAGAGAGACAGGGAGAGAAGGGGAAAAGAGCGAGAGACAAAGAGAGAGGTGCCATTGCTGAGTGTTTCCAATTTTTCCAATATTGACTGTAACGGCTGTTTGCACCCACAGGTCCAGATGAATGAAACAGTCAAATGGATCGCGCAATCTGTCAGAGAATGAAAAGTTGAAGTGAATGAAATAAAGTCATAAAGAAATAGAAAATGGCAGCGATGTGGCGCCGATGCATCAGCCCCGATAACGCTCACCGTTATAGAGCAAGGGAATGAATACAGAA
Source organism: Ameiurus melas (assembly GCA_012411365.1). NCBI lineage: Eukaryota > Metazoa > Chordata > Actinopteri > Siluriformes > Ictaluridae > Ameiurus > Ameiurus melas. The sequence goes on from CM022754.1 coordinate 4,905,389, forward strand.
ATGGATGAGATGTGCTCAGATACCCTTCTATTTTTTTTTTATTTTTTTTTTTTTCTTCCTCTGCTCTCATTTCTGCTCTGCTCCAAAATGCGCTTTGTCCCTGTGAGGCATGAAGATAAGGGGGGGAGTGTGTAAATTGGGCCTGCTTTCAAAGCGGAATCGCTGGGATGACGACAAGGCCTCAGTCCTGGTCCTTGGATGGACCTCCACTGCACACAGCTCAAATCAAAGGAGTGTGTGTGTGCACTTAGGGAGCGTGTGGCTAATTACTGTGGCATTAATACGGCTGAGAAAAATGATATTTATTTAATGTTACGGGTTGAAGATGGTGAAAATGGCCCTTGAGGGAGATAGGTCAGAGTTCATGTCTCTTATATAAACAAGCACTTGAGGAGCATTAGAGGGTCGAGCCTGATTAATTAGCTAATTCATTAGGTTAGAAGAGTGGCCCAGATTAAGTGATGGTGATGGTGGTGTGTGTGTGTGTGTGTGTGTGTGTGTGTGTGTGTGTGTGTGTGTGTGGCGTGTGTGTGTGTGTGATAGATATAGTACTCTAGCAGAGAGTCATTAAGTCATTAAATGAGAAGAAACCAGGTGCTTTAAACATGTATGGCTTACAAACATGTCTGTTTTTGCAAACTCTCTGTTGAAACACATTTTTGGTGATATAAAAACCATTTCTCTTGCCATCCAAATGTTCTTGAACACTTTTTCTTTAACCCTTTACACTCCCAGGATCAATCAGCAGGTCCAGGCTTACAGTGCATTCATATTTCTCGTAACTATACAGCTGCTGAATAATTCATACCAGTTACTGGATATTATGCTTTACCAGGAATAACTGAATAATGAGCTAGTACTTAAGGGGTTAAGCTTCAAGCAAGGGGCTCATTTTAAATCTTTAAAGTAAAAAAAAAAAAAAGAGGAAGGATAAAATAGAAAGTGTGACTGTGTATTTTACCGTGGAAAAATCTGTCTAATTGAAAGAGGCAGAGATTTTGATCATCATTAATCTCAAGTGAATAATAAAAAAAATCTCTTCATACAATATTCTTCTCTTTCTACTTAACAATCCATGCATGATCTGTTCATATCCATATTCCATAATCAAAAATTCTTTTTTTTTCTGAATTTAATCACTTTAACAAATTCAAATCAACAACGAAGTGGACATCCACGAGCATCCACTGATGAAGGCACAACCGATGTGGTCCTGGCAAACATAGTCCCATAGAGGCTTATTATTATTATTATTATTATTATTATTATTATTATTATATTATTCACGTTCACCTCACACCTCCAGGGTCCGTGGTGCGATTCCCGCCGGGGCCATGTGTGTGCGGAGTTTGCATGTTCTCCCCGTGCTGTGGGGGTTTCCTCCGGGTACTCCGGTTTCCTCCCCCAGTCCAAAGACATGCAGGGTCGGTTGATTGGTTGGTTGGTAAATTGTCCATAGTGTATGAATGGGTGTGTGAGTGTGTATGTGATTATGCCCTGTGATGGACTGGTACCCTGTCCAGGGTGTACCCCGCCTTGTGCCCGAAGCCTCCTGGGATAGGCTCCAGGTTCCCCGTGACCCTGAAGAAGGAATAAGCGGTTGAAGATGGATGGATGGATGGATGGATTATTATCATTATTATTATTAGTGTGTGTGTGTGTGTGTGACCTACTACAAAGTGCCCTTGGTTGTTAGAAAGCGTTTATAATTTTTTTATGAATGTAACACAATTTATGAACAAACAAACAAACAACCAAATACATGAATATATAAACTTCTCTACAGTGCCATAAAGGGAGCTGCAGTAAATGAGACACTAATTACACTTATCACTGAGTGTGAGCTTTGAAACAAATCATCATGACCTGCCATTAAATAAACCATTACACATGACTAATTTGTCAAATGTCACTTTCACCCTTCTGGTTTTTAGATATTTTACTATTACTAAAAACAACAACAACAACAACAACCACAACAACAACAACCACAACAACAACATCAACGACAAAGAAGAAAAAAACAAGTCTTAAAATACTGCCAGCCAAAAAATTGCACCAAACATGAATAATACCTTCTGAGATTACATGATGTCACATTTTGTGACATAAAAATTTACATTGTCTTGAGGTAGTGGAAACGGATGAGATTTAAAAAAGTGGACAAACTTGGCTTAAATAATCTTGCTGTGTATTGGCATGGCACCAAGAGCGGACTGAAAGAACATTTGACTATGCTGTTTGGTTTTACCATCACTGACTCTAAAGGGCCCAATAACCTGCCAGCAACACATTCTCTCTCTCTCTCTCTCTCTCTCTCTCACTCTCTCTCTCGGCAGTATCATGTTTATAGAAAGCTGCATTTTTTTCCCCCTCTGCGAGACAGACAGCTGGTAAATGGCTGATAGCAGCTGAATTTAAAGACAGGTCCAGAGACACAGCCAGCATGGCTCTGGCTTCTCTCATGCTATTGACGAGCTTCTCAATCAGCAGGAACACAGCGGATCTACACAAACAAGCGCGATGCTACAGCGGTGTAGGATTTCTCTTCTCTTTATTTAAATAAAAGGCGTTTTACATTCAAAGTGCATAATACCTCTCGGCGTCTGAATGGTGATGCTATGGTGCCTTGAAGCTGACTTCTGAGATTACAAAATAGGATTAAAAAAAAACAAACAAACAAAAAAAAAAAAGACGTGGATCTCGATGACTAGAGTTATAGCATAGAATGAACATGATTTGCAAACAGTATCAGGACTCACATCAAATCATCACATTATATATACATTCTCCACTGCAGTTACTGAGTGATGCACGTTAAACGTGTACTAGTCGATATTTTTTATTGCTATTACTTTTACAAATGCCCGTAGAAGCACGAGGAAACCAATCTGGTGTGATCGGTGTGATCGAAGTCTATGTGTTGTATGCCAGGGAAAACTGTTGAAGAAAAACATAGGTCCATGCTGGACTCTGTGATTGTGTTTACATTCCTCCTCCTGTCTGTCATATAATAGACATGCCCCCAAACACCCTTCACTCCACCCTAAGCTTCAGTGCCTAGAAACGCAAATTCAAAACAGCCTGCAGATAATAGCTACAAAATTCTTTATTTAGGTACAACCTTTACTAGAAGATTTCCTTACAGGCGTAGATGCACAGTTCGTCTCTCCAGCCAAAGTGGGAAAGTATACACTCTTAAATTAGCTTAGCATTGAAAGATTCACAGCAATAAATATGTTTGCTTCAAATTACACGCTGATTTTAGTTAGTCTATTAGTGTCTATTGCATCAAGGAACCAAAGAACACTATGGCTAACTAGCTTTAGTCCTGATCTCGTACATGGTAGCTAGCGTGATAATCACTGTGAAGATACAAACGGAGTGGATGCTAATATCTAAAGAAATGTACCGAGTAGAAAGAGATTAGAGATTTTTTATTTTGTTATATGTTGTTATATTTAAAAGTTAAAAGTAGAGTTAAAAGTAGAGTGATAGACACTTAGCTGGATTAGTAGATTGATCGATACTTAGCTAGCATCCAGGTGGACAGTGCTGATTCTCGGAGGCGGATTTTACGTACATGGACAAGGATGGAAGGTGGGGTTTTGTGTACAAGAACATGGGTGTGAGGTGGGGCTTTGTGTACTTAGGCATGAATGGGAGGCAGGGCATTGGGCATATGGGCATACGTGAGAGGCGGAGCTTTGTTTATATGCGCATATTTTGGAGATTTAGCATTGTGTACATGTACATGGATGGAAGGTGAGGCATCGTCTATATGGGCATAGATGAGTGCCATGGCTTTTTGTACATGTACATGGATGCGAGCTTCATGTACTTAGGCATGGATTTGTGTGCAAGGGCATGGATGGGAGGTGTCGCTTTGTATACTTAGGCATGGATGAAAGGTGAGACTTTGTGTATATGGGTATAACTGAGTGGTGGGGCTTTGTGTACATGGACATGGATGGGAGGCGGGGTCAAATAAGTGAGCAAATAATTCCAACCCAAGAACACAAATTCGACCAAATTCACCTTTAAATACCCTAGCAACATTTATTATTTACACTCTCTTCGTGTGTGTGTGTGTGTGTGTGTGTGAGAGAGAGAGAGGGAGGAGAGAGAGAGAGAGAGAGAGAGAGAGAGAGAGAGGTCACCATAGAATAAATGTCTCTCTGGCCTGGCCGGTCTTCTAGACAGCTTTGACATGTTGTAAACTAATTACATGACAAATAATTAAGCATGTTCAAATTGCTGACACATGCAACCTTACACACACGCACACACACACACACACACACACACACACACACACACACACACACACACACCTGTCTATGAGTCTGTGATGTATGACCTCTTGGAGATCTAACTGATGAGAGTGGCCGCCCACTCACACAGCGTGCTCATAAATGTGCATTCACAAGGGAATACGTACTTACTCATACACACAAGATAAATGAACGAACATAAATACGAATATATCACTAATATTGGCATATGTGCTACGTGTTTCATTTACTTCTTTTTTTTTTTCTTTCTTTGGAATGTGATTTATTAAAAGACACGCATGCACACACACACACACACACACACACACACACACACGGACACAAACACAGCATGTGACTTCTTACAAAGAGTAGGAATGCCATTGTGCAAGTGAAAGAGACAGAGATTCCTGCTCTTGTCTGCGCTGAGGCAGGTCAAACTGCAGAGGCCTGAGAGCAGCTCTAAAGGATGGGAAAATTAATGACTACAATGGAGTCTTCGCATTTTTCTTAGCACTGGGAGAGAAAGAAAAAAAGGTAGCCAGGACAAGGCGTGTGACAAGCTCTATTATTAGGTTATGGTGTGAGAGAGGAGGCTGCATACTGTGTTAGGATGAGAGGAGGTGGTGATGGGGTGTACGGGTGTTAGTAGAGGAAAAGGGGGTGGGGGGTGGGGGTTTAGAAGTGTCAAGAGGGCCAGAGAGATGGAGGATGATGAGAACAGGTCCATCCCTCCTTCCTATTGTAGCCACGTCGGGTGGGGCTACCAGGCCGTCAACATAAAGACAAATTATCGCACTGGGAATTTCACGGACAGGGAAGACCTGTCACCCAGTGGAGCCTTCTTTCTCTCCCTCTCTCTCTCTCTCTCCCTTTCTCTGGGATTCTTCACTGCTTTTATGGGCAATTATAGACTAGGAGAAAGACAGAGAACATACTCAAAAGGAAGGCATGGTTTCCATTATAGACTCGAGAGGTAGGACAGGTGACCGACTCACACGCTTTCCACATAAAATACGAAACAAGAACTAAGGCTTTTCCAATTAAAAGAGTTACTGAAGCATCGTAAAGTCATTATGAAATGATTACGGATATAAAAGAAACTCATTAGAAATTACAAATACTTCATATAAGGAGTGGCCGAGAAGTTTTAAAGGTCAGTGTTGCTCAGAGAGTGTAACATATGAGCTAAAACATGTCTAAAACTAACTTATTGAGTAGCTATAGAAGTTCCGAACAAGCATTTCATTTGTTCATTTATTTAATTGTCTTCAGTAAGCGCTTTATCCCGGTGAGGGTCACAGTGGATCTGGGGCCTATCCCAGAAACATCGGAAGCAAGGCGGAATTATGTATGTATATATGCATGTTTATTTGTATTTATGTGTGTACGTATGCAGGTATGTACTGTATGAATGGGGTATGTATGTGTAGCAGATGGGGTTCACTTCGCATAAGTATGAGTTAGTCAGAGGGTGGGGGCGTGGTTTATTAAGTCCTATTTACGTAGGTTATAAAGGTAGTGTGTGGGTTGTAAATGGTAAAATGGTAAATGGCGCACTTATATAGCTTTTATTCAAAGCGCTTTACATTGCGTCTTATTCACCCCTTCACACACACACACACGGTACCAGAGCTGCCATGCAAGGCACTAACTTGTCATCGGGAGCAACTTGGGGTTCAGCGTCTTGCCCAAGGACACTTTGGCACGTGGAGTCATCCGAGCCGGGAATCGAAACGCCAACCCGACGATTAGTGGATAACCCGCTCTACCCCCTGCACTACAGCTGCCCCGTGTTCTTGTTTCAACCTCACGGGTTGTATGGAAGTGTGTCATCCTGAGCGTCATCTTTCCCACCACTGCATTTCCGCCATGGTGTGTGAGTGCCTGAGAGGTAAGACTGATAGGATTGCAGGCTGATTTTTGATGTTTAGCAGTGTGAAATGGGCTTCATTTGTTTTTTTTTTTGGTTTTTTTTTTAATGGACTGAGGAGCCTCACAGTGTATCTTTTTATTAGAGTGCATTTCTGGGTGTTCTCACTCCACGATGAGGATCCCCGTGTCATGCCAGTTACCAATTAAAGTAGGTTATTTTCTTGACCAAGAGCCTTATTTCTGATCAAGTGGCAGTTGGGTTAGTTATGACGAAAATTTACTGTGTTTTTTTTTCCCCGATTTAACATGTTTTTATACACTGAGGGACGCTGTGGTGGGTTTTCGTATCGGGCGGACAGATTGGACTGCCAGATTGACTACATCTACTCTTTTTCTATGTGTGTGACTGAATAAGGTTGGTTTGTTTGACCAGCAGTAGCTTATCACTGGACTGTCTGACACTCTATCGCTTGGCTCGTAATTCGGATCGCTGTATAGTAGTTTCCATTTTACTTCTGACTGGTCATGTTTAACAGATGGTATTGATGCAGCGTGTGGACATGTTTGCTTAGCAGTTCTTTTCTTCTGTTGTCTTTATTATTATTTGTTGTGATTGAATTTGTTTTGAATATTTTCTTTTTCACTGCAATTCATGTTCAATTGTTTGTGTTGAGTGTGTTAATCACGGACCATTGCCGCACGCAGTGTATCCTTTGGCTTACCCGCCTGGTTGTTTGATTATGGGTTTTATTTTGTTTTCTTGTGACCATATGCATTTTTGTATAAGATGGTCTAGTTTTAGGATGAACATTTTGGAGAGGGTGTGTGTTCCCTTGGATGTGTAAATGTTAATGGTTGATACTGTTTGTATTTATTTATTTTTATTCAGAATTCAAAGAAGCTCAGCACTTTCTCATTTCCTTCACTGAATGCTGTGCTCAATCTTGTGGTACTGTATTTCAGAAGGAAAAAAAGGAAGCTATTAATGGCTGCAATCAGATTTCAGAGAAGGCAGGTTGTGAAAAACCCTCGAGTGACTACAAAAGACCTGCAGCAAGACTTGGTGGCAACAGACACTGAGGTTTCAGTGAACACAGTAAGGTGTGTACTAAACACAGAAGGTTTCCATGCCAGAACTTCAAGACATTCACCAATACTGACCCAAAAGCACAAGAGAAGTTGGTCAAAATCATATAAATAAGCTACAGAAGTTTTAGGATTCTGTTCTGTGGAGCGATGAAACAAAACTGAAACTTTTCAGCACGATGGATCAGCGGTATGTCTGGAGGAAGAAGAATGAAGAAAGAACACTCTGTCCACAGTCGAGCATGGTGGTGGCTCGGTGATGCTCTGGGGCTGCTTTGCATCTTCTGGCACTGGAAACCTGCAGCGTGTGGAAGGTGAGATGGATTCATTAAAGTCTCAGGAAATCCTAGGAGAAAACCTCATGCTGTCTGTGAGGAAGCTGAAGCTTGGGTGTCATTGAACCTTCCAACAGGACAATGATCACAAGCATACCTCAAATTCCACCAAGGCTTAGTTGCAGAAGAAGTCCTGGAAGGTTCTACATGGCCATCACAGTCATCTGACTCGAACCTCATAGAAAATCTCTGGTGATATTTGAAGAAGGCGGTTGCAGCACACAACCCCAAGAATATTACTGAACTGGAGGCCATCGCTCATGAGGAATGTGCTAAGATTCCTCAGGAATGCTGCCTGAAGCTATGTATCTCGTCTGGAGCAGGTTGTAACAGCAAATTGGTGCTCTACTAAGTACTAAAGATACTCGCCATGAAGAGGTTGAATAATTTTAAAATTGGAGAAATCATTATAAGTTGCATTTTTAGTTGAATTTGGGGAAACCGCTTGAAGTATTTGTCGTGTTGAAGTATTTCAATCGCTTTTGTTTGATTTGTTCCTCGCAAACAGCTGAAAGTCTGTACATTTTGACAATAAACCTGATTTGCAATGGGGGTTGAATCATTTTTATTGCAACTGTAGGTAGGTATGCATGTAAGTATATATGTTTATATGTATGTGTAAACACAATTTAAAAAATGTTAGGACAGTAGGGAAAATGCAAAAACAAACAAACAAAAAATACTTTTTTTTACCCTGTCAAAAAATTCAATTTAACCTGTACTATATTAAAAACCCTTTACTAACACATTATTTATGTTTTACTTTGTGAATCGAATTTCAAATCTGATGACTGCAACACACTCCAAAAAAGTTGGGACAGTCGACTGTTTTCCACTGTGGAATATCACCTTTTCTTTTAATAACACTTATTAAGCATTTGGACGCTGAGTGAAGACACCACGTGGTGAAGTTTAGCAAGCGGAATTTTCCCCCATTCATCCGTTATGCATTTCTTCAGCTGCACAACTGTACTGGGCCTTCGTTTCCTTATTGTGCGCTTCATAATGCACCACACATTCTCAATCAGAGACAGGTCAGGATTGCAGGCAGGCCATGCTAGCACACGCACTCTCTGCTTACGCAACCATGCGCTTGTAATTGGGGCAGAATGTGGTTTGACGTTGTCCTGCTCTGGATGGCAGCATATGTTGCTCCAAAATGTGTACGTATCTTTTTGCATTAATGATGACCTCACAGATGTGAAAGTTACCCATGACATGAGCCCTGACACACCCCCATACCATGACAGATGTTGGCTTTTGGCTGTTTTGACCAAAACCTATGAGAAATTAGAAAAAAACAAAAAAACACAATGCACTTACACCTCTACTCTGTGCACTTTGCTTCCTCTCGTATTCAATTAATGGATCTTGTATAGTAGCACTACTTGTACTGTTCTCTGCTTGATTTATCGCTTTTTTTATTTGTAAGTCGCTTCGGATAAAAGCGTCTGTGAATAAATGTAAATGTAGAAATGTTCACTTGTCAGATCACAAAACGCTGTACGACTGTCCATGTCAGATGAGTCCGAGCCTGGAGATGTCTGCGGCGCTTCTGGATTGTTTTGATGTATGGCTTATGCTTTGCATTGTAAAGCCTTAATTTGCATGTGCATCTGTGGATGCAGCGGCGAATGGTGTTGACTCACAAAGGTTTACCAAAGTATTCTCGAGCCCATGTCCGGATCTCCATTATAGCCTCATGACGGTTTTTAAGACAGTGACGTCTGAGGGATCGGAGATCACACGCATTAAGAAGTGGTTTTCAGCCTTGCCCTTTTTGCAACGAAATCTGACCGGATTCCTTGAATCTTTTATTTATATTGTGCATTGTAGATGGTGATAATGCCCAAATCCTACTGATTTGTCTTTGAGCTATGTTGTTCTCAAAGTTCTCAAATTATTCTCTACACATCTGTTGTCACATTGGCGAGTCTCGACCCATCCTTGCTCTTGAAGGACTAGGCCTTTTTTGGAGGCTCCTTATATACTATGATTAGACGATTGACTCACCTGTTTCACATCACCTTCTTATTTTAACTTCTCACATCACTATTAGTCCTTACTTGCCCTGTCAGAACTTTTTTGGATCGTGTTGCATGCATCAATTTCAAAATAAAAGTGTATCTTTAAAAACCTTGTCTTTATATTTTTTTTGTTTGTTTGTTTAAATACAAGTCAAAGTACATGTACAAATCACTCCTCTTTGTTTTTAATTAGCATTTTCCATACCGTCCCAAATCTTTTTGGAATTGCGTTTGTATGTGAGTTTGGTGAGATACCAATACCACACTTGTTTGAAGTAAAAAAAAAAAAAAGAAAAAAGAAAAAAATCAGTTGAATTGAAAGACCCGTTTGAATTTGTGAATGTTCTTTATGCAAGAGATTATATTACATCAACTGCAATTTTGTAATATTTTTAATTAGTGTTAAAGTATTTTCAAGTTTAAATAATCGTGAGTTAATATTCAAACTGGACTAAATTATTGTTTTGCTTGTATTTTTCTCATTTGTAAATCGCTTTGGATAAAAGCGTCTGCTAAGTGAAGTCCATCCATCCATCCATCCATCCTCAACCGCTTATCGTAATCGGGTCGCGGGTGAAGAAGAAAATAAGAAATAATAATAATAATAATAATAATAATAATAATAATAATAAACTATTATTATTATTATTATTATTATTATTATTATTATTATTATTATTATTATTATTATTATTATTGTTGTTGTTGTTATTATTATTATTATATCTATTTAATTGGTACGTGTACCATTGTATGTTTGCCTTGTAGTCATCGTCATTGTTTTCTGTTTCATTATAGTATTTAGGCACTATAAATTAACATCTCCTAATGGACATAATAATGGTGCTAGAGTTTATGCCCTTGATTGTTGGAGTGCCACTTTCACCATATGGAATTAATCTTTACAGCTAAATAATAGTGTCATAACTCTTGAGGATACAAAGGCTTTTGATCATGTTCAATATTTTACAACACGATGTTCTACAACGGCTCATTCTGCTTTGGCTTATATGCATGCATCCAAACAGCACTCGAGATAAAGGGAACAATACGGCGTT
>CM022754.1:4921043-5216043 GCA_012411365.1 Ameiurus melas
GGCTTTAAATACGTCAATAATTTAAAACTTTGTCATTGGATAAGGCAGCTTTCAACTATAAACCTACAATAAATCTAGCATGTAGAAATATCTATAGATCTATAAACGTAATTAATAGAGCCCGTGTAGTATGATAATAAAGATCATTCTTAACAGATTGAATTGCTGCAACATAAAAAGCAAAAGCGGGGAGGGGGGGAGGGGCTTTTGCAAATGAGCTGTACTTTATCTATGCGTCTGCTTTTTTTTGTGTCCAATTTGTGTAGTTGGTTAACGTGTATGCATTTGGCAGTAAATCTTTGACTTTGAGAGAGAGAGAGAGAGAGAGAGAGAAAAAAAAAAAAAGGTGTCGACCTTCCAAAATAACACCAAGTTTTCTTGCTACATTTGCGACCAACAAGCCTTACACAAAGTGAAGCTGAACTCCAGAAATGGCCCTGCCTCTCTTCCACAGCCCACAGAACGGGGAGGCCTTTGTAAAGACTTAATAGAATCTTTAAGCGCTCCAACAATCCACTCCCCTGGAGCTGCATTAAGCAGTTATTGTAGAGGGACAATGACCTAAATAGCTCAACATCAACTTCATTAGCCATGCGGCCAGGACTGAGAGTGTTTCACGGTGCAGCCTATTGTCAGGGCTCACCCCAGGTGAGCATTAAATTGCAAATGATACCCTGAAAGGCGAAGAAAGACAGAGAGAGAGAGAGAGAGAGAGAAGGAGGGTGAGCAAGCAAGAGTGGAAAAGAATGAAAAGGCAGTGGAAGAGCTGCTCTGACCGTAAAAAATCCAATACATCACAGCTTTGGGGGCGCGAATTCCTCTCGTCTCCTAAGTGTCTTATTTGTAAGCAAGACTGAGGAGAGGTGGTGAGATTCGGAGAGAAAGGAGACCCCTGAGTCTAATGACAGACTGATGGCAATTACTTCATGTCTTCAATGGTGGCTCCCTATTGCCACATTCCTGCTGTAAATTAGTAGACTGGAAAAAAATGGACTGAAAAATGAGAAAAGATGAGAAGAAGAAAAAAATAATAAATTCAGGCAGTTTTTTTTTTATTCTATTCTTGACCAATCGATATGCGCATCCCTCCAGTTCCCGCTCGAATGCCCTCCTCGATCAACATGTTAATAAAAAACTTTCATCAACAGGCTCATGGGGAAGATATGACTGACGCTAAGAGATGCAACACTATCAGGACAGGGAGGCATCGAGGTTCCCAGGCGGAACTTTGCGGTGTCACCCTGCCGGATGAGAAATTGGGCCTTTGCATATTCCCTGTCACCAGCGGGCTAAAGTGAAGGCACCCCAGAGGCCGGATGTTGCTTTGCTTCTCGCCTGGTGGAGTGGAGTAAATTAAAGCAGCAGATTAGGCCAGGCCTGAGACGGAGGATGACAGGCACAGAGGCAGCGAGGCTGGCCGAGGACTCTCGCCCTGCCCATATGTCTTCATGAAGTACCACAGTGGGGGCTCGCTAATGAGAGCAGCACAGCATGGCAGTTTAGCTCTCAAACACTAGAGGACACACATACACACACAGATACACACACACACAAAAGACCTATCATATAGACACACACTTTTACACATAGAGTGGACACCCAGAATTGCACAAATGCCACATTTACAATAGCTAATTGCAAGACATTCATATAGAGAGAGACAAAGACAGCTTGGAGCAATTAGTACTGTTTAAAAAGGAATGTTTGAGACATTTGACATGACATTTGTATAAGCGTTTCAGGAAAAGTGGCATAAACAACATACACACATACACACATACACATATACTGTATATTTAGATAGAAATAAATATATATATATATATATATATATATATATATATATATATATATATATATATATATATATATATATATATATATATATATATATATATAGTTGATGCCACTTTTCCTGAAACTCGTATACAAATGTCATGTCAAATTGTCCAATGTTACAAAGATTCATTTCTATAATTTGTTGTAAAACTAAGAAATTAACAACGCAGTGTTTTATTCCTCTTATAGCATAGCAATTTGCCAATGCTAACAATTTTAATTCATTAAAAAAACAACATTCATCATAATATTTTATCCATTTAGAGTTACTTTTAATGTTGTTGAACCTCGTCGAAACAATTTCGTTCACCCGCCTCTATTTTTCTTTCTCTTGAAGTCAGTAATGATGTTTCCTTTACGAAGGACATTAGACACAGCAGAACATCGTATAGAATAAATATTCCAATTAACCCCTCTTAATTATCCAAAATGGAAGAAGGGATCATTAAAAAAAAGAGAAAAATTTGCTATGTCACCTCATCACACTCACTATTTGAAGTACATTGAGTTACCAAGTCACATGACTTGCTGTGTAAAAATGTACATAAACAGTCTGTATACAGGCTGTGCAAGCCTTTTTAATTGTTTATGCAGGTTACTGTCAGTTGTCATGATACGTATTAGCACTACCCTGACACAAAGCATTAACTACGCTTTAAAAAAACAAAAAATAAATTAGGGGGAATTAAAATTTATGTCAGATCTGCATTCCTGATTTCGTCCCTGTTTTGTCCTCGTGTCCTTGTTTTCATTGTGTGAAATTGCACTTGAAAACAAACACAAACCCAGATAATTTCAATAAAAGAACAAACAAACTCTCTTTTCAAACACAGTCATGGGGTTTTAATCTTTTTTTTCCTCCCATCTAACAGCTATCTGTATTTTCAATCTAAATCTGAGAGAAGTGTGGCGGATACCTGCCTGCAGGGAGCCAGAGGTGTGCTAGCTTTAGAAGAATAATTACCACGTGATTATGGTATAATTACACACGTTAATGCTTTAGGTTTCACCTGCTGCTCCACAGGGCTAAATGTGACACTGTAATTAGTCAGTAGCTCAAGTCAGGGCCTGCGAGTATATATGGGGAATGTTAGAGGGTCCCCATGTCCCCGTCCATAAATAACCTCTGGCTAAAGAATGGAAGTATGAAACATGACCGTGACTGAATGTGTGAGTGTGTGTGTGTGTATGGGGGTCTTCCATTCCTTTACAGAAGCAATCCAAGGTTGTTGAAGTGACAGGCCTGGGGAAATTAGAAATTCATTAGCAAGCTAAACAGGCAAGTGGAAACACCGATCTCAATCCCAGTGCCAGCACCACTACCAGCTTCCCAGTCTGGACCTTACAATGCTAAACTGTGGTCGCTAAGACAGAGGCACCAACATTTAAAATGTTTCCCTATAGTGGTTGCAATTTTTTACTTGCAACGTCAGTGTGGAACAATGGCTTCATCGCCTCACACCTCTGGGGTTGGGGTTTCAAATCCCGCTTACGCCCTGTGTGCGTGGTTTGGTTTGGTAACCATGGCAATTTAGGACAAAAACCTTATTTAGGACAAAAGCTATCACAGAATAACATTTCCTAAGTGAATTATATTATTTTAACTATAGATAGGAAAAGGCTATTACAGAAGCATCCTAGCTTGACTTAAAATACCAAAAAAAGTTTCTTAACTAACCTAAAACTCTTCTGAAAGCCAACAGTAACAATCACATTACAATAGCCCTGTCTGAGAATGGCGTTATATTTTTTAATAATACAAGACGAACAACAGCGAGGTTTGATGGTGGAAAGACCTTTTGGAAGACCCATATGATGTGTAACAAAAATGTCACAGCCTGGTATATCTAAAAATCTAACAGAAGTGGCCAAGGCAATCATCGCTTTATCATCTACCTACATTCAGTTCCCAAAGGGAGAGGAGCGTTTAGCCATCAAAAAAAGTTTTTCCGAGCAAGTAGAATGCTGGGGGTAATAGGACTAGTGGACAGTTCACTGTTTCCAATGAAGGCCCCTAGTGCAGAAGATGAGGCGTTCGAAAAGGGTTCCATGCTTTCAATGTACAGGTTATAATCATAATATAATTATAAGGCATTTGGTGGTAAGGTGGCCTGAGGCAATACATGATGCCTTCATTTTCAGGTATTAAAATAGCTAAAGTGAATAAAACCTATTTTTACAATTTATATGGAGACGTCACGACACCAGTTGAGGCTACCGCTAGTATTCCCAGGAGAAGGTTGCTTCTTTTCATCAAAGTCACCCCTATCTTGCACAAGATGTACAGAATAGCAAAACTGCCTCACCCAGAAGTGGAAGTAGCAGATAAGGATGAAGCAAGACCTCAACCACAAGCATATAACACAGGGCTCCACATTCGGAATCAACTTATTCAAAGATTTTTTTTGCAAATCAGAAACAGGTATAGAGTACCCCAAAATAATAAATGGCATCAAATCACTCATCAAATTACTTTATTTAGTTAAATAGACATTGCAATGCATGAATAAGAAATGCGTAATGTATCGACCAAGAAGAAAAAGTCTTATGAAAAGAGTCTTAAACATTGAAGATCTACAATTCCTGTGTGCACCTTTGCACACATATAACATTTCCAACTCCTTCCAGACTTTCTCTTTCGAATTGTAACCTCTCCCACTCAATAGCCACTCTTACTCTGATCAACTCAAGTTTCCCCTTCTCTATCTCCATTAACTGTGCAGCATGGCTTGAAGGTTTGACGTCCTGTCTTTTTGCTGTAAAATACCAGCAGCTAAATTACATGCACAGCAATAAACCTATAAACAAGTTGAGAATGAATGCATAATGATGTACATTAGGGTGGTAATTGATAAGGTTCTACTGATGTTCCGTCCACCAGGTCTGACAGCTGCATTGTCAGTTCATGCTTCTCCAACTACAGTCCTACTTCGTAACCACAAAGGATGCCTGTGAGGATAATCAGGGTCGCGGGGGAACCTGGAGTCTATCCCAGGGAGCATCGGGCACAAGGCGGGGTACACCCTGGACAGGGTGCCAGTCCATCGCAGGGCACAATCACATACACACTCACACACCCATTCATACACTACGAACACTTTAGACACGCCAATAAGCCTACCATGCATGTGTTTGTACTGGGGGAGGAAACCAAAGTACCCGGAGGAAACCCCCGCAGCACGGGGAGAACGTGCAAACTCCGCAACACATGGGCTCGGTGGGAATTGAACCCTACCCTGGAGGTCTATGGAATGATATACAGTAGATATTTTACACGTAGGGCAAAAGATGTGTGTGTCCCTTGTGTGGAGCACACAGGGAATCGAACCCCGGACCCTGGAGGTGTGAGGCAAAAGTGCTAACCACTAAGCTCCCTACATTCAACCTAAATGTTACAAAAACATCCAGCTCTGTTTAATCTTACCTTCAAAGTGCACATTCTCAATGACACTCAACATTTGTGTTTTCAAAAGGGTCAGCGATGGAGCGTCACTCATTCGTCCTCCTGTTTTCTTTATTTCCCTTATTGCCCCTAGAGCAGCCTTTTTTGTTTCACTTACTAGAGTGGTAAATCTTTTCTTCACAGACTGTGGCATACGGTAAATGCCACACACCACAGACACATATCCAGTGACTCTTGCCGACTCTCTGTCTTTGTCTTCATGAGTGAGTGAAGGTGAAAATTTACAGACCCGAAAGTTGATTATCGTACCCGATGGAGCGGTTTAAGATTTCCTAGCTAGTGATAACATAAGATTTCGCAAGATAAGATAAGAATCCTAAATTAATTACGCTAAGATTTGCATCTGTAATACAAATTTTGTGAAGAATAATAATTCAACTTATCAAGTATTAACTTAAGACTTAATATAGAACGCTGTGATCCCCTGTGACCCTGCGTAGGATTAGCAGTATGGAATATGGATGAATGGATGGACTTGCTATGGCTATGGCTGCTTGTTCAGCTAAAGTAGTGGTCCAATCAAACAAATAAAATGCACAGGACAGAAAACTCAATGTTAAAGGACACAAGACATGAAAGATCTCAAGTTTCATTTTTGTCTGCGGGACTATAGGCTCTTTAACCTTGTTATTTTCTCGTACTGTACCTTGGAGAACGATAAAAACACATTATAATTATTTCTCTTCCCTTTCTACATGATTTTCTGGCTAGCCAGTCTGCCACGCCTAGTTAGCTAGATCATGCATATGAATGCTGTATATGATCATGTAGCAGGTGTATAATGCTAGCTGGATGGTGATGCATTTCGCTCAATTTCACCAGTGTTTTCACCTGCGTGTATCCGAGTTGGAAAAGTTCTGTCTATCATCTGTACAGATCTCATTTCGACTGATATGTGTAGTACAGCAGGCGGTGAGATTCGGAATGAGCAGCTCGCTCTGTAGTTACAGCATATGTCGAATCATTATGGTTAAACATAGCTAAATACCAAATGTAAACTTTCGCTCTGCTAAAGTCAATAATGACTAGATGTTTGTTTTTCGTTCTTGTTCTTTTTTAATTTATACTCACCGGGCAACTACGAATAAAAAACAAACAGTCTGGACATGTGACCTGCTGTGACCTGGGTGTTACTGATTTGTCTACTCCTGAGCACTAAATGAGGACAGTGTCTTTATTTTGATGCTGGAGGTCCATCCAGAAATTCAAATAAAATTTTCAATAAATAGAGCTTTGTATAAGCTTCAATCAGGCACAGGATATATTTAATACACTGCACACTGCACCGCTGTCTATTTTTCTGAATCACTGACATACATTATTAAATTGAAAGACTTCCTCCATCGTGGTAAGTTTCCTTATTCACGCTAAGCTTCAACCTCACTTTCCAATTTTTGTCTAATATCTTTTATTCAGCTCCGAATAAAGTGGAAAGATTTTATTCCAAAGGAATTTTATTTCTATTTGCCGTCGGTGTCACGCATCAAAGGTAGCTCAGAACATGCCGTCTGGATGCCTTTGACAGTTCTGACACTAAGCAGCAGAACCTCCAGAACCAATGAGCAGGTTTTAAAATACTTCTACTTCAATCAATTCACTTTTGGACAACCGTGAAAAGGAAAGGGGCAGAGCTGCATTATAACAATTGGGAAGTAATATTTGGCTAGTATTTTTCTAAATGGGAAATGAAATGTGTTTCAGGTTGACAGTCTGTAGAATGGTTCAGTAAAGTCAATTCACTTGTGATGGTGCACTTCTTGGACTGTTAGCATTCCTTGTTAGCTTGTTGTATGTTTATTTATTTTAAGCAATCCTACAATGCAAAAGTCTATCTACTATATTATATAAAGCATTATTATTAATCATATTTCATTACACATTGTTTTCTTTACTCAATTCAGAATAACCCTTGAATGTACACAGTACATAAACTTAATTAAGTATGCACTAAATTGTTAAATATGCACTACACACACACACACACACTCACACACACACACACACACACACACATATATATATATATATATATATATATATATATATATATATATATATATATATATATATATATATACACACACACACACTGATGTCAAAACTACTCTAAAGGATGTCTGAAAAGTAAGCAAGCGATCCAATTTTGAGCAACTATGTCAAACCCAACATATTGAGAAAAATCCAACAAAACATGAAAAAGCAGCTGAGAAAATTGGTGGAGTGTAACATGTAGAGCATGTTTTGTAAAATAATAAATACAGAATTAAACATATGTAGTTTTACTCATTGGTTCATTGGTTCCTGACTTTTTGGATACCTTGTACATTAGAACAAGTCAAAGGCTGGCTATGACTTATTGACTGAATTTTACATGGATGTACCTAGGTACGTTGAGGACTGCGATAAAAGAAAATAAAGGATTTGGCTCAGGACAAAGTGCTAAAAAAAACCCCCGGATAGAACAGCCAATAAACACCAGTAATATCAGTAGCAAGCAAATAAATAAATAAATCATCTCAAGGAATAGTTCCACCTTCAGCAGAAATCATTGTATCATCTAAAGATATGTCTGTACATGTCTAAAATTATACTATGTAAAATGATGTTTTAGAAATATATTGAAGTTAATGGACATTGATAGAAATGCTTCTCAATATATATATATATATATATATATATATATATATATATATATATATATATATATATATATATATATATATTATATATATAATATAAAAATGTATTCCTTTTTTAGGTATCTATATTTTGGGAAGGTGTAAAAACATGCACCAAACATTACTAATACATATCCCATCAGGTCAACCTATCACCATCGACTTATTGACTTATCGAGACCTCCATACAGCCTTTCCACTTTTTATCCCAATGTGGATAAAGTGAAGAAGTCAAAGCATGGATTTAACCGATCCCACAGAGGGTACAGTGCAAAAGTTTACGTTCCCAGATCAAGCGGAGGAGAAAGTGCCAGAGATAGGGCGAGAGAAAAAGGAGTGCAGGGATGAAAGGATGAGCAGCGGAGCTGGCCGCATAGATTTACATCGGCAGAGAGGATTACAGACACCTACTTCCAGCTTAGGGGAGCGGTTTTGAAGTTTTGGCCTGGGAGGGAAGAGATCCCTTTGGCAGAGTCCTGTTTGATTCTGGTGGGAGTCCGTCACTAATCCTAGCCTCCACACACGCACACACGCTTTCTCACCTTCTGCCTGATCCACTAACTCCTATCGGCAGTCCCAGGTCTGTTATCCACCCATCCCATCTTTCCTTGCTCTAATTCGTCAGCAAAAGCAAGCAGGGGGCGTTGGGGGATTGGGGAGGGGGGTCTCTTCTCCTCTTCATTAATTTCCCTAAGCTGATTACTGGGTGTGCGTTTGCTGTTGTTGTTGCAGCTATCTGATTTGCCTAAGCTTTTGTTTTTTCATCTGGTTTACACTTTAAAGCCCCCTCCATCCCACAGAGGGGATAAAGTGGACCTGCTGGCAGGGGCAGGGAACTTCTTCCTTGCAGGCACATACATGCATACAGCTAGCCAGAACAGTGAAGGGAAGGGCACATCCTCAAACCCCCCCCCATCTTTCCACAAATTTAGACATGCCAAAAAGCAGATAGGCCATGACGCCTGACAAGTGTGTTGATCAGCTAGGCTTAAGGGTTGAAAACCAGATAACAGCCTGCATCAACACATGCTCCGAGGGGTCACAATTCAGCAACGAGGCCCCTGGAGCCATGCAGAATACGATGAAATGACAACGCTGTACCCCAGCCAGCATCAGCTGCTGCCACTCCGGGAGCTACCAAGCAAGCACTATGCTGAAAAATGAACCATCAAAACAATGCGGTCAGCTGGCAGGCCGTCGAGAGGCTCCTCTGGAAAATGACGGCTGTTTCGTTCATTCAACCCCCCAAGCCCCCCCTCCACAGTGCAAAGCTGGATGGGAATTCGCCAGTGATGACCGACCAGGTGCCCAGAGGTCACTCTGTCTTTTCCCTGAAATGTCTCATTAGAGAAACGAACAGTGTGTGAGCCGCGGCCAGTTGGCATCGCCGTGTTTCAACTGGACTCCCCTCACACACATCATTATCGGCTATCAGTGACAGTCAGACCGACATTACGCAATTAATCCTCCTTTTCATAGGCGGTGAAGAGAGAGTGATTTAGCGTGTTTGGCGTAAATGAGCTGTCATGCTCCATGGCCTGGTGTGCGACATTTTTATTTATTTTTTTTGTCCTGAAAAGACAGCAAAGACAGCAAACGAGGCCACAGATCAGGTAGCAGAGATGAACGTCATCAAATGAGCTCGTACAGTATATGGATTCATTCATTGGCATTGTTTGACTGAATTAAAGTCTGTCAAATACGACTGAGTGACAATCTATACCACAATTATGCTGTTACTGTATACTACATGAAGGAAAACGACTCTAAACTCATCCACTCTGAAACACCTTCAGTACATTGAAATGTGTTTATTGAGGAATATTTGTGATACAAAAATAAATATTTGTGATATTAGCGATTCTGGTATTAATTTGTCGGTTGGCATCAATTTGAGGTACTCAAAGGGCATTGTGAGTACCAAAATAATCTGTTAACCAAAGTGAAAATGTTCTTTCATTCTTTCATGTTCATGAAAGAAATAAATGAATAAATCATAAATCTAGGATGCCTCTAAAGATCACAAATTAAGTATAAGTTTTCCCTATGTTAATGCAATGCTGTAGAAAACTAATGCTATTTATTTTTTTTTTTTATTTTATCTAATGGATATTTAGTGTGCGTATTGTGTGAGAAAACATTTTTATAACATTGACAAGCATTTTGAAAACATTGTATGAACATTACATGGTTTTTGTGTCATTAAACCCAAACATTAGAACCTGCTATTACTTCTGATCTGTTACACTACCTTTATTACAAGTGTAGTGGTGTAAAAAGGCCATCTTTTGCCCTATGTGTAAAATATCTACTGTATATCATTCCATAGACCTCCAGGGTAGGGTTCAATTCCCACCGAGGCCATGTGTGTGCAGAGTTTGCATGTTCTCCCCGTGCTGCGGGGGTTTCCTACGGGTACTCCGGTTTCCTCCCCCAGTGCAAAGACATACATGGTAGGTTTGTTGGCGTGTCCAAAGTGTCCGTAGTGTATGAATTTGTGTGTGAAAGTGTATGTGATTGTGCCCTGCAATGGACTGGCACCCTGTCCAGGGTGTACCCTGCCTTGTGCCCGATGCTCCCTGCTCCAGGTTTTCCTGTGACCCTGAGAAGGATAAAGTGGTATAGAAGATGGATGGATGGATGGATGGATCATACCACAGATTCAGGTAGTACTTATAATTAGCCATTTAAGATGAATGTTAAGTTTAATTTTAAGTAAGGAATAATCCACCACAAGGTGCTGTGATGCGGTTCAGTGCATAAAAAGACGCCATGAAGTGTTTTATTTTCCCCCTCTATACAACAGTACGATTAGACGTTTTGGGTTATTAAAGAACAATACGTCATGGTTTTTATCCATGCATAATTACGTTTAATGTTGTGAAGCATCATTGAAACAAATTTATATTATACAATAATCAGTCATTTATAAAACTCATTCATTCATTGTGGATAACCTTCATTAGTGTTCCTTTATTCAGTTTGGTCAGCAGCAGTGCGTGCCATGAGAACCATCAGGACACACCATACTGTTATCTGGGCACAGATCTGAGCGAGAGAGAGAGAGAGAGAGAGAGAGAGAGAGAGAGAGAGAGAGAGAGAAAGAGAGAGAGAGAAAGAGGCCTCCTCTGGACATCGGCCATGGTGAGCAGAGGGAAAAGCTACTGAGAGAAGTCCACGAATGGGCAAGCTTATGACACGTCCAGTCCAGAATGGATCAAATGTAAAGGACATTTCTGCTCTAAAAGGTCAGAGTGTTTGGTTTCACAAGGGGTCACATCAGCTATGAAACATGTATGTAACACATGTTTATTCATCCATCCATCCATCTTCTGCCGCTTATTCCTTCTTTAGGGTCTCGGGAAACCTGGAGCCTATCTCAGGGGGCATTGGGAATAAGGCGGGTACACCCTGGACAGGGTGCCAGTCCATCGCAGGGAACAATCACATACATCTGCTGGTGTTGGTTCACTGTGTTTTCTCAAGTCGAGAGTCGATGCAGCATCTACCAGGAGATTTTAGAGCACGTCATGCTTCCATCTGCTAACAGGCTTTATGGAGATGCTGATTTCCTTTTCCAGAAGGACTCAGCACCTGCCCACAGTGCCAAAACTACTAGTAACTGGTTTGCTGACCGTGGTGTTACTGTGCTTGATTGTCCAGCTGACTCGCCTGACCCGAACCCCATAGAGAATCTATGAGAGACACCAGACCCAACAATACAGACGAGCTGAAGGCCGCTATCAAGGCAATTTGGGCTTCCAGAACACCTCAGCAGTGCCACAGGCTGATCGCCTCCACGCCGCGCCACATTGATGCAGTAATTCCTGCAAAAGGATTAAAGGCCCCAACCAAGTATCGAGTGCATAAATGAACATAATTTTCACAAGGTGGACATTTCTGTATTATAAATTCTTCATTCAAATACTTTGAGACACTGGATTTTTGGCTTCCATTAGCTGTAAGCTGTAATCTTCAAGATTAAAACAAACAAATAAAAAAAGGCTTGAAATATTTCACTTTATGTGTAATGAGTCTTTTGGAATTAAATTACAGAAAAATATATATATTTTCCATGACATTCAAATATTTTTAGATGCACATGTATTTGATAATATACCTCTTCTTTCTTTCTCCTCTTCATCTATTTCTCCTTTGCTTTCCTGTCTCCTCCTCCTTTTTCCTCCTTCTACTTCTTTGTTTGTAGAAGTCCCCAAATCTGCGATGATCCCCTCCAGAGCTTCTCCTGCTTTAGCCAATATAGACCCTGTACGTCCTGAGGGGGCACAATATCAGAAGGGAGTCAGCTGCTTTTATTCATTTCTCTTTTCCTTCCTACAATCCCTCCCTCCTGGTTTCTTGCAGCCCTTCCTGCTCGCTTGTCTTCAAATGGATGGCTGGCTGTCTTGCCTGGCAGCCAGGAGAAAGCTTTCAGTTAAAAGGTTAGCAATTCTCATTTGAAATCTTCGCCTTTTTTTCCTCCAGTCTTTCTCTCTCTCTCTCTCTCTCTCTCTCTTTCTTTCTCTCAACCTCTTTCATCTTCCTCGACTGGCTTCTAGCCTGTGCACCACACCGCCATGCACATCTCTGCCATGACAACTAAATAGGCCCCCTAATACCACTTCATAAAAGAGGGAAGTTTCCTCTAGGCAAGTCTCTGTAAATTAAACACATAAATGGCGCCCTGGTGGAGGCCTTAAAGGCTCAACCTTGCACTCGAGTGACAGCGCCGGCTTAGCAGTCCAAACTAAATGATGCCTTAACAAGCTGTAATTTATAGACATGTCTTACAGTGGAGAATACATGTGTCGCCACATGACTGTGGCTGCGACCAAGAGTGTAAGTGTATATGCGTTTTTTTTTTTTTTCTCCTTTTTTTTCTTTTTGGAGCCTAAGGGTCTTATTAACAACAGGTGGAGATGTAACACTAAAATGGGAGGTAGCAAACAAAGCAATGAAAAAGAAAGAAGGTGAAAGAGAGACTGCTCGTAGGTTATCCTAGAACAAAGCAAAGCAATTTTACTTTCTAAAACACTGACACACCCAGACAACGTATCTAAAAAAATATATATATACTGCCTGCGGGTCGACCGATTGCCGCCAAAAAGTCCTTCACATCGCGTGTGAAAAGCGTTTGAAAAGGCAACAGCTGATGGTCAGAAAACCTGTACTATGAATGTAAACTCACCAAACCGGGAGGTTGCTATAGATGTGAACAAATGAATAAATAAACAAGTGAATAAAAAAATAATTTGAGGACTCTAATAGAAAAAAAATAGACTCTCCTAAATCGCATATTATTTTGCTAAACTCTACCCAGTGATCATGTTCTGCATGTGTCATGTGTCATGGTCTGATTTCTTTTCTTTCTTTTTATTATTTTTTTTGTTTCTTATATTAGCTCCGCCCCCATTGAACTTGCATTGCTCAGCTATGCTCCTTTTTCTTAAACAAAGAATGTGTCGTTTCTACAGACAAGGCAACGCTTTTTGGGTAGAAGTGTTGTGGGGAAGCCAGCAGACGAGAAACAAACAAGCAAAAGTAGACAAAGTGCTCCTTCAATTTCATTAGTCATGAATACTGATGGTGTGAACAGACAAAGGGAAGTTTTTAACCCACTTTCTGCTGCACTGAACTTAAATGATCAACTTTAGCTGTACATAAGGGTTGTATTTGCATTGGTTTTTACAGTATTTATGAAGAAACCAGGTTAATCCGTCCAAGCAATACTTACTAAAAGAACTTGATCAAATTCTGAACATGCCATCTCTCATGATTTACTAACCATGTTATCCTTAAAATATGAGTATCTGTGTATTTAAACAGACATGTCATATGATTTCAGTGTTAAAATACAGAATTTGTCGACAAAATGTGCCTGACAGGATCACAGAAGCAGGTCGGTGCATGCTGTCATTTGAATATCCTGCTATGATTGTTGGGGTGACAACTGATGTCATGTGACAACTGTTGTCTGAGGAAAATTCCTGGTTCAGAGACAAAATACAACCGTTTTTTTTTTTTTTGAGTAATTCGTGGAGTTTTAAGGAAATAAATATTATTATTGATAAAACTTCTCCCAAACTATATCCATCCATTCATCTTCTATACCACTTATATTTTCAGGGTCACGGAGAACCTGGAGCCTATCCCAGGGAGCATCGGGCACAAGGCGGGGTACACCCTGGACAGAGTGCCAGTCCATCACAGGGCACAGTCTGATCAAATATTTTAAAAAAAATATCACACTCTTCCAGGTCAATTTCATCAAATTCTGATGATGATCACTACTCTGGTATAAAGTATATAATCTATGCACGATATTCACAATCTTTTTCTTACATGAAAAAAAAAATGTCTTGACGTCTCAATACTTCACCGAAGCCACAGATTTCAACCAATCAGAGTTTTAAAAGCAGGCCGTTCTAACCAAGAGCTACTATTTTCATTCATATTCATAATAAATATAATTATATCAACACTAACCCGGATTAAAAAGCCAGAACATCACTTATTGCACATTTGAATCTTTTGACATAATTCAATTGTCAAATGTCATCTAATACAACTAGTCACTGTATGAACATGATTTCGGTGACTGCAGTCAAAGAAAAATAATTACTGCCGTCGTTATGATTTCTGCCAAAGCTCTTCTACAAACTCTGCATTCTGAAAGACTGAGAACAGGCTTTTTAAATGCAAAGAGGGCACGCACACACACACACACACACACACACACACACACACACACACACACACACACACACACACACACACACACACACACACACACACAGAGAATATCCTGCACATCTCAGAGGGGGATGTTTGGCTTTGTAATTTCACCCTTGAAATGTGTGATTACAAACAGGACAACTTTTTTTTTTTAATTTTCTCTTTTGTCTGGATCCCGTGGCCCGCCACTCGGCCCGCCAGCAAGGCCTTTTAATCAATCACAGAGATAATCAAATGTCACTGGCTATCTGCTCCATGTAATTACTTTTGCAATTAAAAATCAATCTCCAGTCACCTCCTGTAATTAGAAGGATGGGCAGATCGTCATCTAGATTGATTTTGTAATACATATTGACTTCAAGTGGCGTAATTTGGCCGTATTCCTCTTATGTTTTAATGCCGTGGTGTGGAAAAAAAACGCAAAGCTTTGCGGAGGCACTTGAAGAGCGTTTAGCGACACTTTGTTACACAGAGGAGAAGATAACCGAAAAATGAACAAGGCTTATTTTAGACTGGAAACCAAAGACCCAGGATTATTTAAAACTTCTTTCTATCACACTGTTGTTCAAATCTCGATTGGTTAAAAAATGTCGATTCATGTTCTATAACAGCACAGCTTCACAAGGCTCACAGGTTTGAATTTATGAGCTCTTTCTAATACGCTATCATTTCTATAGAAACACAGAATCCACATTTTAGTAACAGACACTCGTCGTGATCTAAGCCCAAGGATAAACAGATTTTAAAATGTACTGTTTTGTCAAATACCCACATAAAAACATATGGAAGGAGTCTCCAGTGTCAGGGCTTTTATAACAGACAAAAAGTTTCCACCACAGAAAAGTCTTCAAGACACAGGAGTTTACTGTTTCTGTTTTTTTTTTTTTTCTGTTAGTTTTTTTTTCAGGAACATGACATAGAAAGAAAGACTGTTGAGGAAATGACGGTCACGGTAACTGTTATAACATAAACGAGAGCAAGAAGTGGACATTCCACGTGAATAAAGGCAACCTTAATTGGATAAAAAACTATACCGTGACATTCTTTAATTCTTTTAAATAGAACGTCCTTAAATTTCATATACACGTTTTATCCATGCCCACTCTCCATCAGTAACGTGGCCCTAGTGAGCAGTATGTGTTGTCTCTGGAGCTGACATCTCCCTGTGAGGGGGTTAATAAGAGCTACGCTTATCAGGCCTTCCCTCCAGCCAGGTTCTCAGCACAGGCACAAGAGCCCCGGCCGTAGCAGAGAAGCAATTAATCACTATAGAGAGGGTCCTGCCAAACTCTGGCTCGTGGTACTGATAACACTGCCTGGACCAGTTTAGCTTGATGGAAATGTGATTTCTTTCACCTCCGGCAAAGGAAAAATAAAAGAGATGAGAGAGAGAGAGAGAGAGAGAGAGAGAGAGAGAGAGAGACTGGACCACAGTTATTCAGTGTAATGACATAACGATTGTATTAGGATTTGATTCAATCACCATGTTACCTATGTGGCATTACTAATTTCTTTGCAACCATCTTCCTCAACTCAGGAAGAAACGCCAGACCCCCTGATGTGCATGTTGTTTATTACAACTCTTATTAAAACTTATAGTCTGTAATAAAGATTTATGAGACCCTTTTGGCTGTTTCCATGGCTATAAAGCAAATCTTGGCCTTAAACAATGTCCAAACGAGTTTTTAATTGGACTATACACCGATCAGCTATAACATTAGAACCACTGACAGGTGAAGTGAATAACATTGATTATCTCGTTACAATGGAACCTGTCGAGGCGTGGGATATATTAGGCAGCATGTGTTTTGCTTACTTGGGGAAGAGATGGCGCTAGGATGAACTATGAGAAGAAGTGTGATGCTCTGGGCAATGTTCTGCTGGGAAATCTTGGATCCTGGCATTCATGTGGATGTTATTTTGACACGTACCACCTACTTAAACATTGTTGCAGACCAAGTACACACTTTCACGGCAATGGGATTCCCTAATGGCAGTGGCCAAGTATTGGTTTGAGGAACATGACAAAGAGTTCAAGGTGTTGACTTGGCCTCCATATTCCCCAGATCTCAATCCGATCGAGCATCTGTGATATGTGGGATTTTGGGTTCCAGCATTTGTTTGTTGTTGAGCCAAAAGATAGAGCTGTAGTGGAGTATCTGGAGATTTGGATTAACAATCAACAGAGAGAATAAACACTGGGTTGTACACACAAAACATTTGAAGCTAATTATTTATATAACTGTATAAACATTTCTTTAGTTCTGGCTCCATGTTCTTTGTGGTTTTTTTTTTTTTTTTTTTTTTTTGCAAATTCTACATGCAAGTAGCAAGTTTGGATTATCTTTTTCAATCACTCTATTTCAGTATTTTTAAGGACATTTTCAAACCTATACAACCCTCAGTCAATGTTCTTTTTTTACTTTTTTGTTGCATTTAATGACATGCACTGTGAAACCAAACGAAACCAAACTGCAGACAAACCAGTATCAATTTCACTCTGATTTAGGCTGACTGTAACTTGGCAATGTTCTACATTATCATCAAGTGATTTATGGCCACTAACTTAGCACCAACTTACATTATTAGCTATGCCAGTTATTGAATATGATAACATATTATTATTATTATTATTAATATTAATGATAGTTATTATGTTAAAGAGTATACAAGGAATAGATTCCTAAAAAAATTTTTTAAAAAAAAAAAAAAAAAAAAAAAAAAAAAAAAAAAAAAAATATTAATAATTTTTTTTTAAAAAAAAATTTTTTTTTTTAGTAATTTTAATTTAATTTAATTCAATTTTATTTGTATAGCGCTTTTACAATAGTCATTGTCTCAAAGCAGCTTTACAGAAATAAAAAACAGGTATAAACAGTCAGAAACAGATAAACAGAGACAAACAGGAACAGATAAACAGAGACAAACAGGTATAAAACAAATGGAATTTATCCCAACTGAGCAAGCCACTGAGTGGCGACGGTGGCAAGGAAAAACTCCCTAAGATGTTTTTTGAGGAAGAAACCTTGAGAGGAACCCGACTCAGAAGGGAAACCCATCCTCATCTGGGTAACACAGATGCTTCACTGCTTTTAGCATGTTCGCCTCACACCTCCAGGGTCGGGGGTTCGATTCCCACCGTGACCCTGTGTGTGTGGAGTTTGCATGTTCTCCCCATGCTGCGGGGGTTTCCTCCGGGTACTCCGGTTTCCTCCCTCAGTCCAAAGACATGCATGGTAGGCTGATTGGCGTGTCCAAAGTGTCCGTAGTGTATGAATGGGTGTGTGAGTGTGTATATAGTCCTGCGATGGACTGGCACCCTGTCCAGGGTGTACCCCACCTTGTGTCCGATGCTCCCTGGGATAAGCTCCAGGTTTTCCTGAAAAGGATAAAGCGGTATAGAAGATGGATGCATGGATGGATCTTCACTGTATAATCTGACATGGAGTACACACTTAAGAGTGACATCATCCCATATTACACCGAGTCAAAGTGGATCTCAGTCATGTGTTATGCTTCATTATTATAAAGCTTGACATACCTATATACACATCAAATGTTGAACGAAACCCTGACAGGTTTACGATTTACGACACGCAGGTGTGTGTGTGTGTGCATATGCGTGAGATCATCTTCCTCCTGATGATCCAATGATCCAATGACCATGACCATCAGCTCGTCAAACTCTAGTAGAAGTTTCTGCTGTGATTCCTGTGAGCCACTGGGATTTAGGATACTGGCCTCAGGTTAGTCTGTCGTCTGGAATGTTGTCTGCGACTTAAAGCTAAAGCTTCTGTTTTGTTTGCAGGTCGGGTGTCAGGTACAAATACGCCTGGTGACATGACTGATGATAAGAGAGAGAAGCGAATGAGAGAAAGAGAGATGAAAGAAATACCGCTGCCCTGGTTGAACTACTGTAAGGGTTCTTATCGTCTGAGCGGCTAAGAGGACTGAAACCCTGCGGCAGGTTCAAAGTCTCGCCGAACACCCTTTCCAACTTTCCTTTCTTTCTCCATCTATTCCTGTCTCTTCCTTTATCTCTGTCCTTCTGCTGGAACTTATCGTGAGTAATGATACATTTACATCATGTAATGGGACAAAACCATTTCGTTTGGACTATCTGTAATTATTGCTTCCAGAGCCATATCCCCCTGCAGTTCTTGTCTGGTTTCCCACTGAAGTTAAGCAGGGCTGAGCCTAGGCTGTACCTGCATAGGAGCCCTCCTGGGGAACACTAAGGTTGCTGTTGGAAGTGGTATTAGTGAGGGCGCTCACCCTGTGGTCTGTGTGAAGTCTAGTGTCCTAGTATAGTGACGGGGACACAATACTGTACAAGCAGCGGATGAGATGTTAAACCGAGGTCCTGACTCTCTGTGGTCGTTAAAAATCCCAGGATACTTATCGTAAAAGAGTAGGGGTATAACCCCGGTGTCCTGCCAAAATTCCCCCATTGGCCCTTCTCTAGTGTGGCCCCTAATAATCCCCATCTCTGAATTGGCTACATCACTCTCTCCTCTCCACTAATAGCTGGTGTGAGATGGGTGTTCTGGTGCACTATGGCTGCTGTCCCATCATCCAGGTGGATGCTACACACTAGCACTTAGAGTGTCTAGAAAAGCACTATATAAATGTAACTGTAACAAACTAACCAACCTCCCAAGTTTAATAAAAAAAAAGTAGTATAACAGTATAACTTACCTTTAATGTTGTAGAATGTCCACAAAACATTAGTTCCGGTTATCACTGCAATCCTGAAGCTAATTCACCTAACATTATCTTGCTAAAACAGCTCTGCAGGGTAGCTTAACATATGTCGTTTTTACTTAAAATAAGAATGTTTCTATAAACAAGAAGTTTTGCATTTAAACTTAGAAGCAGCGAGGAGCTCTAAGTGAAGAGTGCGCAAAAAAAGAAGAAGAAAGAAGCAGGAAAAATTGCAAGAAAAAGAAGGAAGTGCAAACGCTTGGGGGCTGCGGCACTAAAAGATCGGCCGCATCATGGACGTCAGTCTGGTTTCCGGCTTAAAAATGATCCTAAAATAGCAGAAAGTCGCAGATAACCCTGTCTGAGCTGGTGTGTCCAAACTTTTGTCCAAACTGGTGGTGTACATATAAAATAATAAAGTCATAAATGTGAGGTTATTGACTTCGAAGGTATATTTAACCTTTTACTTACAATGTGACCTTTTGTATCAGTGGAGTTCGCATATTTGGAAACTCTCAACTGATGCCTTTTTATTGCTATGACAGCTAGTCGATACTCAATCTAAAGGCAGCAGTGAAACTGCACGACTCTCAGAAGCCCTACTGTAATCATGACCTCTGCAATAACAGGACTCAACCACTTTCACACTCCCCATAGACCTCCGAGTTGTGGGCTAAACACACACACACACACACAAACACACACACATACTAGCTCACACACCTCAATTATCCTCATTTGCTCTGTAAGGAGTACTAGCCATAACCAGAAATACGGTGGGAAAATGTGAGGGAAGAAAAAAACCTTTATGGTATGCATTTCATCTTTTGGTGGAACTGCATCCCCAGGTCATTGCCTAAATAATTAGGTGATTGGCGAGACAGATGAAAGTTAGATTGGAAGTGACTAAGAGGGGAGGTTAATGTTTCTCTAATCAGTTTGGTCTGAGAAAATGCAGATTGTGAAATTTTCCAGCTACTTCCTTAGAAAAACGCATTTCACTTCTGATTAGATCTGATTAGTGGTGTGGAGTCGCAGGACTGCGCCCGGAGTCGGAGAGGGTTAGAGAGCTCATACACACACACTCACACACTTTCAAGTGGTTGATTCTCGGTCGGAGAGATGATTTAACCGTTGCATCACACCGTTCATTCTTCGACAATTTCTCAGTACGAAATGTTATTACTCTATTAGCGTCGAAAAATGATAAATGAGTGCAATTAATGGACTTCTACCAAATAAAACATACGCTCAGGAAGGTATTACTTAATCCTTAAAAAAAAAAAAGAAAAGAAAAATATATATTATTTCGAAGCTGAGACAAGACGTAAAAAAATAAAAAATAAAAATGATGACTTCCCCATCTGGATCATGGGAATCCTCCAGTTTCATGGGCTGTTACATCCAAAGAGGATGCGGGATTTACCCGAGGTACAAAGTCTCCAATAAAACTGTTCCTTTGTTATGCCAGGTAATAGCTTTTGAGCTGCAGCGTACCGGGAGGCTAAATGCAGAGCAGATGTACTGTATGAAGTCCAGGAGCTGATCAAAGGGACAGATACACAGGCAAATGATGATAAATGACTCTCCGCTGAATTGTAAGGAGTGCACGAATGTATCGAAGTGCTAGAGAAGAGCCTGGCCAGAGCAGAAAGTGTGTATGATGGAGGGAAAGAAAGAAAAGGGGGGAAAAAAGAAAAAGAAAGAAAACGTCAGACCTCATCTGAATGATCCTAAGCAGGGGTCAGAACGATTAAGTTCCTACAGAGGGGAAAGCAGGTTTGGACAATCTGTAATTGATTTTGCAAACAGATCAGTGAGCTGCAACACACAGACACACACGGGAGCAAGTCTCTCCTGTGAAAGTTTGTCTCGCTCCCCGGCCCTCTGCTGGAGCACCGGATGACATCATCACGGAACATATTTCTGCCCCTTTATCTTTTGAGAGATGTGTTAGCCATGTGCAGGCAGAACCCAGGCGGGATCAAAGGCATAGCTGTGCTCCGGCAGCAAAAAAAAGTCAAATTGAAACACGATTTCTCGGCACAGAAATAATCCGTTTATTTCAAGACATATTTCCTTACATGTCCAACTCATGTGCCTTTTTATACAATTTAGCATGGTCTACTTTCTTCCAGATCCGTGATGAAAGAGAAGGCTTGACCCTCGACAGGAAGATGAGCACTTTTTATTCTTTGACACATGCACATCTGATAAACTTTTGCTTTTGCTTTTGTATAAGCTTCAAGCTTATGTCTCTGTAATGCATTCCCAGGCCTGGCTGCAGGTCGGGGGTGTGTGTGTGTGTGTGTGTGTGTGTGTGTGTGTGGGGGGGTCGCGTTGTGACTAGCCGACATGATAAATCACTCCTCCATTACTCTGCCTTTAGTATCTGTTTATGCCCTAACAAATTGAAACCCCACTGGCACGGACCTGCCTCGCCGCACCTTCTCCGGCCCCCTTCCCGATTAGTTCAAGGTGGGCCGGGTTTTGCCCTCTCCTCCCCTGCTTTTCCCTCTCTTGCACTCCTCTGTGTTTTGTCTCGCCTCGCTATGGGGGAGAGACGTGGACATATGTAAGCAATAAAGTCGAAGGGTCTGTGTCTACCACAGGCTGGGCATGAGGAATGCAGAACCAAACTATAGAATAATAACAAGGTGAAAGCTCAAGAGAGAAGCAAGGAGGGAGATGGGCACATCTGTACCCCATACCTGTTGGGCGATCTGGGTGAGTCGCAGGGATTCTGCCTGCCTGGCACCACTTCAAACGGCTGAGCGATGCAGGCCAAAGGGTGGTTTGACCCGCGCGCTAAGCTCCTGCTAAGCCTCTCAAAGCTGGAAGGAGGTGTGAAGAGATAGAGAGACAAGCAGGGAAGAGAAGCAGAAAAAAAAGTATGACAAATATTAAACCCGGTTCTGGATCTGCAGATATATCATAACAACAACAACAACAACAACAAAAAATCAAAGCATGGAGAAAGACGGAAGCGATGACGACCGACGGTAAATACAGCTCTATTAAAGTCAGCAGTAATAACCTGCTCTGTGTACACTGAGTTATCGGCTGTACAAGAGGTCCCTTTTTATATAATGCTAATAAATCAACAGCCTGGTTTTTGTAATCACCAAAATAAACTACAATCAAAGCACCAAGACAGACAGTTTAGGTCCTGAGGCATTTATCAGCTTTGAACACCCAACCCCCACCCCCCACCACCACCTCTCCAATCAGAAGCCACCGACTTCTCTGGAGCACGTCGACGTACTGACACCATTCTTTCAGAATGAGACGCATTCGCCGTAATTGCACGCTACGTCCTCGTTCCGCACTCATCAAAAAGTGCGATTTGATCAAAAGGCTGTTTCCACGCTATTAAAAGGCAATCATCAAAAGATTGTTTTTAACAAAGCTGCTGATACACCCAGGGCCTGGCACAGTGGTGCAGGAAAAACACACACACACACACACACACACACAATGCGGATGCTAATGCTAACAAATGTGAAGGAAAGGAAAACCAAGGCGCCAATGACAAATGAATGAGCGATGAAAAAATGCAACTAGAACAAACCAAAAGGACCAATTGATCTTCTTGGAGGAAGCAGGCCTATCCCAGAATGCTGCAGGACAGGAAATGCCCGCTGAGAGCTGCAGGCTTCCCTGTGGAGTCCTGTGCCAGTGGAATGCATGAAATGAATAGTGACATCATGTTGCTTGGTCAACAAAGCTGGATGATTGATGAGGACATGCGGGCAGGGTGATGGCCAGTTGTTGGCCTTCCCTGGGAGATGCCGTTTCCCTCTGACCCCCAGTCCTACCCTCTGAAAAGGATAGCAGTGATCTCTCTCTCCCTCTCTCTCTCACTCTCTCTCTCTCTCTCTCACTCTCTCTTTCTGTATCTCTCTTACCCACCCTGTTGCTGTAGGCTTCTTCCATCCTGACAGGAATATGATCTTTTGACTGAAAGTCAGCTAGTCTGCCCCCCAATGGGTTTGCCTTTGGTCTGTTTTCAGATTAGAGTGTTCCCACACAGAGGCAAAACAAAGACAACATTAACTCTTCAACTTGATGAGCAAACACTTTCATATCCAAAAATATTAGAAAATCGGGTAATTCCTTTACCCCCCCCCCTCATTTTAAAAGTGAAACATCACAGGAAGCAATCTGCTCTTTTAAAAACAAATTTCTAGCTCATTTCTATCATTTGTATAAGTCATTGTTTTGCGAAGCACCTTGTCACTGTCCGTTTCCCAACAGTGGTAAGTTCTAACGAAATCTGACAAATTGAGTGTGGAAGAGGCTTCCAGATGGATGTCACCCAGCTGTGTCCTGAAACAGCAGAGCACCAGGGCTAGCAAATCTCTCTTAATAAAGGGAGGATCTTCTGGAGTCACATGATATCCTCTCAGGTCATGTGATCGGACTGGTAGCGTGTGTTTTCATAAGGAAAGTAGAGCTAATGTGGGTCAGTTCTAACACTGAGGTCTGCCATTTCACACATTTAAAATGGAGCTCAATGTGCTTTACATTGGAAAGAAAGAAAGAAAGAAAGAAAACAGAGAAAAAATGAAACAAAGGTTTGTTAAAAATCAAATGGTTAAATAATTAAATAATTCAAATGCAATAAATAAGATTGATGCAATAAATTGTAGCAGTGACAAAGAATACAATAAAAAAGTATGTAAAAAAAGAATAAAAGTAATTAAAATAAAATAACAATAATTTAAAAAGTGATGATCATTTTTTTTATCAGCGATGAATGCAATATGTTCCAGTTAATTTGCATAAAAAATGCATTATGTAGGATCACTATATACAATTAGATGTGATGACAATATCAAACTAAAGCTTGATAAATGTTGATATAAAGTTTGATTTAAATAATCTGAAAATAGAACAGGGTTAAAATCAGGTTCAGGTGCAGATTAAGCGTCCTTACATAACTTCATTCACACATGGGTGTAGGAGTCATTATACATGGCGGGGACCCCACATTTCAAAATCTGGGTTTTGTCCCCGCCCACTTTTTCCTAATCTCAAATTTTATTTCACATTGCCTGCCTGTCTCTGAGGATTTCTTAGTTGGACAGTCTCCAGATTATTCATTTTTAAGAAAAAAAAAAGCTTTTGCTATAATAAGTGCAGGGGTCAGGGTTAGAGTTAGGGTTAGGGTTAGGATGAACAGCAAGTCATAGGTGTAGAAAAGACTGAGGTGAATGAGCTTGTAAGCTGTATGGATAGTGTTGGATGTTTGGGACGAGGGCGCCATCGTGTAAAGATCGCTCCCACTGTTGGCGACTTGGAGACTGAATGTGCATTTGCATTGTCTGTCGTGATTCTGGAAAACGTCGTCATGGTAGGACAGTGCTGCATCAAGAACTGCCGCAGTAGGTCACACTGTCATCCGGCGAGAAAACTGGACAACGGGATGTTTTTTCTAAGGCAAAATGTCCTCCAACTCATTCTCATAGCTTCAACTCACCAACAGGAACAGCGATCCTCACAGGATGGCCCCCACGTCTACCTACGTCGCTACATTAATTAGCAGCTATTCCTAATGTTTACAGTAGCTAGTGTTTTAAATGAACAATTCTCTGTTTGGAGTAATATTAATGAATAAATTGAGCTTCATTCATTTACATTTACATTTATTCACTTGGCAGACGCTTTTATCCAAAGCGATTTACAAATAATCAAATTCAATAATAATTCAATACAAATAATTCATTCAGTGACATACATCAGAACTCGTATATTTCGTCATTTTTTTTTTTTTGTTTTGTTTCATGAATCAGTGCTATTGGTCACCTTTTACTCCTGGCTGTGTGTTTTACAAATATTTAACCAATGACTGATGAAAATGACTGATGAACCCCCAGCGTTTCAGCATCCACCCCCAGGTTCAAAACTGCTCCTGCGCTCCTACATTCATATGAAATCAAATAAAATTCATTGCTCATTTGAATGAATTCAATTTTCTTTGCCCTTCTGGAGTTGTCTGATTAAGTATTTTTCTGAAGTTCATTACCAATACGTACGGGGCATGCTGTAAACGGTAAATAATCAGGGTGATAGGGTGGTGTCATGTGAAGCAGAGTTAGTATTTATACAACAAAGTTGATTCTTTTCCTATACCAGCACATACTCAGGTGTTTTTTTTTTCTTCTCTTACACCACAAGTTACTATAGTATCCATAATAATAGTTTTTTTGTTCAGATTTTTTCCCCATTAAATATATCACAATCTAACAGCGTTTACATGGACAACAATAATCCACTCTTAATCCGATTAAGACCATACTCTAATTAACAGCAATTTTTACTTACCTTAATCTAATTAAGGTCATAATCGAAGTAAGCAATAATCTAATTAAAACAGGTGGAGTACTCCTGTTTTAGTCACATTATGGACGTGTATTACAGACATGTAAACACCTTAATCACATTATGAACGTCGTGTGGGAGTTTTCACCACATTTTGCGACAGGACACGATCACACACGGCAGCTTTACTTTTTACGGCGAACAAGAGAGTTCGGCCGCGTCCCAAATCGCATACTTTCCTACTATAGGCCTGTAGTTGGGAAAAATAAATGTGTCTCAGTTACTATATAGAGAGTAACTACCCGATTTGGGACACACCCATGGCTTCAAGGAGTTGTCTATTTGCAAGTACAGCATGACTAATATTTAACTGCGCTTAAATCGTTAGAAAATTTAATAAAAACACCCAAAACTGTATCCGGTGCCCTAACTTCTGGAGGGACGTCGGACGGCGTGGCACTTAAACAGAGTAAGGTCAATAATTAGATTACTTCTGTCCATGTAAACGTAGTCAATTTATAGATTTCATGAACTTCTTGAAATGCAGACTCTAGCAAAACAGTGTACTGGGTTTTAACTAGGTTAGAGAAAATAAGAGGCTGCATAAAATAATAATAATAATAATAATAATAATAATAATAATAATAATAATAATAATAGTAATAATAGTAATAATATTTATTTATGGGGAGGCATGGTGGCTTAGTGGTTAGTAAGTTTGTCTTGCACGATTGGGGTTGTGAGTGCGAATCCCACCTCTGTCCTGTGTGCAAGGAGCCCGTGTGTCCTCCCTATGTCCCCATTTCCTCCAGGTTCTCCGGTTTCATCCCCCCAGTCCAAAGACACTCGTCTTTCTAGGCTGATTGGCATTTCCAAATTGTCCATGGTGTGTGAATGTGTGTGCAGTTGTGCCCTGTGAAGGACTGGCACATTGTCCACGGTGTCCCCTGCCTTGTGCCCTGAGTAAAGACAATGCATGGATTTATTTCATTATTTATTTTAATGAATGCAGCATTGGGGTGTGTGAGTAATCTCAATAAAACATGTGGGGTAACGAAGAGCTGCTGCTATTGACTCCCTGGGCATCAGTACCACTCAGTTTTAAAATGTGTGTGTGTGTGTGTGTGTGTGGAGAGAGAGAGAGAGAGAGAGAGAGAGGGAGAGAGAGAGAGAGAGAGAGAGAGA
The DNA here is from genome assembly GCA_012411365.1 of Ameiurus melas. Classification (NCBI taxonomy): domain Eukaryota; kingdom Metazoa; phylum Chordata; class Actinopteri; order Siluriformes; family Ictaluridae; genus Ameiurus; species Ameiurus melas. The sequence goes on from CM022754.1 coordinate 4,947,972, forward strand.
GAGAGAGAGTTGTTAGCTTTCTATTATTTCTAAGGACATCCTTTAGCCGCTGATGAAAAATAATATGGCAGCATATGGCTATTATTTACACGAGCTCTGCAATAACACAACCCTTGAACTGGAAATGGAGGTCTTGTTTCCCCTTTTTCTCTCCCGCTGGAGCTGACGTGAGTCGACACGATTCGTTTAGCTCTAAGCCACACCGACTGTGTAAAAGGAATCAAACCGAGATGACTTGCGGTTGTCCAGGTCAAGGCCACTGAGAACAACATTCTCTCTCTCCTCTCCCCCTCTCTCTCCCTCTCTCTGTCTTTAGCAACAGGTATAGAGAAAGTGTCTGCTGCTACAAATCTGCCCCCAACACACGTGAAATGGCCTGGATCTAATGCTGAGGGCTTGTCACTTCTTAAAGGGGTTCTACTGAAGATGAAAAAACAGTGTAGAGAAGAGAAAACTTTTAGGGTTCTCCCAGAGACAAGCCAAACGAAATGATGTTCTAGCTATTTTTTCTTTCTTTTTTTAAATTATATTGAATTAATAGCCAATTTGACAATTAATAATACCTTACAAAGGTAATGAGAAAGGGAAAGGGGGAGAGAGAGAAAGAAGTGCGACACAGAGACATAGAGACAGAGAGAAACACAGAGAAAGAAAAGAGAGAGGCAGGCAGACAGAGAAACAAGAGAGACATACGGAGAAAGAAAGAGAGAGAGAGAGAGAGAGATAGAAAGAGAGTGAAGGGCAGACACAACAGAGAAAGACAGGGACAGACAGACAGAGAAAGAGAAGAGCGAGAGAGAGATAGACAGAATTAAAGAGAAGAGACACAGATAGACAGAGAGAAAGGGCAATCGACAGAATGAATGACAAAGAGGAACAGAAAGATAAACAGAGAGAGAGAAAGAAAACGAGAGAGAGACAAGAGAAAGATAGACAGATACATAGGGAGAGACACAAGGAAAAAATACAAAATGAGAGAGAGAGAAAGAGAGAGACAGAAAGAGGTAGACAGAGAGAGACACAAGCAGAGAGAGAGATAAATACAACCAAAGAACGAAACAGAAACATGGAGAGAGAGAGAAAGAAAGACAGACTTAGAGAAAGAGTCAGACACACAGAGATAGATAGAGAGAAAGAGACACAGAGATAGAGACAGAGAGAGAGAGAGACACACACAGAGAGAAACAGAGAGAGAGAGAGAGAGAGACAGAGACAGATAGAGGGAGAGACCGAGGGAGAGACAGAGAGAGAGACAGAGAGAGACACACACAGAGAGAAACACAGAGAGAGAGAGACAGAGACAGATAGAGGGAGAGACTGAGAGAGAGACAGAGAGAGATACACACAGAGAGAAACACAGAGAGAGAGAGACAGAAATAGATAGAGATAGAGGGAGAGACAGAGAGAGAGAGACAGAGAGAAAGAGACCACTGAAGGTCATGTTCACTCTCTGGGTGAAAGATGAAAGAAGTTATTAATAGCTGGTGCATTTACATGCCCTAAGTGGATGTTTATGTTGGAATTTGCTGCTTATGTGTGAACATTGAGGGCCTGTAAACACGACCATTCAGCTCTCATTTCCCTTACATCAGTCATATTGTTTCAACTGCGCTCTGTGCCGGCCACAGTTTAAAAAACATCGTTTGGGGCATTATCTTTTAAGTGGTTCCACAGCAAGGGCTCCCGGGGGCCGGTAATCAAGTCAACTCAACAAGTCCCCCCCTCCTCCTGTCCCTCCATCCCTTCACGCTACAGTGCCTTTTCTGTAAATACACAGGAAAATGAGCGAGAAAGAGAACGACACACAAAGAAGGAGAGAGAGAGGGAGAGAGAGCAGGACTAGAAAATAGGACTAATATAATGGCACTACATAACTGACAAAATAAGTAACAATATTCAGCAGTGATTTATATGTACGGAAAGTATATGAAAGTCTACAAAAATCATTTATGAAGATTTCACAAAGCTCTTTTACAGCACAGTGAACTTCACCTGGCTCTGGATGTTTTAGTTTCCGTCTAGTTCCTGTTTTTCTTCCGCTGTAGCTGCCATTAATTCCCAGTATTCCTGATAGCAAGTGCGCTGCTTGTTCGTAACTCAACCTGAGCTCACGAGAAATTCAAATGAAATACAACTGAACCAGAATGATGTGCTTGTTCGATTTCAAATGATTCATTCTTTTTCATTTACTACTTTATCCTGGCCAGAATCGCAGTGAATCTGGAAGGGAGTAAATCCATCCATCTTCTACCGCTTACTCCTTTTCAGGGTCACGGGGAACCTTGAACCTATCCCAGGGAGCATCAGGCACAAGGCAGGGTACACCCTGGACAGGGTGCCAGTCCATCGCAGGGCAGGGAGTGAACGAATCAATGATTATTTTCCCAATGATGTGAAGAGACGACCTGTGAGAAAGTCCTGTGTGTGATTTTTATCTCAGGTGATGAGACACAGACTGATGTAGATGATGCTGATCATCAAAGCGAGTACTCCTGTCACATTGCAACCGTATAAATCTTTACAATGTAAATGGGAAATGTATATCAGTTCAGCGAATTCTGCGTTTAGAGCTATACATTGTTGAAAATGTCCAAATTTTACCACGTGGAGGGTTTGCCAAGGCCATACGTACAACAAAATTCTAACACAGGTGGTGGATCCAAGTGCCTCCATATGTCCTGGGAAAATCTGAAATGATTACATTCGAGTATTAAATCACACTGGTATTGAAGGACAAGATCTCTTAATGTTTTGCGAGGACACGTACTGTAGATATAGACCTCAAATGAGCTGGAACTTGAAGCCTTCAACACAATGTTAAAGGTTTTCCCAGTAGCGCCCCTGAGTGGAAGCCTAGGACATTATTTGAACAGAATAGCACTGGATGGAGACACACACATGCACATGTCCTGTCTGCACTGTGTTTTTTTATTGGCCGAATATAAAATTAACAACAGCCAGGAGCTCCAATAGCGCAGCAATCAGCTTCGAAACAGAAATTTCCAGTTTGAGGTCAGCTGTATGCTCTTGTAAAATTTTACAGGCCTGTCTTAAAGAAGAAGCTGCCACTTTACTAGAAACAAACTTTCCTAATTAATCACCAAATTAATAACCCCAGGTCCGTTAATGCTGCTCTAGCCGTCGCAAGTTCCCATTAAAAGCCGAGCCGGTAAAGCCGGCCTAATGGCTACTGACATAAATCAATAAAAGGCCTGCAGTGAAAATTTTTCCCTCGCTGCGTGGACTAATCAGGGGAACTGTAAAAACACAATGTGTGCCCAAAGAGAAGTGACCTAGCTTCGGTGTTAAAAGTTTTATACAGCCATCCGGTGTGAATTTAAGCACTTGTCACATAGCAAAACATGAGATGGCAGCCAGAGGACGCATGCATTCCTGTTTTAGAGACCTATTATACTCTGACCACAGGAAGGAGGGTGTTAACAGCTGGCTTGACAAGCTTCTGTCTGACCCTGAGAGGAACGGTGCTGGCAGAAGGCTCAGACGTAGAATTCCATTCAAGAGTGTTCTAGAGTATCTTTTAAGAGTTTAAAGGCTTTGTTCCTTCGTTCATCAAAGAGATGATGGTGGAGTTTGGGGTCGGAGGAGTCGAGAGAGGAGTATGTCTGGAATGTCTGATCCGAGCCTATATTTAGATGAGGTGATAGAAGGAGCGTCGGGGACCGTGGTGAAGTCGTCATCGTAGCTGGGATGCTTCCGTCAAGCTGAGAGGAAAGGAAAAGGGTTGGGGTGGAGGCGGTGTGGGTGCTGGGATTGAGGTGGTGGGAACAAGGGGATTTTTGAGTGGATTGGTCTAATTCAGGAAGACGTTCCACCCTGTGGCAAGAAAGAGAGGGATGTTCTCTTTGTGCTTTATAAAAACAAAAGCTTAAGTAAATATTAGGGATGTAGAAACAGAAAATGGCTCAAGACTATACTTGACTCAGGTCTTGGGGCGTCTCGGACTTGGCTTTTGTATTTGGACTTGTCTCAGTCTCGTTGAATGTAGTCTTGGTCTCAACCCAAAGTTTGTCTTTGCACAAAGTCTGACAAGAACTAATTCCTTCTTACAGAAACCAGCCGCATCAATAGTGAAATGTAAAATTAAGCCAAGTAGTTGAAGTAAAGTCTTGGCCTCAAAAAGAAACGATGGTTTTGGTCTCTATGCTCTATATAACTATTGTTCTAGTGGTGATTCCACCCTATTCTCGACACACCACCAACTGCACCATTGTCTAGTCTTGTATTTATTGTATTGTCCCATTGTTTGTATTTATTTTTCTGTCCTCTGTATTGTATTTACTTTATTGCCTATTGGGCATTACCACTTCGCCTCCTTGAATGTATGCACTACATGTTGATTGAGTACACAAACTCTAAACTCTAAAACTCAATCTTGACTAGGTCTTGCTTTCATTTGGACTCGAGCTTGACTTGGCCTCAACCCCTTAAAGACTCGCTCGTTACTGAGTCTCGGCTAGTCCTCATCTTGGACTTGTCTGGGACGTGACAATGGGTGGTCTTGACTATAGCCCTAGCAAATATAATACAGATTAAGAGATTAAAAAAACAAACAAGGAAAGAAGGAAACTCTCAGAACCTATGCATGTACAGGAACCCTACAGAGCTGCTCAGGTGACAGGGTAAGTATTTCTTCATATGTGTGACCACTAAATATCTAAACTGTGGCAACTATACACAGGGTCTCATTGAGCTGGGAGCCAATCCCAAGGGACTCGGGATATGAGGTGCCAGCCCATCTCAGGGTACATTCACACACAATCTGGACAATTTGGAAATGCCAATCAGCCTACAATGCATGTCTTTGGACTGGGGGAGGAAACCAGGGAACCATGAAGAAACCCCCAAATCACTGGGCGAAACCCCCAAAGCATGCAAGCTCAGCACACACAATCCAGATGTGGGAATCGAACCCTAAACCCCGGAGGTACGAGGCAAATGTGTGACACAATTATTATATATTGTAATGAGTTAGCTGTGGAGAAAACACTTGAAAAATTTTTTTCTACAGGAACCATAGGAAAGCATGGGGGTGGTTGATAATGTGCCTTTCTTTTTTTTTTTTTTTTTAAATTAGTCTGTCACTAGACTTTTTTCTTGTAACCATCGAATAATTAGTCCGTGTATTAAGAATTCAAATCACACAAAGTTGTGGGAATAAGATACTTCATTTATGGCCTCAAAATGTTTCATTATTTAAATTTGTAGCCACAGACTATTCAAAAAAACCGCCATTTCACCTGGGAGACTCGACATGTTTCCACCAGTTTGACAAACTGATACATAAAAGTGAAAGCTTCCAAAGGCACAGTGAAAAAAATACAAACAACCGTAGAGAAGTTTACTTTTAGCTTTGTGAACATCCTAAAAAAAAACAAAAAACTAATCCTTCAGGTTAAACACTGCAAAAGAGACAAATTACTACTTTTAGCTGTTTATTCAGAGTGTGTAGTATTAGCGTTAGCAATAGTCATGTGTAGTAGTTTCTTTTTAGTCAGGCATAGTTGTGAGTGTAAGGCTTTTGTTCAGGCTCAGACCGTAGCTTCACGGTTGAGGTATTTTCTTTTGGTTTGTTTTTTTTAGCAATAATCTTTACAACTCTGTGATAGAAAGTGAATTTGAGAGCCCAAGAACGAGGTCTTCTGCGGTAAGAGAGCATGAATTGAAGATTATACAGACCGACTCAGAAGCCAGCACCTGCACCATGTGTGAGTATTATGTGGGAGTGTATGATTAAAGAAGGGATTAGTTTCCAGTATCAAGGATATGACTCGGGTTGTTTTTGTCCTCTAACACTTAGTGGGGTTCTGTTCATCCAAAAATGGTGCGTGTGTGTGTGTGTGTTAGAGGATAAACTAGAGGATATGGTGATCGGTAGCCTGCCGGGTCCATGTCCAGGTTCTCTTAGTGTACAACAGAAGAGAGGTGAAAGGCAGAGAGTGAGAGAGGGGGTTACGATACCTTGTCCATTTTGTCTGTTTACCGACACAAGTAGTAGACAAGTTAGTTTTGTTATCACTTTCATTGTATACACTCTTTCCCTCACGAGTCTCTCTTTTATTTTCCCTCTCGTCATGTTAATAGGACCAAAAAAATAAAAAATAATAGGTTTGTCATGTCACTGAGAAACTGCAAACAAACTACCTTCTCTCATTTTTTGCTGTAAACGATAATTCTAAAAAAAAAAAAAAAAAATTAAAATAAAATAAAAAGACATATTTGTCATCCTGTGCGTGATCAATGTGTGTGGTGATGTCTCTGGAGTGTGTATCGATAATAAATCAGGACTCTGTGGTAAAAGATTTTTGATAAGATGCCAAACGTTGAACCAAAACCATCCACGATTGCTGATATATTTAGGCACTGAGTTAGGAAAGCTAATAAGTAGTCTTCTATTGAGAGAGAGAGAGAGAGAGAGAGAGAGAGAGAGATACTCGGATGTTCCATCTAAAGAAAGCATTATTTACCTCTGAAATCCCATCCTCTCTGTCCTCGTCCTACACTGCGAAGGCACTGTGTGTGAGTGTGTGTGAGTGTGAGTGTGTGTGTGTGAGTGCATGTGTGAAGGTTTGTGTGTGTGTGTGTGTGTGTGTGTGTGTGTGTTGTGTGTGTGTGTGAGTTGTGTGTGTGTGTGTGTGTGTGTGTGTGTTTGTGTGTGTGTGTGTGTGTGTGTGTGTGTGTGTGTGTGTGTGTGTGAGTGCATGTGTGAGTGTGTGTGTGTGTATGTGTGTGTGTGTGTGTGTGTGTGTGTGTGAGTGTGTGTGAGTGTGTGTTATGTGTATGTGTGTGTGTGTGTGTGTGTGTGTGTGTGTGTGTGTGTGTGTGTGTGTGTGTGTGTGAGTGTGTGTGTGTGTGTGTGAGTGTGTGTGTGCCCTCTTTCTCAGCATGTCAGTGTACAACAACACAACCTGGCCTCATTCCCTCCAGCCTACTTCTGAGCATCACCAAACCTTTCACCCTGCTCCAGAGGAGAACACACGGTGTGGGGAAACATGCAGGAGATCCCACTCTTCTCTCCTCGTTTGTCCTTTACTCTCATGTCATCTCCGCCCCTCTCTTCTCTTCTCTTCTCTTCTCTTCTCTTCTCTTCTGTTTTCTTCTCATCTTCTCTTCTCTTATGTCCTTTCTTCTCATGCCATTTCCTCTCCTCCCCTCTCTTTTTTTCTCCCCTCTTTCTCTTCTCTTCTCTTCTCTTCTCTTCTCTTCTCTTCTCTTCTCTTCTCTTCTTTTCTTCTCTTTCCTGTCCTTTCTTCTCATGCCATCTCCTCTCCTGTCCTCTCCTCCCCTATCATTTCTTCTCTTCTCTTCTCTTCTCTTCTCTTCTCTTCTCTTCTCTTCTCTTCTCTTCTCTTCTCTTCTCTTCTCTTCTCTTCTCTTCTCTTCTCTTCTCTTCTCTTCTCTTCTCTTCTCTTCTCTTCTCTGCTCTTCTCTTCTGTCCCATCATCTTTTTTTCTTCTTTTCTCTTTTCTTTTCCTCTCTCCTTTTTTGCCCCTCATCTCCTTTCCTCTCCTGACAGCTTCTCTCTTCTCTTCTCAAACTCGTTATACTTGGCTTAAAAAAATTGATTAATCAAGGTAACAATTTCAATTTAATTAGTTTCCTCAAATTTTTTCGAGTTAAATGAACTTATCCGGTTTTACAGTGTTGTCGTGTCCATGTGTTGCAATTGTCTCTGTCGATTTCAGACCACAGCGAGCGTCTACAGGACGAGTGTTTCTCCCGAGGACGGATAGAGGATGAGGGTGATTATGTGCAGCTCAGGGGAGCATCAGCACCATTATCACCACCTTACTACCACGATCTATCTCTCTTTCAGCTCTGCAGCTTGGGAAAACACCTAGAACTTCTCATTTAGAGAGAAAAAAAAGATGTAGTGTGAGTGTGAGAGAAAGTGCAAGATGGAAATAATTAGCACGATGGAGGGAAAAGCACACACACACACACACTCAATCCTGAAAGCTTATAAATCTCTATAAGGGAAGCAGCCATGCTTGTGGCGTTACCTTGCTGGTCAGATAGAAAATGTTGCCAAGAGCCAGAAACAAATTTTCTGCATGTCAGGCAGGAAATGTAGCATAGTCACTGACCACAGCGCAATCTCCAATTTGCCATAATAGACTTAAAGGTTTGATTACCAGAAATAACCACACTTATCATGATAAACGGAAAAGAGAGAGAGAGAGAGAGAGAGAGAGAGAGAGAGTGAGAAATAAAAAAAAAACAAAGCTAAAAATGAAGGCGTAGGCCTTTGGGTGTGAAAAAAACATTGCAATGCTAAATTCTTTGTCGCTCCCAGAAAAAGTGTTGCTACCCACAACCTCATCTCTCTCTCTCTCTCTCACACACACACACACACACGCATGCACATGTTGATTACCAGAATAAACAAACCACATGGATGTCTATTTAGCTTTGAATCCGTCTGAAACAACACAGAAATAACACCAACCTAAAATGTTCACGTTCAATAGACTTACGATCCGAGCCGTAACTTCCGAGCCGACGGCACACGTGTGTCTGCGGTCGTGCACGTGTGCGTGTGTGGGTCGGGACATCGGTAGCGCTAGTGAGGTCAGCCCTTGTGTTACCATGTGTGTCACACTATTCCTGTCTTTACAACATGCAGCCTCTATCATTAGCATCTAAAAACAACTGGTCTTTAAGTGCAGCAACGCACGTAACCAGGCATGGAGGCGAAAATGAGAGTGCTGCTCCGTTACACGTCGTGCAGACTCTTTCCCACCCAAAGTAGTGGGTGTAAAGCTATGAATGCAAACTGTTTGCAGATTAAGATCTGAAGATCTGAACTTTTTGTTGTTTTTCAGTACTGGTTTAAAATTTTAGTTTGCACATCCTTGAAAAACATAGCTCCATCCATTCATCTTCCATACCACGCATCCTACCTAGCCTGGAGCCTATCCCAGGGAACTTGCGGCACAAGGCGGGGGACACCCTAGACTCGATGCCAACCCATCGCAGGGCACAATCACACACATTCACACGCTACGGACAATTTGGAAATGCCTACAATGCATGTCTTTGAAATGAGGGAGGAAACTGGAGTGCCAAGATGAAACCCCTGAAGCACAGGGAGAACGTGCAAACTCCGTGCACGCAGGGCGGAGGTAGGATTCAAACCCCCAACCATGGTAATTTTACCAGACATACTGTTTGTCCATCTGAAGTAATTATGCTAAACATCTTTGTATAAATCACAGAAATGGGCGTGTCTCCAGAATGTACATATTGTCATCACACTAAAAATCGCATGCGTATTGCATCGCCCTCATTTGAATACAAACTGATTGTTTTGTTCTTTATTATAAGCTCTTGTTGTAGGGGAGCGTGGCCATGCATATATATAAAATATATATATATATATATATATATATATATATATATATATATATATATATATATATATATATATATATATATATATATATATATATATAATGTATATGTATATATATATATATATATATATATATATATATATATATATATATATATATATATATATATATATATATATATATATATATATATATATATATATATATATATTTATTTATTTTTCTGTAAAGCTGTTTTGCGACAGTAAGTTGTTGTAAGCGTTATACAAATAACATTTTATTGAATTGAATTCACATGCCTGTATATAGGGACTGCATGAGAGCAAGGTTGGCTCAGTGGTTAAAGGCTCTGGGTTACTGATCAGAAGGTTAGGAGTTCCAGCCTCAGCACTGCCGAGCTAGCACTGTTGGGCTCTTGGGCAAGGCCTTTAACCCTCAATTGCTCAGTTGTATAAAGGAGATAAATGTAAGTCGCTCTGGATAAGAGCGTCTGTCACATGCTGTTAGCATAGGGTGTAGCTGTGCAAGGAACTGGATAATTTACCCCAAACCCCCAGAGGCATTCCGTCCCTTGAACATCATCTATATGATATTTTTCTACACTCATTTCGTCAAGAATTCTTTTTTTTGTTTGTTTTCGTTTCGTTTCTGACAGGAGACGCTTCCCGCAATGTCTTTATTTTACTGAAGAAAACATACAAAGATTTATTTTTCCCCACCCTAAGGATATCTCTATGAAAGATATCAAATCTCTTACATTTATCACTTTATTCATTGATCATAAAACGAAATAAAGCATGGTTGCAAGGGAAAGCAGTGTGCTGAGCCTAAAAAACAAACAAACAAACAAACAAACAAAAAAGCATTTCAATTAGTATATTGAAAAAAAGTTATTGGTGCGGTAACCCTCCGATCATACACTTCGACTTACTGTAAACAAATTGTGACACTGAAAGCAACCCTACACACCACACAACCTATTGCACACATACGTATACAGTACATGATGAATCAGTTGATGTATTTGTATTGCACTTTTTGCACCACAGTCATTGACATAAATCAGTGAGATTTGGGTTCGGATTTATATGTATAGTAGTTAAATAGTAGTTATTTTATCCTTAAGCCATCACCTTCCACCTGAACATGTCCAGTGCTGGACTTTTTCACATTTTTACTTCTATAAGCCTGTATTTGAATATACCCAGGGTGCCATTACATTTCTGTACTGGCTAGAAAACTTTTTTTAGCTGCACCAGATCCAAGAATGGTCACACGATTGCAAATTCATTCAAATCTGTCCAAGCCGACTCATACACAGAGGTGTGAGTGGGTAAGCTCCAAACAAGACACACACACACACACACACACACACACACACACACACACTGCAGGTAAACACAGAGACCAGAAGTAGTTATAGATCTTCTGTATATGATTTAACACGAAGTTTAGTTTTCTCCTCATATGTGATATTTGAAAATTAATTATTAATTAATTAATTAATTAATTAAAAATGCAATCAGGGGCCCCCCAAAAAGCAATGTTTATTTAAGTTATGATTAGTTAAGATTAGTTAAGTTTTGTTATGATAATCTTAACTGGTAGAGAGAGTGTTGAGTGCCAATGTGATGCTCATTCTTCCTTCTGTGAAATAAAGAATAAAACATGACATGGTGTGATGTTATAAGAAAAGATTCCCAAACCCACCAAAGTCGGGGTTATTATTGATTATACTGTATTTGATTAATTATTTTCCAATAACTGTACATTCCTAAACATTGTATTCCTCTTGTACCAAAGCAATTTGCCACCTATAGCAATGTTTACACATTAAAGAACACCACGTCGTACTTTTTATCCATTTAAAGTTACATTGAATATTGTGGGATGTTTGCAAGAGTTTGCTTCTCTGTCTCTGTCTCTCTCTCTCTCTCAATCACACACACACACACACACACACACACACACATAGGCAGCAAATTCCAACATAAACATCCACTTAGGGCATGTAAATGCACCAGCTATTAATAACTTCTTTCATCTTTCACCCAGAGAGTGAACATGACCTTCAGTGGTCTCTCTCTCTCTCTCTCTCTCTTTCTGTCTGTCTCTCTGTCTCTCTCTCTGTCTGTCTCTCTCTCTCTCTCTCTCTCTGTCTCTCTCTGTCTTTGTCTCTCAGTCTCTCTCTATCTCTGTCTCTCTGTCTGTCTCTGTCTCTCTATCTCTGTCTCTCTCTCTCTGTCTGTCTGTCTCTCTCTGTCTCTCTGTCTCTCTCTGTCTCTGTCTCTCAGTCTCTCTCTGTCTCTGTCTCTGTCTCTCTGTCTGTCTCTGTTTCTCTCTCTCTGTCTCTCTCTCTCTTTGTCTCTCTATCACTCTCCCTCTCAGTCTCTCTCTTTGTCTCTCTCTCTCTCTCTCTCTTATATATTGAGTCACATCTGACTTGAATGTGTATCACATTTGATAAATAAAGGATTGTTAAAAAAAAAAAAAAAAAAAGTCTCTCTTTCTCTATCTCTCGAAGTTAAAGCAAAAATACATCATGTCACAGTCTCTACTGACACTGGAGACTCCAAAAATGCTTAATAAACATTTGAATGACATTTTTTATTTATTTATTTTTTAATGTAGAGTGTCCTCAAAAGTTCCTTTGTAAGATATAACATATTAGAACAAGTGCCTTTAATATAAACGTGTGATTGGTTATAATAATAAGTAAATCAACATCTAACCAATCAGATCTGAGAATTCAGCAGAGCTGTAGAGCTGTGGCTGTCAACTCAGGCCAATGTCCTCCTCTGACCTGTTCATGTTTCCTCCATGTTGTTTTTTCTTCATGTCCTGTCGCAAATTTCGGACTCCTTCACACTTGTATACAAGATTTTGTATCATGCATGCGGTAGTATGCACAACTAATATTTTAGCACTAATGAGAGTAAAGAATAACGTTTTCATGCGGAGTTATCTGATCACTAAGGCTAATGTTAGTCCATGTTGAGCTACATTTCCCTTTTGAAGTGGAGAGCAGGATACATCTCCTTGAGAGAGGAAAGGAAGAGGCTTTTCCACCCACAGCGTCTGGACTCTGAACCCTTGGAGAATGAATGCGCGAGTGTGCCGTCCCTTCTGTGTTCTCCTCCCTCTGTCCAACCCCGGGTGGTAAAATAAAGGATGTTTCCCACTGCAACAGGAATGGACGGAGAGAGATGAGGAGACAGAAGGAGCGAGAGAGAGAGAGAGAGAGAGAGAGAGGTTATGAGAGGTTATTGAGTGTAGACTAGTCCTCTATCCATTCATCAGCTCCATGCTGTCCTCAGCGTGGCCTTACACAGGAAAGACAAGACAAGACACACACAGGTTTCTCTCTCTCTCTCTCTCTCTCTGTCTCTCTTTCTCTGTTTGGTTCCCCTCCACCCAAACAGATCAGGTTCGTCTTTTCCCCTGACTCAGCGATCCAGAGTTGCTGACGGTCATAGAGAAAAACAAACACAACCGAAGCTCTGTTCTTTCCCACTGTTTTCTCTGGTGCTTTGTAATGAAGATCGATTTGAAAATGCATTCATTTTCATACCCCCCCCCCCCCAACACACACACACACACTAAAGGCAGATGTCTAGCGCCTTAAATAAAGGTGCGTTTTTAGATTGATGCACAAACAGAACCTTTTGTGGTTGCTTAGAAATAGTGGTGTGCTCGGTGTACCATTAATCATTTCCGCTGGTGCCATAACTAATTCTCACCAATGTTAACATTTTGTCAAAAGATCTTTACATTTGAAGAAAAAGAAGTTTATTCAGTTTATTCCTCAGAGCAGTGTTGCCTGGTGACGCTACAGCTGTTTGGGCTCGGAATAGCTATGGCATTGATTGATTCATTTATCTCAGCACCAGCTTTACTATAACTAGTTGTTTGATTGTTTATGCATTTTTTTTATTGCTATTTTGTGTTTGTGTATTTCTTTTTTCCAAAATTGGACACTGACTTTCGCTATTGGATTGGCACTGTATACTATACACCAATCATCCATTCCATTGCGCAATGATCCAGTTCTGATGCTCACGTGCCCATTGTAGGTGCTGTTGGTGCTGGACTGGGGTCAGCATGGGCCTTCTGACCGGTCTGCAGCTTTGCAGCCCTGTGCATTGCAAGCTGCGATACACTGTGTGTTCGGACATCTTTCTCTCATAGCCAGTATTAACTTTTTCTTTACTTACTATAGTAGCTATTCTGTGGAATCAGACCAGATGGGCTAGCCTTCGTTCTCCACATGCATTGACAAGGCTTGGGTGCACATGACCCTGTCACCTGTTCACTGATTGTCCTTCCTTGGACCACATTGGGTAGGTACTAACACCCTAGACCTACCATTTTGGAGATCCTCTAACCGAGTCGTCTAGCCATCGCAATTTGAGTCGCTCAAATCCTTACGCTTGCCCATTTTTCCTGCTTCCAACACAATAACTTTGAGAACTGATTCTTCACTTGCTGCCAAATATGTCCCACCCTTTGACCGGTGCCACTGTAATCAGATAATCAATGTCATTCACGTCACCTGTCAGTGGTTTTAATGTTATAGGTGCAGATAGGTGTGAAGTGAGTGTATTTCCAAAACAGAACACGCATCAACTGAAGTCGAATTAAAGCTGCTTTCACACGTGCCACTAAATTTTCTCAACTGTCATCCCATGCTTGACTTGTAATGTAATACGCCCACTTTAAACAAAACACGCCATCATTAGGGATTTTTTTAGTCAATGTAGAGCTTTATTTTAAATAAAAGCCCCATGTGGTGTCAAGCATTCTCTTGGTTTTCTTCCTCATAATGGTGTAGCAAAGGCAAACACTGAGAAAAAAAAAAAGAAGAACTTTTTATTGTGGATGGAAGGCCAAAACTCTTCAATAGTGTATGCTGTACATTGTTCAACACATCGGACACACAGCTACATAGATCTACCTTTTAAAAAATGGGAAAAAAAGAGACACTAGCTTCATATTTATATCCTTATTTTCCCCACAAGCAAAATTACCTGCAGTCATCATATCTATTTTCAGCTGTGTGCGAATGCAGTCATTGTTCCAAGAGGCAAATGTTACTTTCATCATTTAGCCAAATGCCGTTATTGTGTCAGCGTGACAATGTGAGGAAGTCGTTAGTCAGGAGCTCTGGCAGACGGTGGGCAGACTGAGCCTAGTGCCACCGACACACACACACACACACACACACACTCTCTCTCTCTCTCTATCTCTCTTTCACTCTCACACACACATACACACAAATCCATGAATCCAAATCCAACACCGAGAATATTTGAAAAGCATTTTTTTTTTAATGAACACGTTAAATTTGATTTCTGAAATAAAATGGTGTCATAATGTGCATTTTCAAATTATGATGAAACAAATTGTGTTCTTTCAGCGATAAGGAATCCTCCATAGCGGTCTTACTCAGTCAAAATCAGGTGCTACTGATGGAGATATGATGATTCGTACCCTAGCTAGCATGTCCTCTGTTTTCATGATCAAACACGAGACACAAGGTCTCGAATTAGGTCCTGATCGCAGGTTACTCTCTGCATGGATTTGTACATGTTCTCCCTGTGTCTTTTCCTCTAGGTTATCTGATTTCCTCCAACCTCCTAAAAACATTCCAGTGGGTGGATTGAGGTGTGTCCCAAATCGCATTAAAGCATGATTCTTTGCCATTTTGTAGTATAAATAGTGTGTAAAGAAGTAGTGTGTTCACATTGAAAGTCCCAACAAGAAGAAGAGCACTTCAAGTACGGGATGATGTGTGGAGTGGTGCACTCGCACGGTAGCAGCTTTGTTTACGTAGCGGAGGAGGGGAGGGGCTAACAGGTGCTGACACGGGATGAGAAAAATAAATTCAAGATGGCAGATGACACTCTAGCGGATAATACATTTTACAAACGTGAGTTGAATTGTTTTAAATTAGCCCATGTTGTGTGATTTATTTTTCATAATTTATAAAAAAAAGTCCCTGTATCAAGGTACAGTTGCATAGCTCATTTTTGTTAACTTTAGCATTCGGCTAAAGCTAGCAGCGTCGCATTGTATGCGTTTGAGGTCTTTTGCCTTCGACTGCGAAACGGATTATACTTCCGGTTAGTGTACTATTTGAGATGCTACTACCGTTCTAAAATTCATACACTAGACGGTAGAGTACATAGTGTATAGTGTAAGTGTGTAGTGTATAGTCATCATTTGGGGCACCGCTAAGGTCTCTAATTAGATCCTGATCTCAGGTTACTGTCTGTATGGAGTCTTGCATGTTCTCCTTGTGTCCTTAAGGTTTTCTCAAGGTTCTTTGGTTTCCTCCGACCTCCTAAAAACATTCCAGTAGGTGGATTCGCCATTCTAAATTGCTCCTAGTTGTGAATGTGTGTGGTATTTTGCCATCCCATCATGAATGTACAATATTCTCAGCATTACTTGGATAGACATTGCGCTGTGAACCGGGGCAGGATAAAGCAGTTGCTCAAAACGAATGAATGAATGAATCAACGAACGAATGAATCTGTAATTCAAGGAACTGTCTTTTTTTTTTTTTTTTTTTAACAGTTAAAGTAGTTTGAGGATTTCTGCTCTATAACAAAACCCCCAAAACCCACACTCTCTATTTCCCGTCTTGCTCCACCCATGACATCATCCATCAAACTCTTTTATTCTGTGGTCACACAATACACTTTCAGTGGTTTAGTTTGATAAATATGTGTATTGTTCTGTGATTATTCATAGCACTAGGTGGCACTAGGATAGAACTGAGGGCACTTAGGGTCATCACGTGTTGCTACATCACCGTAGCTTAGACTACTGACTGCTTTGACAAGGAAAAATATGAGCTAATCCTCTGGGCATTGCTTGTTGTTATTATACTGTCATTATTTCTGTAGTAACAGGAGCCTGTATGTGATTAATTGGAGACTATTAGAGGGAGGTGGATCTTCCCTGTTGCGTAACCGCAACAATGTGGATTGAATTTACTACACACACACACACACACACACACACACACACACACACACATTTTATTAGCTAATTTGCTATTTACAATGCCATGATTGGTAACCGTTTTAGATTTTTTTTCTTTTACACTTAATATTTTAACCTTGAGTAAGACAATAACTGAAATCAATAATGTTTGCTAAAACATTCTGTACTGTTTATCTTCTTCTTCTTCTTCTTCTTCTTCTTCTTCTTCTTCTTCTTCTTCTTCTTCTTCTTCTTCTTATTATTATTCGTATTATTATTATTATTATTATTATTATTTATTATTTATTCATGTTAGTTGAATTTTTAAAGAGCTTATTTTTCAGTTTTTTGTTTGTTTGTTTGTTTGTTTCTGGATGGTTTATGCTGTTATTAATTACAATTACACAATTATATTATGTTCACACTTATACAAAGATACAATAGCACAAACCAATGTATAGTCAAAAAGTTACATATATCTTAATAATAATTAAAACAAACAAACAAAAACACGGAGCTGAAATTCTGAGTTTCTTCTATGACATAAATCATAAAAAAAAAAAATAATAATAACTGTTCTCTTTCCGAAAAGTTTGCTATATTTAAATAGTCCCTCTTGTCATCAGGTTGTCTCTGATCCTTTATAAATTCTTAACTGATAGTCATGTACACCGACCAGCTTAACGTTAAAACCACTGACAAGTGACGTGAATAACATTGATTATCTCATTAAAACGGCAGTTGGGAAGGTGTGGGTTATATTAGGCAGCAAGTGAACAGTCAGTTCTCAAAGTCGATGTGTTGGAAGCAAGAAAAATGGGCAAGCGTAAGGATCTGAGCGGCTTTGGGGACCTACAGAACATTAGGTGTAAATTGTCTGTTTCAACTGTGACGATTAATGCTAATTTACCAACAATGCTTTCTTAGTAACTCATAGTAAGATTTCTGCTCATCGACTGATATGCGATCTTCACAAACAGCATGAACAGACACACCACCACATACCTAAACTCTGAATCAGAGGCCCGGCCGCTCTCTGTGTGGACATTTAAAGGTTTTTTCGAAGGCTTCTCATCTCTGAAGTGCTGTGTGTGCTCTGACAGTGGCCTAGCATGCTACGCTGCGCACCCTCTCCTTCTCCCATCTCCTTAATGAGCACACAAACTTATCTTATTTTTCGTCCACTCGCCCCGCCAAAGCCATCACACACTCATACATATTCCTGCACACTAATACACACCACACAGCCCTGTCCTGTCGACTCATACACTAATACTAATCTTAGGATGATGTTTGGAGGGTTAATCATTAGAAAGCCAGTGTGATGTTTGTATTTATCCATCGATGTATTTTCTCTACACATTATACTGATTTTTATTTATTGATTGATTTATTTTTGATGATTCAAGGAGTTGCATTTAGGGTCGTTTCGGATCTGAAAACATTCTGAGACAAATTCATTAAATATTACATGAGCAAGCACTGCACCTGAATACACTGTATATATCATCTATTAAGTATAGATGCACTGTATACATATGTATTCTATTCGTTTAATAAATGACTGATGTCAAAACAAATTGGGACTTTGCACAGATTTTTTTATACAGGTAGATTTCATCTACTGTAAAATGATTTCCGGTGTAATGTTGCTTAGTAGAGTGAGATGTGTATGAGTGTCAGCTGAAAACTATCATGGCAAGACCAAAAAGACAACCAAGAAATAAAGTGCCTTGCGAAAGTATTCGGCCCCCTTGAACTTTTCAACCTTTTGCCACATTTCAGGCTTCAAACATAAAGATATAACATTTTTATTTTTTGTGAAGAATCACCAACAAGTGGGACACAATTGTGAAGTGGAACGAAATCTATTGGATTTTTGAAACTTTTTTAACTAATAAAAAAATTAAAAGTGGGGCGTGCAAAATGATTGCGTTAATACTTTGTAGAGCCACCTTTTGCTGCAAGTCGCTTGGGGTATGTCTCTATCAGTTTTGCACATCGAGAGACTGAAATTCTTGCCCATTCTTCCTTGAAAAACAGCTCGAGCTCAGTGAGGTTGGATGGAGAGCGTTTGTGAACAGCAGTTTTCAGCTCTTTCCACAGATTCTCGATTGGATTCAGGTCTGGACATTGACTTGGCCATTCTAACACCTGGATACGTTTATTTGTGAACCATTCCTTTGTAGATTTTGCTGTATGTTTGGGATCATTGTCTTGTTGGAAGATAAATCTCCGTCCCAGTTTCAGGTCTTTTGCAGACTCCAACAGGTTTTCATCCAGAATGGTCCTGTATTTGGCTGCATCCATCTTCCCCTCAATTTTAACCATCTTCCCTGTCCCTGCTGAAGAAAAGCAGGCCCAAACCATGATGCTGCCACCACCATGTTTGACAGTGGGGGATGGTGTGTTGAGGGTGATGAGCTGTGTTGCTTTTACGCCGCCAAACATATCGTTTTGCATTGTGGGGCAAAAGTTCGATTTTGGTTTCATCTGACCAGAGCACCTTCTTCCACATGTTTGGTGTGTCTCCCAGGTGGCTTGTGGCAAACTTTAGACGAGACTTTTTATGGATATCTTTGAGAAATGGCTTTCTTCTTGCCACTCTTCCATAGAGGCCAGATTTGTGCAGTGTACGACTGATTGTTGTCCTATGGACAGACTCTCCCACCTCAGCTGTAGTTCTCTGCAGTTCATCCAGAGTGATCATGGGCCTCTTGCCTGCATCTCTGATCAGTCTTCTCCTTGTATGAGCTGAAAGTTTAGAGGGAAATCTTTTTGTATCCAAATCCGGCTTTAAACTTCTCCACAACAGTATTACAGACCTGCCTGGTGTGTTCCTTGGTCTTCATGATGCTCTCTGCGCTTTCAACAGAACCCTGAGACTATCACAGAGCAGGTGCATTTATACAGAGACTTGATTACACACAGGTGGATTCTATTTATCACCATCAGTCATTTAGGACAACATTGGATCATTCAGAGATCCTCACTGAACTTCTGGAGTGAGTTTGCTGCACTGAAAGTAAAGGAGCTGAATAATTTTGCACGCCCCACTTTAAATTTTTTTATTAGCTAAAAAAGTTTAAAATATCCAATAGATTTCATTCCACTTCACAATTGTGTCCCACTTGTTGGTGATTCTTCGCAAAAAATAAACATTTTATATCTTTATGTTTGAAGCCTGAAATGTGGCAAAAGGTTGAAAAGTTCAAGGGGGCCGAATACTCTCAAGGCATCAATAAAATAATAATAATAATAATTATTATTATTATTATTATAATTATTATTGTTGTTATTATTATTATTATTATTATTAAATAATTTATTAACATTTCCCATCATACAATTTCAGTAAGGAATGTGGAAAGTTCCACCTGAGGACATACAGCGAAACAAAAGATTTATTTTTAACATATCATTTTTTATACAAAAAAAGCATCTCAATATATTGAAATAAGACATTTTTAAATATAATCTGTACTTTATACTTGATTTATTATCTTGTTTTTGGGGTTTTTTTTTGCCCCACCAGAGAACAGGACATTGAAACATCCATCTAGAAAAGTCGAGATGAGAAAACTAGCTAGTGAGGGAAAAGTGGAAGAAAATTCAAGTGTAAAAAAAAGAACAAAAAAAAGATTTTTTAAATTTCTTAATATTTAAACATATTTTTATATTTGAACAATATTTCAACATAAGCATACATGATTTTGTCATTCATTTTTTCATGAATTAACTTCTACTACCACTACTACTACTTACAAGTGTGAGCTTAAAATGTCTTTATATATATATATATATATATATATATATATATATATATATATATATATATATATATATATATATATATATATATATATATATATATATCCAGTGCTGACACTCTCATTCTCTCTCAATCAAATCAGTGGTCTCAAACTCTCACACTCCCATCCTCACTATAAACAAGCTGGTTTATTTTCAGCCCGCGCAAATAAATGGGGTTTAACTCCTGTGAGGACCGGAGGGAGCAGGTAGATTGCCACAGAGCCGAGGGGGGTAATCATTCAGCTCGGGCAGCTATTGAGAGAAAGTCCCCTGGTGTTATGACGAACACAAACACCCCTCTTTTTTTTTTAAATGGAAACACACAGAGTGGCCAGAAAAACCACCCCAGTGTGGGTGAGATAGAGACTGGAAAAAAAGGAGCAGGGGAAAAAGTGTCTTTATTGGGCTTTTCCTTTGAACAACATTGTTATAGATAGAATCGCAATTCACACTGGATTTGGCTGTTCCTGATGTAGAGTTTCGGAAAATAGACCGCGACTTCAAAAGAGACTGAAATGGCAAAGAGTGGAATGTCAACTAGCTGTATGTAACCCTGTGACATGTTCCACTAATGTCGGAACAGGCGGTTACATGAGAGGGGTTTGGAAATGAATGGGTGTCTGTGGTCTGAATGGAAGAAGGTGATCCGAGGCCACGGTGACGCATAAAGCATACAGCACTGAATCCTTGCTTTAAAATTTCCACTCATTAACAACTTTTTCTTCCTGTTTCAAACTTTTTCCTGTTTCATATTAATAGCAAAAAGATAACTGCGGTCTTCTCTTGCACATCCATGTTCATATATGTATATACACAGTGTACATATTGTATAGGTGTTAAATTAGTCGCACAGGGGAAAACACGCATGCATCTGGAGCACCTTCTATACAACGAATATCAACATCTGGTTACAAGCATGCAATGCTCACAGACATGCCAAGCTCTATCACTAAGCTATTTAGATTAATATGATTAATATGTCCATCCATCCATCCATCCATCTTCAACTGCTTACTCCTTTTCAGGGTCACGAGGAATCTGGAGCCTATCCCAGGGAGCATCGGGCACAAGGCGGGGTACACCCTGGACAGGGTGCCAGTTCATCACAGGGCACACAATCACGTACACACTCACACACCCATTCATACACTACGGACACTTTAGACATGCCAATCATGCATATATTTGGACTGGGGGAGGAAACAGGAGGAAACCCCCGCAGCACAGGGAGAACATGCAAACTCCGCACACACATGGCCACGGTGGGAATCAAACCCTGGACCCTGGTGGTGTGAGGCAAACGTGCAGACCACTAAAGCCGCCCAGATTAATATGTAATAAACAATTTTAACAATTTTTTTAAACATATTGAGTGTAGTTTAGTTCATGCATGAAGTTTGTTTTCTTCACATTATTTGATTAGACTTTCTGTAATCACAATCAGGCAAAGATATCTTATTGTGTTCTCCTGAACGGCAAGAAAAATGCGAGAGATCGCAAATATCTTCGCGAGAGAACACAACGTTTCTTGGGAATATGCAAAAGGTTTTGTGAGAGAACACAAAAGCATTGAAGTATACATTTTTCCTCCATCTCATATTTTTTTTTCCCATCACAATGTCCCCTTAAGGTGACCCACAGGGCTTGGTAACGTGGTACAGTAATGTGTGAATTTTCAAAACGTGGAAAATCTCTGCGTGTGTGTGGAATTTGCATGTTCTTCCCATGCTTCCTGGTACTGTGGTTTCCTCCTTCAGTCTTAGAACATGCACCGTAGGCTTAGTGGCATTTCCAAGTTGTCCGTAGCGTGTGATTGTCTGCGACTGTACCCTGCGATAGGTTGGGACCCTGTCCGGGCTGTCCACCACCTTGTGCATCGAGTTCCCTGGGATAGGCTCCTCTTTAGGACCTGCTTTAGGATAAGCAGTACAGAAAACGGATGGGAAGCTTGCTTAAAAAATCCGTTATTGAGATGACAAATTGAGAGCCAAAGCCTGGTATTTTTTTCCCCCCAGAAGGCAAGGTTGAAATGGTTGGTATGTTACATCGTTTAGCACAAAACGACGGACTGGGGTTTGACAAAATCGTTGCTTATAAAGTCATCGAGTCACTACGAATGTGAAAATTTCTCACACTGCACTTTGAAAACATATCTGTGCTTCTCTTTTTCTCATTTGGATGTAAACCTGACGTCGCTCATAAATCAGACTCGGGGGGGGGGGAAACGTCCTTGTGTGTCGTACCTTGAGTTGCAAAATGCTTGAGAGACCTATATTTCTGACAGGAGTACACAAAATAAATATTTAAATCATTTTACATTTTGGCACTCCTAATTCCCTGAATAAGCACAAGTCTATCAGGTAGACCGGTGTTGCACTGTAAATCTATCCAGCCTGAGTGCGGCAAGTCGAGGGTCACTGAGGAGTCATGGATTTTGAGGAGGTATAAACCTGGTTCTTTATAGCTATCCCAATTGTTGTGTGTTAGAATTATGTGCATTGTATTAGCTCTAATGAAGGACGTAAATTCTCGGTTTTACGAGTGGCCCTTTTACGAGGCAGGGGAAATTGTAAAATACGCGCTTTTTCGCGTTAGCCGTGTTTGTCACCCTGCCACCGGAGTTCACACACGTTGTTCTCATTAACCCTCAGACGGCTCCTCCGGTGGTGTGAGCGTCTGCGGGGGTGTGAACGGCTGCCTTTTCCGTACCTGACATTTAACAGACAGCGCTACACGAGCGTGTGATTGGTCGATCAAAGTCCACGCAGGATCAGAATTATTGCGTTCTCACTAAAACGAGTTCTCTTAAGGTTTTAGTCTGTAAAATGCTTCCTGAACTAATAACTGTCTTTTATACCTCCATGTTCTGAGATGTTTCTGTAAGAGAAAGTGTTTGAATTCATGTAGAGTTTTCTTTTTTATTGATTTAGATCCGCAGCTAATTCTCCATGGAAGTCAGTTTAAAGATGGTTCCTAAGTTCAATTTAAAACTTTATTGCCCACATGTATCTGTGGGTATGAGTTTCAACTAACGGTAATATGATACCTATAAATGTCATTTTAGGATTGATGAGCTCTTGTAAACTGATGAAGTAATATCAACACCCATTTCTACTCATTTTCAGTCTCCGTTTTAAAGAGTCACTGTTTAAAAAATAAATAAAATCAGATTGAAACCTTTACCACATTATTAGATTATTCTCGAAAAAGGTTTCCAGAACATTGTTATAACGTATTGAGAGAAACACTAATGATACATATTACTGTGAGGGGGGGGAAAGTCACAATATTTTTAGAATAAAGTCGGAATCTTTCGAGAATAAAGTTGCAACGTTTTGAAGAAAATATTACGATATTATGAGAAATAAGTGCCAATATTTCAAGATGGGAGAACAAAGTCATAATATACAGTGTATTATAATGAGAAAATTAGTCACAATATTTTTTAGAATAAAGTTGTACTATTTCAAGAAAAAAAGAGTCATGAGATACAGAAGAATAAAGAAAATAAAATTACATTATTTTCTCTTAAAATATTATGACATTAAAGCTTGGAATATTCCAACGTTATTATCTCAAATTGGATACGTTTATTAATTAATTAATTTATTTATTTATTTATTTATTTTAACCATCGCTTATTAAACATCGTCAGATAAATTCATCCAGTTATGTTATTTTTAAATTTTATTTATTTTTTTTTTCTTCTCCCATTTACCAATTCCAACCCCGCTAGCTAGTTTTTCGCTATCACATGGCAGCCAACAACCAGAAAGAGTAAAGGATAGCACGTGCTTCATCCATGACCTAATTTTTTTCAAACCACTGCTCATAATACAATGCGGCTGAACACCGTCGGAGGAAAGCGCTTTCTACCCTCTTCCCTATACTCTTCCTGACCTCACGGATTGGCTAGCATCGCTCTGATCGACAGACCAGAAGGAAGAGAGGACGGATCTGAAGTCTAACCCGGGGGAACTCTGGGTGTGAGGTAGGAATTCATGCTGAATGGGTTGCCCGTCCATCTCAGGACACCAAACATCTCAAAAAAATAAAAATAAAAAAATCATACATGTTGATTACTTTTTCTTGGTTGGTTTGTAAAAAGTAGCACTCACTCTGGAGCTCTGCAGTGTAAGTTGGCCAAAGGAAACTCTCCAACCTTCTGATTGACAAATCAAGCAATTACACAGGAAGTGATGATGTCATCACTTCCTACTTCAGCTCGAAGCATTCTGCCACATTTCACATTCACAGGCTTGACCTAAATGAGAGTTGTGAGTGAGTGAGTGAGTGAGTGAGAGAGAAAGAATAACGATTGAAATATCTCCCAGGGACATTCGGCTTGCTATTTCAGAACTGCTCTTATCTTCTCCCTGTCAGCCGTGTTAATATAGGGATGAACAATATTTCATGAAGGGCAGCTGAATGCAGCTCGGCTGGCACACACTCGCTCCTCGTTCTCCTCCTCGTGCCCTCGTCTGTCTTTTGTACCCCGTCTTTTTTTTCTTCTTTTTTTTCCCCCTCCCTCTCTGTCAGATGAGTCATGGGTTAGCAAGGGAGGGTGAGAGGGTGATAAGCCTCTCTCTTATTTCTCCTCGTCGTCCTCCTCCTCCTCTCCTCGACACCCGTTTGCATTTTCATATCAATAATCGGGCAATTTCTCTACATGCTAATCCATCAAAGGAGAGCTACGCATAATCCGGAGCGGAGAGGAGCTCCGGAGGCTGCAGGTGAAACGCTGTTGTAGAAAGACATTTGTTCTCCTGAACCGCACACAAAAGCCATCTCTGTCTGGCATGATCGATCATTGCTATGGAGGAGACTCAATCTGGTGAAGAGATGCTCAACATTCAGCACCTGAAAAAAAATAAATAAATAAATAAATAAATACCGCCGAATGAAGCTACTCAGCTTCCACGCTTCCACGGCCTTGCCCTTTGTCTGTGTATATAGCCAAAGTGCTTACCTCTCCTCTGTAAAAAGATGAACAATGCAAAGCAAGGGCAGGAAAGCCAGGAGAAAAAAGAATATCAGCCGGAATGTAATATCTACAAATGCTGACAGGGTTGAATTTCAGCGCGGTATTTAAGATTACCCCAGCTTTGAAAGGGAGAATTTGCACAACAATAAGATTGTGTTTTTTCTCGTTTTTTATTTTATTTTTATTTTTATTTTATTTTAATTTCTCTCTAATCTGCCTGCTAGGTGAAAGCGGTGCTCCAGCGCTCACCTCATCTCAGTCCTGAGTGTTTTGTAGGATTTCGATGCTAACAGATCTTTTCAGGGGGACGTGGGCATCGTTTAGTGCGTTTCAATCGAACTCTGGTGTGTTCTCCTCCTCAGTGTGCCTTCTTAGGCAGGTGGAACCTAATAAACACACTTTTGGCGCGGAACAAAACAACGGATCCGAGAGCGTCTGAGTGAGGTGGTCTCGATCTGGGTCTAAGTGAAGTCTACAGTGATTCGATTTCAGTGATTCGACTCGACTGCAGGAAGTGAGTCGATTTAAACGAGTGCGGTGTATTTGGGGTGGAAATATGGTTTTCTTTTTTCCTTTTTTGTACATACGGGCTGCGAAAGTTTGAGCCAGGATGCAAACTGAGCCAAAGGATAGCGCTGTAGGGCTGCAGAAGTGCGATTCGGTCTGGATATTTGCACAAGATTTCCAATGAAACAACGAGTTTTACGAGTTTCTCCCCAAATTTCTGCAAATGGACGAATACAGTAGGTGTGAAGTCTCTCTCAGACTCCTACATTAGACCTACAATACCAGACAGAGTGAGTAAAGTGAAGCACAGCGAGAACTTATGACATCTCATTAGTAGCGCATTTATCATCTCCTGTGTGTGATTTAAAACAGTGACTAGGTCAAATCTTTGTAGTTTTAGCTACCTCCAGGGAAATCAATGGATGTCAATGCTGAAGCAAAACTAAATAAATAAATAAAACAAACCCCAAAACCCAACCTCGTCTCGTTCATTCTGTTCAGTCATTGGCCTGCGCTCGCTGATGATTTTTACATTTACATTCTTCCTTGTGAAACCTTGGCTGACTGTCTGTCTCAATTCACAACCTTAACACACACTTGTCCCTTGTAATCCTAGGCGCTAATGTTCACACGGAGCGCCCGTACAGCCGGTCGACGAGTGCGTAATGCAAATGGTCTTTAGCGAGACAGCGAAGCATGCGAGACATAGCAAATTACACTCCCTAACGCCGGTAATTACAGCCATACCGACACGGCAGGAGAAAAGAACACGCTCAGAACAAGGGAGAGATTATGTATTAGAAATGTTATTAATGTGCCTCCATGCAAGGTCAGAGGATGCAGGCAAGATGGTGGAACG
This sequence comes from Ameiurus melas, assembly GCA_012411365.1. Taxonomy (NCBI): domain Eukaryota; kingdom Metazoa; phylum Chordata; class Actinopteri; order Siluriformes; family Ictaluridae; genus Ameiurus; species Ameiurus melas. Next base: position 4,974,499 of record CM022754.1, read on the forward strand.
CGAACGTGTGTCAGAAGCTCTGGAGTAATCGAGGTGCATGATAAATGTTTCCGATTTAATTTTTTTATGTTTTCTTTAGATTGTGTTAGGGGAAACAAAAGGTAATATTTCTGCCGTACAGCCGGTTGTGTGATAAATATTCCCTACACAGTTGTTTTTACTTATTTAGTTTTCCTTTTCCTTTCTCTTCAGGCTTTGGTTAGGGTTAGCATTAGCACCTTCAAATTCACTCAAGGCCATCACAGTGGTGCAGTGGGTAGCGTCAGCATCTACAGCTCGATCGCGAGCTCACGTTACTGTCTGTGAAGAGTTTTACATGCTCTTCCGGTGTCTGTGTGGGGTTCTCCGGTGTCCTCTTGGCTTCCCGAAACATTCCACTAGATGATTGGCTCGGTGTGAATGAGTGTCTGAACATGTGTGCGATGACCTCTGATGGACTGGTATCCCATCCGGGGTGTATTCCCGTCTTGCACCCGGTATTCCCGGGATAGACTGCACATTTGCACAACTTTCTCCACCAATGAATTCATCTGCAATTCTACAAAATCAAACCACGCTGACCGTTGCAAATTTTCCTGACATCAGAGAATGAAAGGAGAGAGAAATGACATGTTTAGTCTCACAAGCTTAACGTACTCTATATTTTGACATGGAAAGGGGTTTAAAAGGGAATTAAGAGAAAACAAAGATGATGATGAGATGAATGAAAGAGTGACCCCGGGCCTTTACGAGAAAGACAGTGGCGGGTTCCTTGGAAAAAAGACGAAACCAAACAAAATGCTGATCCATTTCATGCCAGTTCAGACAGAATTGTCTGGCGAATGTAAATAGGAGTTCAATAATGAATGCCCTTCCCCTGCTTTTATTTGCTTTAAGCTGTCTCCTACACACACACACGCACACTCACACACACCAACTTGCTGAAAGAGACACAAATTAGAGAGCATTTTTAAGGAAATATTCAAAGCAAGGCAAAGCCGGTGGAATCAGTTATTATTTTTGATGTTGCAATTTCTGACACTTTGATGCAATCAGTGAGTAGCCGCTTCGCGAGAGGCTCTCCAGGGAGAGAACTGTCAGTGCCGAGAGGCTGGCGCGAGAGTAATTATCGCAGATCAAACCCTGCTCGTTAGTAAGCTGGGATGGGAGGCAAATGCCAAAAACCAGCCAATGTTTCGTAAACGCTTGTTCAAGGATATCCTAATTGCTATAAGTGGTTCCTTCAGGACTGACACATCAAACACCGCCGGCTGCGTGATGTCACCAGTGCGCCGCTCCACAATGGGTGAATTAAGGGAAGAGGGCGCAGCTACGAACACAAACAAGGACGGTTTCCTGTCTTTAGAATGGCACACACACAGAGGTACATAAATGCCCCGCAGCACTTCAACGCACTGCATGTAAAAAGAAAATTGTTTAAAAAAAAAAGGAGAAGAAAGACAAACACCAACATGTGTCATCTTTCTGACCTTCCTCTGTCTGTCTTTGTCTTTGTCCTTCACGTACACAAGCGCATACATGCACACAGACACTGAGCCAATGGAGTTAGCGTACACATTGATCTCTCCAGGATACTCTGGCATCTACGGCAATTTTCATCGACGGAAGAGTGGATATGGCCCAAGTGGGGTAAAGAGCAAAGAAGAACAGATGAAGAAATGCCAACATTGGAAAGACAACCACTGTAGATAATAGTGATCTCTGTTGCTTAAAAGAAGTTACACTTAAAATAAACAAGACGCACACCTCGGTCTCCACCTTTAATGTCTGATTATACTCGTTCTCATGTTACACTGCAAAGCATAAAATAACACTTAATTAGTCCTAAATTAAAGAATTCAAATTGTATTCACTTCAAGTGAACTCCCAAACAAGCCACTACCTGCTGGAGGAGATGCCTTTTCTACAGCATGATGGAATATCTTTTAAAAACGTTAAATGGTCTGCACTTATATAGTGCTTTTTTTTTTTAACCTTGGCGGTTCTACAATGCACTTTATACTGGTTCTCATTCACACCCATTCACACACACACACACCACACACCAATGATATCAGAGCTATGCAAGGTGCTAATTTACCACAGTGAAATTCTTGTTTTTGCATATCCCAGCTTGTTAAGAAGTTGGGGTCCGAGCGCAGGGTAAACCATGATACAGCGCCCCGGAGAAGAGAGGGTTAAGGGCCTTGCTCGAGGGCCCAACAGTGGCCTTGTCTCATTGTATGTGAAACAAACTGTTTAGTATTTATTAGGTGGATGATTTCATGATGAAGGTGCCATTGCCTGTCCATCACCAACTACACACTGTAAAACTGGATCAGTTCATTAAACTCAAACAAAATTGAGGCAACTAATTGCCTCAAAATGTTTAAGTTGATGAATCAATTTCTTTAAGCCAAATACACTTCAATATAACAACAATTTAACTCAAACTTTTTCATTTAAAATGATTTTTGCTTATTTTTAAGGGTATTTGGCTTCAATAAATTGAAAACAAATTGAGGTAATTAGTTTCCTCACACTTTTTGAGTTAAATGAACTTATCCAGGTTTAACAGTGCATGTTACGTTGAAATGTTTCACAATCATATGATTTTGTGAATTCCATTTTGTGAATCCGTTTAACGTCTCATGCTTGGAACGTCCTTCTCCATAAATCTGCCATGAAAAATTGACCTTTTAGTGTGCCATAACCTTCAATCAACCATGAACCCATTCCGAGGTTGAAAGAAAAGATCACTGACAGAAAAAAATTCTCATTTATATTCTTTATTCAGTAGTATTTTAATATTTACTGATGAGTTCACCAAAAATATGTAATAATATATATAATAAAATAAAAATATGTCTGTAATGTCTGTGTTCCCATTAGCATGGATGCTAGTGAACCACAATTTGTGTATTTGCTCATTTTTATTTATTTTTTGAATGATTAAATGAATGCTTTCTTAGATTCTACGCTGCAAAACACCAACGTTTTTAAAGAATTGCATGACTAAATGGCAGCGCAATCATGGAAGCACCCAGGTTATTATGTGGTAATTATGGATAATTTCTCTAACCTCCTTTGCATACTGGATTTCAAAGTTTATCGTGACTGACATGAAAACTACGAGACGTCACATAGCTATAATTACTGAGAATTTACTAAATAAATAATGTAACACTTACCACTAATCTTCAGAGCATACTTTGCACGTTAAATATGCAAATACATACTAATTAACATAAATAAATAGAATGGTTGGCATAGAAATAGTGGTTAGGACTATTAAGATGTTTCAGTTAATAATACTATCTGTAATACACACACACCACATATATATATATATATATATATATAAAACACTTGAACATACTTTAAATGTTTTACATGTTCTACATGCCCTTAATATTTCCGCAGTTGCTCAGATTCAAAACAGGTATCACTTAAATATCAAAAATAGCAGGTGTAGTATGTACCGGAGACTGTTTTTAATGACTACACATTTATCAAGTAAATTATACCAGAGCACAGTCGAATCTGATTGGTCAAAATATGTTCTGTATTGTTGTGTAAACGCACGGCTCAGATAGTAATTCCAGCTTTTATATGACCAATACTAATGCTCTCATTCAAATACATTATTGTTTCTATAGTAACAGCTACGGAAGGAGTCGTTGGTGTCAGCACTTTGGAACTAACACAGTGCTTTGCATTAGTTTCCCAGCATCTGGACAGAGGTGTTCAGGACAGAGGTGTTTACTAATGATGGGCGAATTAAACTTAAAATATCACAATATTTCACGTTTTTTTTTTGCGGTAACGATATAAATAATGATATGAAAAGTAGTAACAGTCAACACTGTCTTCTGGTGTTCCTCATATTCTGGTCAGTGTTTTTGATTGACATGTTGATTTTTCTGTGGGTTTATGACATACTTTACAAAACACAGCCGTTTGATTCACGTCGGATCTTCTGTATCCGAATGACTTTCACGTTAGTTCTTTTTGGGGGGATTAATTCATCTTCCTCGTCTAGGTTGGATCGTCGCATTCTGAAATGCTTGTTCTCGTTGTACGCGTGAGACGCCCATGTTCCGGCATATGAACACGTCATTAGCTATATCGTCAATATCACGGGATGACAAATCCTTATCATGGGTAGGAATTGTAACGGTATAGTGGTGTGAAAAAGTGTTTGCCCCCTTCCTCATTTCCTGTTCCTTTGCATGTTTGTCACACTTAAGTGTTTCGGAACATCAAACCAATTTAAACAATAGTCAAGGACAACAAAAGTAAACACAAAATGCAATTTGTAAATGAAGGTGTTTATTATTAAAGGTGAAAAAAAATCCAAACCATCATGGCCCTGTGTGAAAAAGTGATTGCCCCCTAAACCTAATAACTGGTTGGGCCACCCTTAGCAGCAACAACTGCAACCAAGCGTTTGCGATAACGTGCAATGAGGCTTTTACAGCGTCCTGGAGGAATTTTGGCCCACTTATCTTTGCAGAATTGTCCTAATTCAGTTACATTAGAGGGTTTTCGAGCATGAACGGCCTTTTTAAGGTCATACCACAACATCTCAATAGGATTCAGGTCAGGACTTTGGCTAGGCCACTCCAAAGTCTTCATTTTGTTTTTCTTCAGCCATTCGGTGGTGGACTTGCTGGTGTGTTTAGGATCATTGTCCTGCTGCAGAAGCCAAGTTCGTTTCAGCTTGAGTACACGAACAGATGGTCGGACATTCTCCTTCAGGATCTCTTGGTAGACAGCAGAATTCATAGTTCCTTTAATCACGGCAAGTCTTCCAGGTCCTGAAGCAGCAAAACAGCCCCAGACCATCACACTACCACCACCATATTTTACTGTTGGTATAATGTTCTTTTTATGAAATGCAGTGTTCCTTCTATGCCAGATATACTTGGACACACACCTTCCAAAGAGTTCCACTTTTGTCTCATCGGTCCACAGAATGTTGTCCCAAAAGTCTTGGGGATCATCAAGATGTGTTGTGGAGAAATTGAGACGAGCTTTGATGTTCTTTTTGCTCAGCAGTGGTTTTCTCCTTGGAACTCTGCCATGCAGGCCATTTTTGCCCAGTATTTTCCTGATGGTGGAGGCATGAACGCTGACCTTAACTGAGGCAAGTGAGGCCTGCAGTTCTTGGACGTTGTTGTGGGGTCTTTTGTGACCTCTTGGATGAGCGCTCGCTCGCTCTTTTGGGGTAATTTTGGTGGCCGGCCACTCCTGGGAAGGTTCACCACTGTTCCATGTCTTCGCCATTTGTGGATAATGGCTCTCACTGTGGTTCGCTGGATTCCCAAAGCTTTGGAAATGGCTTTATAACCCTTTCCAGACTGATAGATCTCAATTACTTTCTTTCTCAATTGTTCCTGAATTTCTTTGGGTCTCGGCATGATGTGTAGCTTTTAAGGATCTTCTGGTGGACCTTACTGTGTCAAGCAGCTCCTATTTAAGTGATGCCTTGATTGTGAACAGGTGTGGCAATAATCAGGCCTGGGTGTGGCTAGAGAAATTGAACTCAGGTGTGGACAACCACAGTTATAGTATGTTTTAACAAGGGGGGCAATCACTTTTTCACACAGGGCCATGATGGTTTGGATTTTTTTTCACCTTTAATAATAAACACCTTCATTTACAAATTGCATTTTGTGTTTACTTGTGTTGTCCTTGACTATTGTTTAAATTGGTTTGATGTTCCGAGACACTTAAGTGTGACAAACATGCAAAGGAACAGGAAATGAGGAAGGGGGCAAACACTTTTTCACACCACTGTATATCATGGATGACACGATAGCCTAGTTTATGCTTTCTAGTTTCTCTGTTAAATGACAAGCTATGTTTTATTTTTGTTTTGAGAGAGAAAGAGAGAGAGAGGGTGCTGGTGAGGGCTGTTTATCCTTGCTATAATGTAGGTAAGAACAAGAACTAACGTCTCTCAGATGTTCCACAAAATCGAACTATAAACTTTTTAAATGTGCAACATGTCATTCATTAATAATTAAACATGATAATCATTGGCAAATCACCGTTGGATAAGTGGAATAACCTACTCCAACAATGAGGTTATCCAGATATAATCCAAGTCGCCATGACAACTTCTTGTCTGCTCCGCTTCACACCATGCTGCGTCACACGACCCCGGTGTGGATTATTTTTGTACAAGTGCATGGTCTGGAGTGTCATTTCTTACATAGTTACTCTACCTTCAAACCTCTAGGCTGTTGTATTTTAAACCATCCGTGATGGACATGTTCCATCTTTAACTCTCACATGTGTCTTGTTGGATGTTTGGTTAATTGTCTTAATTCATTCTGTTTCATTCTCTATACGAACACTCATTCACAAACCATATGGAGAACTCATAGAAGTGTACTCAGACACAGCAATACACACTGACAGCACCAAGAACAGCCTCTCGGTTCTGAACAGTCATGTCTGTAATTGGTAATGTCTTAGGGGTTTCTCTCTCTCTCTCTCTCTCTCTCTCTCTCTCTCTCTCTCTCTCTCTCTGTCCATTATAACAGGTCTTTGGGGATTGTACTCGAGTTTAGGTTTGAGAGCGAGCGAGAGATGGAGAAAGAAGTAAATGCCTCTCTAGAGTGTATTTGTGGACTGTGTTTATGGTTTATGCTTTCTGGGATATGGATTTAACCTTCTGGTAAGGCAGGCCAATATGATGATATAATATAGATATTGTGATAAATTACATTATGTACTCAATACTTTTAACACAGGCCAACTCTATAATGTCCAATATAGCTGATTGGATTTTCTGTTTGTTTGTTTTGTTACATTCATTTGATTATTACATAGTGATATTTTATTGCTGTTCATAGCTACTAGCTTTTTTTTTACTGAAAAAAAAAAACAATCCAGTGAAAATTATTTAATTATTCACTAATATTCTGGCTATTTATCAGAGGCATGGATAATTCTTCCTGAATTTTTCACTGAATGGAATAGAATAGATCCACGTTCATTTTATTTATGGCCAACTTGTTTTTCATTATTATAAATTTGGATTTAACTCCTATAATTCAAGAGTTTGGTCGAACTGTATAAGAACTATAAAATACTCACCGACTCCCACTTTGAGATCGTCAATAAAACATCAAAATAAAAATAACACACAGGCGTCGTCAGTAAAAGAAAATCACAAGTGGGGGAACGTCCGAGCAAACGTTAGACAACCAACGTTCTGTACAACTTATAAAGAGGGAAGTTTCAAATTTGGAGCTGGAAGAGTGACTGGAAGAGTGATCGGTTGGAAGCAACTTTCTTAGAAACACATTTGGAAATAAAGCACACACACACACACACACACACACACACACACACAACTGGACATAAAACCAAACAAGGCAATGGTGTGTAGATAACAGCAACGAAAAGAAACCTTTTCTCCAAGCTAAAGATTGACTGAACATTACCCGGTTTAACGTCTCTCAGGGGGTTGAGGCAAATAATTTAGGTTGAAGAGTTGAAGGTTCCCAAAAATTGTCAGGAACTGCTGCTTTACAAAAAAAAAAAAAAAAAAAATGAATGAAAGAAAGGATGAAAGAAAGAATGAAATTTGTTCCAGTGTTGGAAAATAACTTTCATGTCATCACCTCAGGCTCCTTTATTGAAAATCCGAGACACACACACACAAAAAAACTTTATTCAGTGAGTTAATTCTGCGTTTAATGTGTTCTGTTAAACTGAGTGGATACAATTACCAAACTCTGGACAGCTATGCATCTTATAAGTTAAAAATAATTTATTAAAGAAGTCAAATCAGTCCCTCTGGCTTAATATAGCACAGCAGACTCGATGATGACAGCCTCTGCTGCTCCTGTTAGAGGCCCGGCGGAGAGCCTTCAGAAATTATGAGAGAGAGTAACTCACTCCTCAGCATAATGGGATTGTAAAGTATGACAATTTCAAGAAACATGCCATAAATTTGTCAAAGCGAGAGACAGGAGAGACAGAGTATTACACTAACCCTCTTGATAATGACAGCTGTATTCTGTGTATTGAGTCAGCAAGTGTGAGAGAGAGAGAGAGAGAGAGAGAGAGAGAGAAAGAGAGAGGGAGCAGTCACTTTAGATGATGGGGAGGATTAAATCACGGCAGGATGGAGAGTAAAGTGAGCTGACGGATGGAGGTGTAATGAACGTCTGTCCGTCCCAGCCATGGAAGGATGTGAATGCAGTGATGCGCGACTGGAAGAGCTCGTAAAGAAGTGTCGGAACGGACGGCTTCCGGCTCAGTGAGGGGACCTGCGAGGACCTTTACGACCGCCACAGGATTTAACGGGCAATAATGACTGGAATAACCACTTCGAACATTGCAGAGTCCCGTGTGGCAGCCGGCGCAGAGCAAGGTGATATATTCTGGCCAAGGGATGACAGGAGCAATGTTTCAAATAGAAGGAAGGGACAGGGAGGGGAAAGAACACCCTGGAATGCTGCGTGTATGTGTGTGTGTGTGTGTGTGTGTGTTTTTTTTTTTTTTTGGGGTGGAGGGGGAAGAGAAGGAGACACAGAAGGACTGTTAAAAGAATAAGGCCTACATATATGGAAATGCCTAGACCTTAGCATTATAAGATGAAGACATTTCATTGATTATGTTTACATGGACATCAAATTCCGTTCCCTCACCAGCATCTCTTTTTGTTTCCTTTCTCCTCTCTCTTTTTAAATGAATAAAACGAACACACACAAAAACAAAGGCAAAGCGCAACGTTCTCTGACCGCCATCTCGGCCATCCCATTGAGGAAAACTTTACAACCTGTTACGAAGCTCTGAAACTGGAGACTCCTTCGATAAACGTTAAATAAACTTCTCCTTACAGAAAGCTTCGTCATCAACAATGCTATGTATTTCTTTCTTTCGAAGCTGTTCAGAAGGTGAATTAGACATCACTTTAAAATAAAATCGCTAGCATATAATAATGAGAGCATTCGCGATTGGCCTTGCACTACTGTCAGCGTTGCTCTTGTAGAAAATTGATCAACACCTTTTAGGCTTTCGTGACCAATCAGAATCAAGAATACAACAGCGCTTTGGTATGATGAGCCATAACATTTGGACAAATCAGCTTCAAAGCAGAGGATATTTCATTACATAAATACATAGATTTAAATAAAAATGTGCTATTTTAGCATTTTGTATGTTTAAGCTGTCATAAACCAAAACTCCACCCAAGCTGAAAGCCCCTGACACTTTCATGACTTCATTTTTGTTCGCGATTTTTTGCACACGTTAATCCTTATTTATAACTCACCAGCATCCTTTGGCCCAAGATCATAACACCAATTCATTAGCCGCTGGCACGCGAGCCTATCCTGATTTTCAATAAACTCTCTAAAGCTGATAGACAGCAAGAGAGCGGTAGTCATGAAAGAACCTCTATTTCACAGGCTGGCACCTGTTCAAGTAACCATATGCTGCCATAATCTCTTAAAAAGCAACATCCAAGTCCAAATTTAATTATGTAATAGCCCAAACGCAGGCAGAGTGCAGACGCAGCAGCTCGGCCAGCTGCTAAGCAGCCTGGAATTCGCTTTCTTCCTCTATGAGCTCATAGCTAACGGTGGAGTCTTTGAGGCGATACAAACAGACACATTTATCTAGCGTTATGGCCGTAATAAATTTGTCACTGTCCATATGCCTCTCACATGAGCTCCGTTTACTTGTTGGCCATCAGTGGAACGTCTGGGTAAAGTGACAGCATGGTTTTGGATAAAGAGTCACCAGTTGTGTGCCGCGGTCATAGGAACCCGCATGTAGTATGCTGTGACACATCCAAATCTGTCAATTTTCATGAAGGCACAGATTTTCTTCCTGGAGTACTCTGTTTCAGTGCAGTGTGTATTTCTTATAAAGTGTTGATGGACTGTGGAATTGTCTACACGGATTCTCCTGATTCAAATCATGTAGAGTTTGTCAAAGGTCTGATTAGTTCCATCAGGTTATGCTGTAAGATTTACAAACATTCAAACTCTCCCATATAAAACTCTTCTTTCCTTTGCATTTATGTTATTATGTAATATCACATTATCTGTATTTTCATTCAAATGATTCGATATTTACCAATATGAGTGAATCTGCTACTATACAATACACAACGAATCAATTCATAAGGCAATGATACAATATTTTACGACACTGCTGAACTAGCTACTATACAATATGATATGATTCGATTCATAAGGAAACGATTTTATATTTGATACCAGTGAATCCGCTACAATGCAATACAGTATGATTTGATTCAAAAGGCAGCGATTCAATATTCGATGATACCACCAAATCCACTCCTATACAATACATTATGGTTAGATTCATAAGGCAATGATTTAATATTTGATGATAACATTGAATCCACTACTATACAATATGATATGAATCGATTCATAAGCAAATGATTCGATATTTGATCTCACTGAATCTGCTACTATACAATATGATATGAATCGATTCATAAGCAAATGATTCGATACTTGATCTCACTGAATCTGCTACTACGCAATATGATACGATTTGATTCATAAGTCAATGATTCAATATTTGATTATACCACTGAATGTCTACTATATAGTATTATATTATTAAATTCATAAGACAACGATTCGATATTTGATATCACTGAGTCGGTTACGATAGTATATGATATGAATCGACTCATGAGAAAATGATTCGATATTTGATATCACTGAATCTGCTACTACACAATATGATACGATTTGATTCATAAGTCAATGATTCAATATTTGATTATACCATTGAATCTCTACTATATAGTATTATATTATTAAATTCATAAGACAGCAAGGAAATCACTATTCACAAGACAGCAAGGAAATCGATATTTGAAATCAGTGAGTCGGTTACGATAGTATATGATATGAATCGACTCATAAGGAAATGATTCGATATTTGATATCACTGAATCTGCTTCTATACAATGTGATATGATTCTATTCATAAGGCAATGATCCAATATTTGATGATACCACTGAATCTGCTATGATATCATTAAGCAGCCTTCAATTGATATGTGATCAGACTTATTAAGAATAATGCGAATTCGTGAATGATTATGACATCGATAAGTATTATTTTAAATATTAGAATCATGAGCAAATTACCTTGCTAGCCTATTCAATTATTTACACATTATTTAAAAAAAATAATGTCATTTTTTGATAATAATCGATTCAAATCAGCAATAATAATAACTTCTTTATATAAGCACGGTGGCTTAGTGGTTAGCACGTTTACTTCACACGTCCGGGGTTCGATTCCCACCGGGGGCCTGTGCGTGTGGAGTTTGCATGTTCTCCCAAACACATGCATGGTTGGTTGATTGGTGTGTCTAAAGTGTCCATAGCGTATGAATGGGTGTGTGAGTGTGTATGTGATTCTGCCCTGTGATGAACCTGGCACCCTGTCCAGGGTGTACCCCGCCTTGTGCCCGATGCTTCCTGGGATAGGCTCAAGGTTCCCCGTGACCCTGAAGAAGAAATAAGCGGTTGAAGATGGATGGATGGATGGATGGATTATTACCTAAATTCACATCAGTTGTCGTGTTTTAAATCGATGGTCAAATCATTCAATCGTTACTCCCCTGTTTGTTATGTACTTTTTTTTAGGACTATGCCCACTCATTCTGTTACTGTTGTTCTCATTGTTCACTTTATCAATTTCTTATTGTGCAATTGGGAATCTTTTCTTGTCTTCCATAACGGCAGAGGAATTGGCAAAATCCAACAACGCTGGAGTTTTTTGGATCACTATGGATTACGTCTCAAAGAAAAACAAACAAACATACATGACACAGATACCACTGAAGAACTTTAGATGCTTCTGGTAACTCTGCACTCTGTGTTTGAATGCAGGTGATAAGATTGCTTTCCTGTGCACAATACATTGAGCTGGTATTGTGCTACATCTACACCCTGCAGCTTGCTGTGGTTCCCCTGGCATTAGAAAGCACTCCGCATCCTTTTGTGCTCCTAACCCACGATTTAAGTGAGACTCATCTATGACGTACTTATCGGGAAACTTCCGGGGGCTCGAGATATGTATGCGACTCAATAAGTTGGGAGAGAGTTTCGCTAATTCATTTGTTTCCTAATTCGGCAGGAGTGATTAAGATTACAGCTGTAGATTTATCGTTCTACAGTATAGAAAAAAAGGGGGGGGGGATGGAAGCTAAGCATGTCGTGAAAGGGCACATTGTTCGACTTTTCTGGAGCAGTTTAAGTCAGATCGCCGTGTAGAATGAATAAACAAAAATAAATAAATAAATAAATCACGATATCTGTGTTTGTTTTGTGGGAGAAAGTCGCGGAAGTTTATTTTATTTATTTATTTATTTATTTATTTCTGAGGAGGTACATAAAAAGCAGAGCATTCTGCTTAGCATTCCTAAGCAGAGTTTGCTCTTAGCGAAAATACCTCAAAGCGGTTAAGATAATGCACAATTGTCATGTGGATTGAAGTGCAATCTTGCACCTACTTCCCCTCACAGATAAGTGCTCCCATTGATGAGACCTGGCACCCTGCTCTTATCTCGCAAACACTTTGAGGCAGGAACAGAAGCTCACGAATAAAGTCCTGCTAGATTGTGATGGTAATACATCTGCTTAGTCGCAACATCTCGTCTGTTGGCAAACAATAATACAGAATGTTCTTTTAGTCGCGTAAGCAATTTTTTATTTTTTTGCTTTTTCCTAATAAATGTTCGAAATTACTGTTTGAGATACGTTCGAGTAAGAGCAGTGGCTCTGTCGTGCTTGTCTTTAGTTACATTGGTACAGTTTGGAATTATTACAAAGTGTTTATTAGAATTTTATTAAAATCCATCCACACATTTTCCATACAACTTATTATACGCAGGGCCGCGGGGGAGCCTGGACCCTATCCCAGGGAACCGGGGCCCAAGGTGGGGAATACCCTGGACAGGGTGTCAAGCCATCATAATCACACACACGTTCATACACTACGGACACAAGGAGGAAACCCCAAAATCATCGGGAGAGCATGCAACCCCCCCCCCACCCCCCACCCCACACACACAGGACAGAGACAGGCTTCGAACCCCCAACGCCGGACATGCAAGGAAGGTCTACTAATTGTATTATCAATACATACACCAGTAAACTGAGTAATGCAGGTAAAGAACAGGTGATGATTTTACACAATATGGTTCAAATAATCGTCATGTGGGCGTGTCCTTACAATCTGTTTTGTATAATTAGTGACATTTGTGAATCACTAGCATGGCAAGAGACTTAGTAGTGTGGAAAGAGGAGTAGGATTACATAAATTGAGAAAAAAAAAAGTTTTTTGCTTCTACAAAATCCAGAAGTTTATTTAAAAGGGGGGAAAAAACATCAAACGTTTACACATCCTTACTGATTGTTAGGAAGAGTTAAGAAGACCATTATTGTGTTAGTCGTCTAATTTTCTAGTAGGTTCTGGTCTCTTTGCTTTTATAACCTTTTTTATTTCTCGCTGTTTGGAGACCAAAACAATGTTTCCCTCTTTTTAATTTGTTTTCTTCTTTCAGTAAATACATTACACCACACATGGATTTAAGTTCAGGGCTTCACGGACATACACATTCACACACTCCTCCACACTGAGGGGCAATTAAGTGTCCAATCCAGCTACCAGCATATTTTTGGGAATTGAGAGGAAACCGAAGAACCTGGAGGAAACTCACTTGAACACAGGGAGAGCAAGCAGAGGAACGCCACACAGACAGAACGCGGAAAGGCCCTGAAACTGTGTGTCATCATTTCAGTTTAAGTTTACCAAATTATTATTTGTTTGTAAATAAATCATAAAGCAGATGTACATTTCATTCAGTTCACTCGGCGCATGCAAACTTTTGCAATTAACTTTCCCCATGACAGGAAATTGCAGATATATAATTGTATACGACATAATTATTGAAGGGCGCACAGTGGCTTAGTGGTTAGCATGTTTGCGTCACACCTCCATGATTGGGTGTTCGATTCCCGTCACGTCCCTGTGTGTGCGGAGTTCGCATGTTCTCCCCGTGCTGCGGGGGTTTCGTCCGGGTATTCTGGTTTCCTCCCCCAGTCCAAAGACATTTAAGGTAGGCTGATTGGCGTGCTCAAAGTACACAAACAGTGCCTTGCGAAAGTATTCGGCCCCCTTGAACTTTTCAACCTTTTGCCACATTTCAGGCTTCAAACATAAAGATATAACATTTTTATTTTTTTGTGAAGAATCACCAACAAGTGGGACACAATTGTGAAGTGGAACGAAATCTATTGGATATTTTAAACTTTTTTAGCAAATAAAAAACTGAAAAGTGGGGCGTGCAAAATTATTCGGCCCCTTTACTTTCAGTGCAGCAAACTCACTCCAGAAGTTCAGCGAGGATCTCTGAATGATCCAATGTTGTCCTAAATGACTGATGGTGATAAATAGAATCCACCTGTGTGTAATCAAGTCTCTGTATAAATGCACCTGCTCTGTGATAGTCTCAGGGTTCTGTTGAAAGCGTAGAGAGCATCATGAAGACCAAGGAACACACCAGGCAGGTCTATAATACTGTTGTGGAGAATTTTAAATCCGGATTTGGATAAAAAAAGATTTCCCAAGCTTTAAACATCCCAAGGAGCACTGTGCAAGCGATCAATTTGAAATGGAAGGAGTATCAGACCACTGCAAATCTACCAAGACCCGTCCCTCTAAACTTTCAGCTCAGACAAGGAGAAGACTGATCAGAAATGCAGCCAAGAGGCCCATAAACACTCTGGATGAACTGCAGAGAACTACAGCTGAGGTGGGAGAGTCTGTCCATAGGACAACAATCAGTCATACACTGCACAAATCTGGCCTTTATGGAAGAGTGGCAAGAAGAAAGCCATTTCTCAAAGATATCCATAAAAAGTCTCGTCTAAAGTTTGCCACAAGCCACCTGGGAGACACACCAAATATGTGGAAGAAGGTGCTCTGGTCAGATGAAACCAAAATCGAACTTTTTGCCCACAATGCAAAACGATATGTTTGGCGTAAAAGCAACACAGCTCATCACCCTCAACACACCATCCCCACTGTCAAACATGGTGGTGGCAGCATCATGGTTTGGGCCTGCTTTTCTCCAGCAGGGACAGGGAAGGTGGTTAAAATTGAGGGGAAGGTGGATGCAGCCAAATACAGGGCCATTCTGGATGAAAATCTGTTGGAGTCTGCAAAAGACCTGAAACTGGGACGGAGATTTATCTTCCAACAAGACAATGATCCCAAACATACAGCAAAATCTACAAAGGAATGATTCACAAATAAACGTATCCAGGTGTTAGAATGGCCAAGTCAAAGTCCAGACATGAATCCAATCGAGAATCTGTGGAAAGAGCTGAAAACTTCTGTTCACAAACGCTCTCCATCCAACCTCACTGAGCTCGAGCTGTTTTGCAAGGAAGAATGGGCAAGAATTTCAGTCTCTCGATGTGCAAAACTGATAGAGACATACCCCAAGCAACTTGCAGCTGTAATCGCAGCAAAAGGTGGCTCTAAAAAGTATTAACGCAAGGGGGCCGGATAATTTTGCACGCCCCACTTCACTTTTCATTTTTTTATTTGCTAAAAAATCCAATAGATTTCGTTCCACTTCACAATTGTGTCCCACTTGTTGGTGATTCTTCACAAAAAATAAAAATTTTATATCTTTATGTTTGAAGCCTGAAATGTGGCAAAAGGTTGAAAAGTTCAAGGGGGCCGAATACTTTCGCAAGGCACTGTAGTGTATGAATGCGTGTGTGAATGTGTATGTGATTCTGCCCTGTGATAGATTGGCACCCCATCCAGGGAGTACCCCACCTTGAACCAGATGCTCTCTGGCAGAGGCGGCAGGTTCCCTGCGACCCCGATGGATAAGCGGTATAGAAGATGTGTGGATGGATAATTATTGAATTTAAGAAACAAAGTTGACCAAAACAAACACTATTTTGTTTATCACTGCTTTAAATTACTTTTATTTTCTCTTGCATTTATTTAAAAAAAAAACCAAATGACTTAATACAGCGCATATTGTCATATGATATAGATCATGCTCATCTGTACAGAATGATCTCATCTTCCTGATGCACTTTTTCCTCCAGCCCACACTGGGGAGCTCTGCTGCGAAACTCCACTCTGCTTCCTCTACATCATTTTGTTTAGAGGGTGTATATGAGTGTGTGTGTGTGTGTGTGTGTGAATTGTGTTCTACTCTAACGCAGCTAAACCAACCGATGTGATCTGAATTCATTAAAATGAGTTTCTTGCAGCGGCCGATTCATTTGCATTGTGTACACCTTGTTTGAATAATTACTCAAACGGCTGATGTATTTCTCTGAGTTTTAGGCAGTCCGGGGTGGGGGGATGTGTTACGCCTCTCAGAGGGACACACTTTCACATAATGAAAATGCAGATCAATAGAACTGTTCCTTTACCTTCGTATACAGAAGGAATTAAGCCACCATTCTTCTTTCATTCGTGAATGTTATATGCATATCATTAGTTACACAGGACTATTTTATTTTTCTGAGCGTGCCATGAAAGCCTAAACGTTTTACTGGAACGGATGATGAATTACTTCTGAAATATCCCGTTTCCTCCCAAACTGTACGTGTTACACGTCATATGATTTATGAATTCTCGAATATGATTGATCAGAAGCTGTGCTGTGTGTTGTATTTCAATATAGAAAGTAGTTCTGGCTGTAACGGGAATGACAGGTTTATATTAATGAGCGTGTTCTAATATGTTATTGTTTCTATAGTAACAGCTCACACAGGGATCACGGCAAGTTTCCAAGCATGGACAGAGGAGGATTCTATTATAGTTTATTTATTTATTTATTTATTTATTTATTTATTTATTTGCATTATTAATGCGTTTGAAAATAAGCCATTTGAAATGATGCACGTTTTTTTTCATTTTTTTTCATATTCTTTCTTACAGAACATGTTCGATTTAGTTTACCCCTATGTGTTCATTAATACAGCACATTCACTAACAAACATGTACTAATATGGTCGTTATTCACGCATGAACTCACGTCGTAGTTAAGGTTAGCTCTTCTTTAGTTTGTGATTAGTACATGCCTTAACTCATCGTTAGTTCATATTTAAGTAAGTATTAATTCAGGTATTAGGTCATGTACCGTAACTGCAAAGTGTTATCAATTGTGAATGATTTACACCAGAATCGAACCTAAATAAAATTAATTTTTAGCCACTTTACTAATAGTAATGAATGTTTTATGGTACAAGTTTTAAGTTCAATCATCAGTGTAGTAATTTAGACCTCTTAAGCGTTCTTTGATTGTCTCCTTAGGGGAACCCTTTAAGATTGTGTATAGTACGCCCTGATCGATGTGTTCAAAGAACAGAAATTATAGGTTCTCCATTACTAACCAGATTATTCAATATAAAAATAAAACTTAGAAGTGTTCCGGGTTCTTTCTAGGGTGAACCTTTTAATGTTCTACTCTTTTGACATCAGACGAGGTTCAAAGTAGAACCCTGTAGGAGGCGAAGAACACTTAGCTATCCAAAGAACCCCTGAAAGACCATCAGTGGAATTTAAGTCTCACATAATTAAAAAAAAAAAAAAAGCGATATTACATAATTATAAACAATAATGGTAAATAATTGATATATATGATAATAATTAGTAATAAAATTTCAAATAAAATATCCATCCATCCATCATTTTCTGTTCTGCTTATCCTTGTCATGGGAAACCTGGAGCCTATCCCAGAGCGCATGGGGCACAAGGCCAAATAAAAAAGAAAACATAACAATATTCCACAGCAAAGAATAGCTATATTACAAAATTAAAACGTACGTATATTAAGTAATATGACATTTTATTAAATTAAATAAGTAATTAAAAATATTAAATATACGCAACATCCCGAAATGATTTACATTTTTCCAAAATCATTACAATATACAATTTTATTTTTATTTTTTTCAAATCTACAGCAACAAATAGTGTTACATAATTAAAATTATGACATTACACAACTGAAGATATGCATACATGAATCTAAATAATTCAGGTAATAATGAATTGGAAAAAGTGAGAGAGTGAGAGAGAGAGAGAGAGAGAGAGAGAGAGAGAATGTGCAAACTCTGCATGCAAATGATTTATCTATAGCCAAGGACAATCCTTCCCTTTTTTATCATTTATCTTATGATTGTGTGAGCGAATATGTGTCTATGTCCATCCACAAGAAGGTCAGCTGGATTATTTGTCTGATTCTGATCTGAAACAGACAAAGATAGTGCTTTAACCCTCATTTAGTGGTGCACACACACACACACACACACACACACACACACACACAAACTCACACACTCACTAATGTGTTAGTTTGCCCTGTGTTATGTAATGTGATAGCTCTGCACTGCTACAGGGCCACAGTGTTAAAGTGGAATAGCAGGCCACGCTGCTAGAGATTCACCCTCAGCAAATAGTTTGCCATCTCCCACCGCTGCAGCTCAATCAGGATAAACAAAGTGTGTTAGCGGCGGGCGCTAGCAGTCAGTGGGACGCTCAAATCCAACCAGATCAGCAGTACTGTTAGTAGTGGAAGGGAGCAGCAGGGTATGCGAATTTCACAGATAGAAAGCTTGTTTATTTTTGTTAAACAAGTCCTTGTATGTCTCCCAAAGACTGTTATTTGAACGTAGCCTACATGACCATCAGAGTGAGAGAGAGAGAGATAGAGAGAGAAAGAGAGAGAGACAGAGAGGGACAGAGACAGACTGGGAGAGAGAGAGAGAGAGAGAGAGAGACAGAGAGAGACAGAGAGAGAGAGAGAGAGAGACAGAGAGAGGGAGACAGAGAGAACTGAGAGAGAGAGAGAGACAGAGAGAGAGAGAGAGAGAGAGACTGGGAGAGAGACAGAGAGACTGGAGTGAGAGAGAGAGAGAGAGAGAGAGAGAGAGAGAGACTGGGAGAGAGAGAGAGACTGAGAGAGAGAGAGAGAGAGACAGACAGAGAGAGAGAGAGACTGGAGAGAGAGGGAGAGAGACAGAGAGACAGAGAGATACTGGGAGAGAGACAGAGAGAGATTGAGAGAGAGAGAGAGAGAGAGAGAGACAGAGAGAGAGCTGCAGAAACATAGACACTTCCAATTTTAGAAGATATTGTTAAAACATATGAGGTGTTTAATATAGTAACAAATTAAATGCTTGAGCTGTTTACTTTTCTAGAGATATTTCCATAAAGGAGAAGAGATTTGCTGTATTCATATTAAATACCACTGTGGTGTCGGTTTATTACGGACTTGATCGTTTGTTTTATTGTAGATACTGAAATGAAATAAGCAAAAAGAGATGGATATCAGGAATTTAGCCAGGAACTCAGTATTCCAAACGTTGCTTGAGGAGAAAATAGAATAGTTATAGTATATATATATATATATATATATATATATATATATATATATATATATATATATATATATATATATATATATATATATATATATATATATATATATATATATATATATATATATATATATATATAATCATCATGTACAGTAAAGTAACAAATTAGTAATATGATGCATGTTTAAATTATTTCAGTAAAATGTATTGGTATTATATTATTATTATTATTATTATTATTATTGTTATTATTATTATTATTATTATTATTATTATTATTATTATTATTACTGTTATTATTATATTGTTATTACTACTACTACTACTACTACTACTACTACTACTAATAATAATAATAATAATAATTATTATTATTATTATAATACATTTTTATTAATAATGCCTTAATTTAGTTAATATGAATTTTTCCAAGTTAATAGACCTATCTATTTATTTATTGTATTTCATATTATTTACTTTACAGTGTGTGTGTGTGTGTGTGTGTGTGTGTGTGTGTGTCTTATCCAAGAGCTCCCACTGCAGGGGTGGATGCCTGACAAACCATCTCGCTCTTTATCGTATCTGTTGCCAATTTAATGAAGTGAAATATCTGTATATAACCTTTCCAGAGACTCCAATGTGTGCAATCCCAAGACTGCATTGTTACTTTATTTGAAATCCTCGAACCTCAGCAGACATGCTGTAGCTCCTCCTTGGCATCTGATCTCTCCTCTTCGGCCTGCCAGGGTCATGAGGTCAGGGGCGATTAGGAGGAAAAGGTGTTGGGGTGTTACCTTTGGGGCAGGGTGTTTGGGGGGCATTGTCCAGATAAAATCAACCCCCAAACAAAACGAAGTCTACACCGTCATTCAAAGCAGATGGCTTTTTCTGGGAGTGTGTCAGCTCTTGTTTGGGTTGTGCTGCCTCTGGCAGACCTCAGCAGGGATGGTTAATAGGCATGCAGCAGGAAAATGTAGCCAAACCACAGTGGCTTAGCAGAGGGAAGCCAATGAGTCCATGAACTAAGCTCTATATGTCCAATAATGTGCATACTCATCTACACACAGAGCCTTACCCACAACTTGGCACCAAATATAGACCGTTATCATAGGAAATACAGTATAGAAAGTTATTAATGACAACAAATAAATAAATAAACAGGTGGTTAGTGAGTGAAAACACTCAAAACAGCACATTATTAATAGAAACTTGGTGTGTGGGAGCTTTATTTACTATGAACACACACCAAAATGCTATTTCTCGAACACATACACGTGTCCTCACACATAGATTTGAACCCCATGTGAGGACATCACTATGCAAACCCCATCTGTCTCTCATCCTGTAGAAATGAGCCATAACAGGGCTAGGCCAGCATATGCTAATTAGGACTGCGAGCGTATGTGTGTGGCTGTGAAGTCTCAGCACAATGTGATCATACAGAATTGGTTTAAGTGGCCCGGGATAGGACACTAAGAAAGTGACAAATGTTATCAAATAAGATAATAAGGCTGTGAACAATGTAAACATGCACAGTTAGTAAGCACGGTCATAGCTAGCACACTAGACATGTGAAATAGACATAGTTTCACTTATACTTACACAAGAAACATAAGAAGCACATAAAGAAACATAAAGGTGGAGCCAGAAGGAAAGCGTGCCAGGAAGACTAGTGCAGAAATGCAATGGTCTGGGAAAAAAAAAAGAAAAGGAAAGGAAAATAAAGTCAAAGAGCAGGAGTAAGCATACTGATGAAGAGCAGAAGTAAACATACATCTTATAATAGTTATCGTGTACTTCATTAGTTATTGATCCATGGTGTTTTTGGATTCTCAAATCCAAACGTTCAGATGGTGTAGGTAACTGACGTATTTTTTTGGAAGGAGTCTCCAGTGTCAGAGCTTCAATCCAGTGCATAGTAATGTTTTCCAGCACTGGAAAGTCTTCAGGACAGAGGAGTTTAACCTGTCATCATCGTATGTTTTAATTTTATACTATTATCTTAAGGATTATAACCTTACCTTATAATGTATCTTAAAATTTATAGTATTGTCTTATTCATTCATTCATTCATTCATCTTCTCACACTTCCACGTTATCTGGGTCAGGGTCATGATGGACCTTGGGCCTATCCCAGGAATACTGGCCAAAATTCGGAAAGGTGGGAGGAACCAGAGAACCCAGATGAAATATACAAGGACATGGAGAGAACATGCAACAACAACAACAACAACAACAACAATACATGGGGGAAAAAAATATTGCATAGGCTGTATCCTGGGGTGAGGACCGAACCAGGGACCCTGGAACAGTGAAACAACAACACTACACATTAACTCATAGTATGTCTTAATACTATAATGCTATTACAGTATTATCTCATACGTACATATTATATCTTACATATCTTTACTTATATTATAGATCTTGTGTATTAATTATAATAGTATGTTATACAGTAGTATACTATTATACCAATATCTCATAATAGACTAAACAATGAAAGACCAAAGTCACATTAACTCACAAATGTGCAATAAAAAGATACTATACAGGGTATAGTTTTATTTCTTAGTCTATGCTAATATTTTTAGTATAACTGAATTATTATAGAATTCGTATTTGAAAACATTGACTGGGGGTTCTTTCATGTGTTTAATTTGACCTAAAACCCTGAAGGGTTTTCCCCAAGATTCCTTATTAAAGGTTCTGGATTTAACCCTAGATTGTGTGTATGATCTTATTATTTATTTTATCTTCTGATACACACACACACACACACACACACACTCACTACCATATCTGTGCACACATGCCTTATGGACAGGTAACTGATCTTAAAATGCCATCACATGTCAGTGATGTGTAGAGTTTAAAAGACAAAAAAGAAAAGTAAGTAAAGGGACCAAAGGAGTATTTGAAATCAACACCCACAGGCGTCTGTGCCGAGAATGCAGCAGCATAGTGGAGCTAAAGCCACATAAAAACTAGAACAATAGCAGTGAGGGTTCTCCTGGAGCTCACACACAATAGAAACAAGGGCTGTCTGTAACATCTCATTATAGCTAATGAGGGGCCACTAATTACTGTGTGTGTGTGTGTGTGTGTGTGAGAGAGAGAGAGAGTGTATGTGGGTCAGTGGGTGTAGGTATGTGTATGACTGAAGGAATGAGAGAGAGAGCGAGAGAGAGAGAGAGAGAGAGAGAGAGAGAGAAAGAACTAGAGTACTAAGATCAGCTGCAACAGTACAAAAACAAAGAGTGGTTTGTAGGCTATATGCTGCATTCAACTAAACCTCATAATTCAAGCTCCAACTAGACAAAACCAAAGGAAACGCACCTCAACTTGGAATTCCAGCTCGTAAACTAGAGGTGTCCTCAACCCTGAGTTCAGCAAGCGACACGGCTGCTTTTAAATGAGTTGTAGTGTATAAACTAGTATTTGGGTTAAATCAATCAGCATACAAACATATTCGCTCGTTAAACCTATAACACTGACTACACACTCAACCATTTTGAGAAGGAAATATAAACATCACAGTTAGCTGGAAAAACCTTTGCTAACAAAAGACATACGATGGGTCTGGGGGCATCCATGGCTGTTGAGTTCCGACCTCCACCTTCTGAGGTCTTTCGAATGCAACATTATCTCTTTCTTCCTTCTCTTCTCTGAGACATTTAGTATATATATATATACTAACTCCAGTAAGTGTTTCTCTGAATTGCTATCAGCAATATAAAATTTTAGTCAGTTGAGGATATGTAATGTATAAATATTAGTGGCATACTGGCTTAAAGGTTAGCATGTTTGCCTCACACGTCAGCGATTGGGGATTGAATACCGCCTCCACCTTGCATGTTCTCAGTTTGCATGTTCTCCCTATATCCATTTCCAAGTTGTCCATAGTGTGTGAACGTGTGTGCAATGGGTTAGCATGCCGTTCACGGTCTCCTCCACCGAGTGCCCTGAGTTTCTTGGGATGGGCTCCAGGCTTCCCCGTGACCCTGTGTAGGATAAGCATTATGGAATATGAATGGATGGATGTATAGATGAAAGGATGGGTTTTGATCTGCTGTTGTAGAAACTAAATTAACGCCTTTGGCCTAATCCGTATTTAGAACACAGCTATGCTGTGGATAAAAGAATAATCCCATGAAATTTTTCCAGAATGTCATTTCCAGCTCAGTTTCAAGTGAAATAGTACAGAATGTTCCCACAAGTGCCTCATCGGTGTCTTTAAAGCATCAACAAGCACCTTTGAACACACGCGCTCTGTCATTTTGGTTATGGAAATCACTTAAACAAAGTGGAATTACAAATACATGTGTTTTCTCATCATTGGCCACTAACTGATTCGGAAAATAAAGAAAAGATTGTAATGCTTTCAAATAAATCTGTGCTGTTTTGGTCTGGTATGTTTCCAGAAATGTGAGGAATCATGACCAAGGTGCACCAAAGCTGTTCTGGTGGTTCATGGTGCCACAACACCTTATTAACATGGTCTAAAAAATGTGTTTTTCCTTAAATCTGTCACTCAAATGTAGATTTAAACGCATGTTTTTCTTGCTTTAGATTCATAATACATCTGTCTGAACAGAAAAGGGAGACAGAATGACAGACTAATCGACCGACTTTACACAAACTAATTTCCCTTTGCCAAAGCAAATGTAAACAAAACTAGTCTAATACAGAGATAAAAACCTAATGCTAACAAAGATGACCTTACTTTGGGTTCAATTCAAATTTAAATATGTTTTGTAGAGCACGAATGTGTGTGCGTGAGAGAGAGAGAGAGAGAGAGAGAGAGAGAGAGACAGAGAGAGAGAGAATTAATGGACTTTAGTGTGCAGGGCATCGTGACATGATTTCTGATTTTTCATGACATCACCATCACTTTTTTTTCTATTGTGCATTTCAAAAGTGATAAGACATGCCATGGTTGTGGCGCAGGTGGTAGAGCGGGTTGTCCACTAATCGTCGGGTTGGTGGTTCGATTCCCGGCCCGGGTGACTCCACATGCCGAAGTGTCCTTGGGCAAGACACTGAACCCCAAGTTGCTCCTGATGGCAAGCTAGCGCCTTGCTGTGTGAGTGTGTGTGAATGGGTGAATGAGACACAGTGTAAAGTGCTTTGGATAAAAGCGCTATTTAAGTGCACATTTACCTGAAGAAATAATAATAATTCGAATGAAATGCTAGCCTAGATAGAAACATTTAGACATTTTTGAAAGAATAACAGAATAAGAAGAAGAACAGGAGAAGACGAAGAAGAAACCAACAAACAAAAGTAAGAAAAAGAAGTAAAGAAGTAGAAGAAAATCATATTTGTTTGTTTTACCATTTTAATTCCTATATGTAACAACTCCAAACGTTGTGACCCCCCCGCCCGTGTCTTTCCCCCACAGAATAGTGCTATTGTTAAAGCCATGCTTCTCCTCTCAGTGATTTTGATGCATGAGCTCCAGCTGAAGACATGCAGAGTATTAATGAGCTCCTTAAACAGGATCCTCTATCAGAAAGCCTGAAAGAGCTTCAGACAAAAGGCCAGTCTCTGCTTCTCTCCAAGCCAACCTCGATAAACATCTGGCCCTAAGCTGGGAAAGGTATGGCAGCGCTGAAGCAGCACTAAGCACGGCCTGGGAGAGACTAATATGAAATACGAGAGCAGTTCCAGAGCGAGCAGAGGCCACCTTAATCACTCGCTAATTCTTATGCCTCTCGCTCAAACACTGTCACTATATAGTTATTAAGTAGTTATGATCTGGTTATTGTGTTACAGCTGTTATGGGATTTATAATGTGACTTGAAAGAAGATGTATTAGTGCATTATAAAACATGGAGGTTGGTAAAGTTTCCATAGACAGATCAGGTTGTGGATTTTATTTGATGCTGCATCTTAAGGCTCATTAACTCTAGGCAGTGCTGGTTATCTGTAAACTGACCTTCTCACATATTCATTTCTCAAATGAAAGTGATGAACAAACAAAGGTAATGTGCAAGGTTTGAATTCCTACATACAGCCTTAACCATTTTAACTATATATCCAGTATGTCACAAAAGTGAGTACACCCCTCGCATTTTTGTCAATATTTGACGATATCTTTTCATGTGACAACACTGAAGAAATGACACTTTGCTACAATGTAAAGTAGTGAGTGTACAGCTTGTGTAACAGTGTCAATTTGCTGTCCCTTCAAAATAACTCAACACACAGCCATTAATGTCTAAACCGCTGACAACAAAAGTGAGTACACCCCTAAGTGAAAATGTCCAAATTGGCCCCAAAGTGTCAATATTTTGTGCGTCCACCATTATTTTCCAGCACTGCCTTAACCCTCTTAGGCATGGAGTTCACCAGAGCTTCACAGGTTGCCACTGGAGTCCTCTTCCACTCCTCCATGATGACATCACGGAGCTGGTGGAGGTTAGAGACCTTGTGCTCCTCCACCTTCCGTTTGAGGATGCCCCACAGATTCTCAATAGGGTTTAGGTCTGGAGACATGCTTGACCAGTCCATCACTTTCACCCTCAGCTTCTTTAGCAAGGCAGTGGTCATCTTGGAGGTGTGTTTGGGCTCGTTATCATGCTGGAATACTGCATACTGATCATGCTCTGCTTCAGTATGTCACAGTACATGTACACAGTCATACTTAATATCAATTCATAGTTACATTTAGAACATCCATGAAACAAGTTATTTCATAAAACAATGTGTTTCATCATGTACATTATAGCAGTTATAAACAGTCATTCACTCACCAGCCTGTCTTTATCCCCTCTCTTAAAGAGAAGAGAGTTACAGCTAACACTGGAGTTGACAGCTTAAAAACACATGAGAACTCATTACAAAGAAAAACAGGCCAGCACTCTGATTAATTTGTCCAAGCTGAATATCACTACAGTGTTACAACTTGGTTTTCAAGCAATAGGCAAAAGCACCGATCAGGCTAAAATGCTAGCACCAATTAATCAGCTACATGGGACAATACCAAGCAGGGTACTTGTGTGACATAATTAGATGATAAGTTGCTCTGAATAAGTGAAATGAAATGTACTGGTTATAAATCACCAAATGAAATAAATAATAATGAAAAAATAATGATTGCTTATCCAAGAGCTAGCATCTGAAAGCAAGCATATGGTCTATGATAGAAAATTGCATATAGCCTCGTTATTCACTGCTGTTAACAACTTTTATTGATAAAACAGGACGGCCACATGCTTGCCACATGATTCTGCATTTTTACATATTTCGATCTGTACTCAGACAACGTTAGTGTAATTCATGTACTTGTGAGGTAAGACTACGTTTTGTAATGCAGCACACCAACCAGTAGGTCATTTTAACAGTATATCTAAGGCAATTCACTTTGAATTGAAAGTAATGTCATGACACTTTATGCTAATGCTACACCAAGTTGACCTCTGGAGGCTGCTGTAGGTCCTGGGCGCGGAGCTTAGTCTGCATTCAAACCATTGGAGACCAACTTATTTTGACTAATCTTACTTAATGCTGCTTTAAATGAAACAGCACTGAATGTACCCACAGGTGCGTCATCATGATCTTTAATCCCACCAAAAAACAGCCACCTTTGAACAGACATTTGCAATGATTTTTGGTTATGTAAATTGTTATAAACAAAGAAGAATTTCAGATACATTTGTTTTGTTGCCACTTGTCTCTAAGTTGCAGGGTTTACAATTAGCTCAAATCTGACTAGCCAATTATGGTAGCTACTGGAATCATCGCAAGCCTAACCTGACATTAACATACAGTCATTTAGTTTTACTTAGTTTGTATTTATTTATTTATTTTTTTTAAAGTTAGATGCAGTCGAGGCCTTTTTTATGGAAGACAAAGATGATGTTTCATTTCATACAAGTCTTTGTTTACTCCAATATATTGAAACATTTGACTGAGGTGGGGCCAGGCAGCACAGCCTCAAGTTCAACTCTGCAGTCCGGTGGCTTATCCATGTTCAAACACAGATACCTCGGTATAGCCCGAACTACGCTGTGTAGCATGAGAAGGTCACGGTAGATGACAATTTGACCTGATCTATATTGATGAACTTGATTGGACGCTAATGTAAATAAAATGTACAGGAGGCTATTTGACTGATATACAGTATAGCGTTAAGTTATTTGGCTGTGAAAGTACTTTAAAATAAAATGTCAAGCGTAAAAGGTTTCTTTTTTTTCTAATTGGTAATTAAGTCAGAATATAACATTTCAATAATGCTCACAGTAAAGTATGAATATGGCAAAATAATACTTACGTGTAGTGACAACGTACAGTTATTATAAGTATAATCAAATAAGTATTGTCAAACAGTGTGTAACACATTGACCTGTCATGCTGGTGTGTATTTGGTTTATGTCCAGTGGACTATCATGTCCTATGTTTAAAACAAATTGGGAAAAAGTTGCATATTTACACCACAAGGGGCCAATACAGATACAGCCGTGTTTGTGTGTGTGTGTGTGTGTGTCTCCATCTATTATGAATAAATGGGAACAAAATGATAACGTCCCTATTAAGCTCGTTTGCTTCCCCCCCCCCCCTTAATAATGAATATCTTGTGGAATAGTCAGGAGAATTACAACTCAGCCTATTAATTGAACATATTTTTGTTCTATTCTTCAATTGTTTTAACATTTGGAGTTTAAATCTATAATCAGGGAAGTGTGAAGAGAACAACATGTTCAAACATACAGATATCTGGCTGTATATGCAAGCAACAATTATGCACAATTATGCATAAAAAAAACAAAACAACAAAAAAAAAACAAACCCAAAACCTAAATAACTGGACAGGAAGTGCGACAACACAGAACTACTGAGGAAATCTTTTATACACACCTTCTCTTTTCTGCTTTATTTCATCTATAGTAGGCTTTATAATAAATATTTCACTTTCATGCACACTATGCAAACACACACACACACACACACACAGTCACACACCCAAGCGTACTGGCAGGGGTTTCAATAAGCTCCCTGCCTTTCAAAGTGTTTCAGTGTTCTACAAAATTACCATATGAGAGGCAATTTACTCCCCTACCAAATTTCTCTGTGTTTCCATGAAAGTTCAGTCCAGCCTTATGATGATACAAAATGAAAAGCCTGCCTTACTTGTTGCGCGCAATTAAACCGGCGCAGGAGACAGCCAGGGCAGTTTAACATTTCATAGGGGCTATAATTATGCTTTAACTGTTAGAAAGTGGCGTCCCCGAGGAACCAATTACTTGAAAAGCGTTCATCACATGCAGGGGTTATATACAAACAAATCCTTCAAGCACAAAGTAATTGTTTAAACATTAAAAGGGATGAATTCGGGAAGCCATACCAATCAGTTTGGTGAAGCTAATTACCGAATAAGAGTGAGAAGACAGGCCGTGTTAGATAATTATGACACACCAGTGCACACCTCAAACACGGAGAGAGAGAGAGAGAGAGAGAGAGAGAGAGAGTTAGCCTCTGGCTGCTTGTAGATAGGATGTGATGATCGTGGTAGATGAGCACTAATCAGAGGTTCACAGTCAGACTACACAGGAGGCTTATCAATAGAATTACAGCTTCAAAATCATTCTCACTTATAACCATCTGCATTTTTTTTTGTTCTCTGTCAGCCAAGACACTTCATTTTTGCCATTTATCATGCCATGTGATTTATTCAGTTCATCCAAATCAAATTCATTATGTTTTTTTTTTTTTCCCAAATAATACTATAGTAAATTTCTATTCGAGCCAAGCTTAGTAAGGACGTAAGGAATAAAACGCGACAGGGCATGCTGTTAATGGGAAATAAATAAACTACAGGGTGGTGTAATGTGGTCTGATACAAACCAGAGTCACTGTAATACAACAAAGCTGATCGTTTTTTATGTCGTAAAGTGTTTTCTTCCTCTAATACGAGAAGAAACTGACAACCAGTATTGTTTTTTTTTCCCTATTTATTAAATGAATGACATGTGAAGCATCTGTAAAACACATTAGTTCCTGCTGCTTGTTTTCTCTCTCTCTCTCTCTCAAAAACAAAACAAAACCCTTGTTTGGCATGTATCCCAAGAAACCAGAAAGTATGAAGACCTCTGTCCTGAAGACTTGTGTTGAAAAACTGCACACTGGAGACTTCTTTCATGAATATTAAAGAAAACTTCACCATGTCAGTAAAGATATGCTATTTTTAGTTTTTTTTTGTTTTATTATAATCTAACGTTTTGTTTGGAACCAAACCTTAGATTATAGCCGTTTTTCAGAATGCGTTCTTATGCGATCTTTGCTTCTTTGTGAACTTTTCCTACGTCATCATCCACCGCCGAACTTCAAATCCAATACTCAAGGGCGCAAGTACTGGGGACGCATGAAATCACCCGGATGTGTTCTTGATATCGAGGATGCATCAGACGCAGACTTGATCACACTGAACTTGCTTGAAGGCCCAGAAATAATTTCAGCCAAACAATAGACAGAGGCCAGACCATTAATTAGATTTTAATGTCTTTTAAACTCCAATAATCTAAATGAGCATCTAAAAAGAATGATTTCTATGTATGATTTAGATTTAGATTCATTTAGATGCACTAAAACTATATATATATATACATATATGTGTGTGTGTTATATAGTTTTAGAGCACTTGTGTATTGGCTTTTAATAGCCTGTTATAGAAAATTAATCAATACCTTCAGGCCAATCAATTTAGAATTAATTTTCACACATACACTGTGTAAGTTTCTACTACTCAGCACTAGCTTACTGTTCAGGGCCGTATTGTTTGCACTAGCACTATGTTTATCACATACTACTACCGTGAGTGTGTATTGTGTGTATAAGCCTTAGAACTTATGAGACTTGTAATCAATTACATACTTTATGAGCTATATCACATCTGCACTGTGAAACAACATCAGCCTAAACATCTCCTCAAGAACAGTCACACGAAATGAGACGGAGAACGATTTGGAAACCAAATCTGATGTCGCTGTTGACGCTTGTAAAAAAAAAAAAAAAAAAGCTTTGAAGTGAAAATTCAGTCTGAAACACGTGATGTTTACATCATATGTCCTCTCAGAATGGCAAATCAGAGAAAGCTAGCTTTAATACTAGGATTCATTCTTAAAGATAAAATCCTGAGAATTAATTATTATTTCTCCCCACAGTTAAAAGGTCAAATTGTCGCAATGTGTTTATTTATTTATATATATGGTAAAAAATATTTTATGTTATATAACAATTGCAACTTTTTAGTATCAGTAAATAAACAGCCTTTACTCTACTACACTTCCTTACTTTGCATGGTTAAAGGTTCTATTTGAAGGCCTATAATGAGGAAATCTTCTATGGTAAGTCTATATGTAGGACCCTTAAGGTCTTGGCCAGAGAATCATACAGGGTTTTAAATGTGTAGAGTGTAACTTTGTGGTAGAATTGATGGAACAAATACAATCGACAACCAACAAAAATAGGTTTCAAGGTAAAAGAGAGTTCCGCAGTGGTCATTTGAGCAGCTGACTATTCTAAAAGGTTCTACCTGGAACATTTTCTGTGAGATAAAACACTGTTGTACGGTTATATTATATTATATTATTTATGTATGTATACCGTTAAGCAAAGAAAGAAAGAAATAGACAGTGATGTCACAATAGAGAACAATATACATATATATATATATATATATATATATATATATATATATATATATATATATATATATATATATATATATATATATATATATATAATGTGGATAAATATGCATGGACATGTCTTGGATGTGTGTGTGTGTATATATATATATATATATATATATATATATATATAAGCTCTTAACACCTTTCAAGTCTCGCAAGGATAATGTCCTTCTGAGTTTGTTCTTTCAAGGTTACCTGGCACGACGAGAACGAGAACACAAGTTCGTTCTTTGCGTTCTTAGAATTGAGAAACAGACAATGAAAAACACAGAAAACAGAATTTCAACAGGGGCACACCGGACATGTGTGAGTGATCAGTGAGACACATGAGGGGAGCAACCAGTGACAGTACAAAAATGGTGGAGACAGGACATGAAACAAAACAAAACACATGGGGCAAAGTAAACAAAACCTATGACAAAACAGACGTGAGTGCCGTAGTGATGCGTGCTGAGCGCTTCTGCATGCAGAGCTCCGTGCGAAGTGAAAATCCCTGGCAATACAACTGCAATCTTCCGATTATTACAATGTTTAATTTGATAAAGAATGACATAGCAAAGATACATTTAGCGTTGTTAGACCTTTTCGCTGAAACAAACAGTTGTTTGTTCATCAGCCTTTCTTGCATTTCTGCATTAAAGTTATAAAAGAAAGAAGTGCAGCTTGACTTGTTACTGTGGAGAAACCACAAAGCCCTCTATCCTTAAGACTTTCCTGCGGAGGAAACGTTACAGCTTTACCTCTGACTGTTTCAGAGCACTGACACTGGAGACTCCTTCCGAAACTTACTGTAGAAACATGGTTACTATACCGTTTCTATAGAAACAATAACATATTAGACTGAACGTATTAATGTAAGCCTTGAAGCCAGAACTACTGTCAGGACTGTTCTCACAGCACATGAATCAACAGCTTCTGGCCAATCCGAATGGAGAATTTAACGGCGCTGTGGTATAAAGCAGAAGATTACTGTAGCAGTTGTGTAAATAGTGTATAACATCAGCCCAGTGGTTGGTGGTCCAGGGTAAACACTTTGTGGCTGTGGTGTGTGGGTCTGTAGTGCTGCTGTGCCATTTTCTCTGACATCTTGTGACAAAACCAGTAGTAGTTCCAGAAGTAAATTTTCCCTCCCTGCATCAGCGCCAGAGGCGGTGAGCCGCCACATACACGGCTGCGATAGACTCAATCAGTACATGTATTATCAGAAGCTGGTTAATGTATTTAAGGTTTATTTTGCTTCGTCATGAACACTTTGACTATAGAAACTAAAGAGTGCCCGTGAGCTGCTTGAGCAAAGATAAATACTGATGGAGTGTGTTGTTAAACGAGGGCTCATCGGAGCTGGAGAGTGTGAGGAGAGGAATGGATTAGAGCCGAGATCTCACACGGCAGCAGTAATGGAGGCGACCCACTGAAAATAAATAATGGCTCCGTCTCGGGACATCAAAAAACAAGCACTGGAGCTGGACCCAGAGACCACAGTCTCCTCTTTCGCACTGTTTCTCTAGTAGAAATAACTCATAGATGTCTGTCAAATACAGCAGATGGGACTTATAATGGTTTTAACAGAAGTGAAATAAGAAGAAGAATGCATTCTCAACATTATAATGCATTATTATTATTATTATTATTATTATTATTACTATTATTGTTATTATTATTAAGAGTAGTAGTAATGTAAATGAATAATATGTATTCTGAGTACTACCTACAGTATAATACCTTTTATTAACTGTCTTTTATAATTGCGTTTGAAACATTTCATTGAAAGTATAATGCGCATAATCATTTGTATAATCTCGTAATAATTCATACTAGCAGGTTATGTGCCCTGTGTGTTCATTGTTCATTATAGAAATAAACTTCCCAGAAACTTCCCAGAAATTTTGTTAACGCGTCTATGGTCTTAATCCATCATGAAACATAAACATGAACAATAACATTCCGATCCTATTATAATGCATTCATAAGGCATTATACACATTGTTATAATAATTCATGAAATAGCTGTCTTCATGGGCCTACTGCATTATGGATTCTTAACATTACACCACGTAAGAAGTGTTCTCAACACATTTTACGACCAATACCAATGAAACTGAGCTCACCCATGTATAACGACTGAAAATAATGGACTTGCAATGTCTAATAAACACAATATATTATGCATTCTGTTAACAATTTCTACATACATTATAACTACATGGATACACTGTAATGGCTTTTTAAAAATTAATGATAAGTCTGTGTATAATGCTTTATGAATGCATCAATGAATGTTATAAATATGTTAATGTATAAGTTATTATACATACATATGACCTCCATAGAAAGCATTACTCATACATAATAACTTTTTTTTTTAACCAGAACTTTCTCAAAGATGGCTCGGCAGCTGAATTAAGAATTCACGTTATGAATTAAAATGATCATATGGGTTGTAATTATATTGAAAAAGTCTGTTAAAAGTGCTATAAACTCAAGCATGTAAGCATAGCAACTTCTTTAGCATGCTAATCTTTTGACATATAAGTCCATTTCATATAAAATCCAAGTTAATCCATTTCAGTTCTACATTGTAACGAAACTAGATGTGGTAAAATCAAACCGGGGGTTGAATATTTATGTATTTATGCAAGACTTTTTTTTTTTAAGAGAGAGAGAGAGAGGTTCAGGTGGGTATAAATATTAACATCACAGAAAGCATTATGCAAACATTTCTTTCCTCCTTCCACAAAGTATCAGAACTTTTGCCACCACAAAACATGAGCTGTGCTTTTTTCTACTGGCTACAGGTCTGATACCAAAGATACTACTATGGTTTTCAATCACTGCTCTGAAATGGTACCAATAATCTAACGATACTCAGGGATAGAGATGAATAAAAATTAAAGAACATATTATATTACAGTCAAAAATCATTGTGAGAGCATGAACCTTGGTTTACATGATGTGCGTTGCGTTGCAGAGGGTTTTCCGTTTGCGTGTCTGAATGAGCAACCGCAACTGAAACAAAGCTGTCTAAATCCCATTTGGTTTGGAGGCAGCGAACATGGAAACCTACCAACTCGGCTGCTAATTCACCTAATAGGATGTTCCACTCTAAATGGGGGCTCATGTTAATGCCACCATTTTCATTCATGCTGGAAATTGTAGTTTTAAATTACAGTGTAATGCTTTGGATTTTTGGTAGTAAGAAAAAGCCCTCGCCTCCCCTGAAAAAAAAAAAAGAAGAAGAAGATGAAGAAGGAAGAGGAAGAATCTGCGCCTCGACACAAAAATTACCGTTGCTGCCAAACAGAGGCCCAGCATCCTATTGTCAGGCAATTACTATGCAAGCGCTCTCTTATGACTGAATAGCTCTGTGTTAGCAAATAATGAAAAGGCAATTATGGCAAAGCTGTGTTCACATTACGCTCTTCATTTTGTGTGCCGGCATAATTATTGTCAATCCTAGAGGCTTACTGTAGCATGGAGGACGCAGCAGGGAAGAAAATGGAGTGGGCTGGTGCATGGAAAATTAGAAATGTCACAGCTACCTTTTTAGCAGCTTGGCACTAGACCTCTCCCCACACACACACACACACACACACACATACACACACTTGCATATGTGCATATTCTGCGTGCACATGTAGGAGCAGATAATGATGTGGATAAATATGCATGTACATGTCTTGGATGTGTGTGTATATATATATATATATATATATATATATATATATATATATATATATATATATATATATATATATATATATATATATATATATATATATATATAAAAATATAAATATAAAAATATATATATATATATATATATATATATATAATGAAGGATATACATAGAGTAGGTATGGTGTGTGTGTTTGTGTGTGTGTGTGTGTGTTCCACTGACAGAAAAAAAAATTAATAAATAAAACCTCCTTTCTTTTGTGTCTTTCTTTCGTTCTTCTTCTTCTTTATTTTTTTTTTAACACAATGATTCCCAGAAGTCTGCTTGTGTCAGTGTCAGTAACTGAAACTGGAAATATTCCTCTCTCCCTCTGCGGACCCTCATTATCTCCCTCTTGGCTGTGTCCTAATAAGGAGTGACACACACCCCATTCCCAATAGTGGGGTCTGATGTGGCAGGAGCAGGCAACTAACTCTACGTATGAACGGCCTCGCCTCATACGGACTGAATAAGAAAGGAGGGAAAGAAATGTGAAAAGGTTTTGCAGTGTAATGAGTCTAATAAGGATTTTTTTTTCTCTCAATTCCACATAAAATTGCCCGAGAGTCATGATTAGACATATTTCCTGTTTGAAACAGGAGCAGAGATCAGCTTGACTGATTTAGACATTTAGTTTACACATTTACATTTAGTGTTCAAGTTACACTAATCTGACCAATTAATTGCTTTTATAGTGTCCTAAATTAAAAGTGTTTCGGGGACCATAACTGAAGTGAACGATTGACTGAAAGAGCTACCTGATGTTATTCCACTAGGGGCAAAATAGAGTAATAAACTCAAGCCTGTAAACAAAGCAACTGACAAAATGCACAAATTATTTTTTTTATCAAGCTACATATTCATCACATACTCCAAATCCAAGTCCATTTCAGTTCCAGTATGCACATACCTGCTCACTTTCACTAACCTCCTTCCAAGGGTCATGGAGGATCTGGAGCTTATCCCGGCAAGACTGGGCATCATTCAGGAATGAACCATGGATGGGACTCCAGTTCATTGCAGGGCAACTTGCACACTAACATTCGTGCAACGCTATCAGCTGCACCACCACGAATGAATTTCATTCTTCTTCAGAATTACAGAATGCATTTGTGGTGCATGCATGGCACTTCAAAGGCTCACGAAAATGCCGATGCGACCAGGATAGGATGTGAGTTTGAACGATGAGATGAGATGTTGTGCGTTATTAGAGATATACTGTTCATATTTGAAGCTCTGCTATCAATGGCGCCAACGGTGATGTAGAGCCACAGGGTCATCAACGAGGGGCGGTATCTTTGACATATCTGATTGGTAGATAAAATGATATTAGTTACTTTTACTGATGGAGAAAAGCAGGCAATGTATAAAGACAGAATCATCTTCTCAATCAGACTGAGATAGCGTCATCCTTAAGGTGGTAAAACACTCCTCGGAAAGGTATAGTCATATAACCATGAACTTGGACGAATTAATCTGTCTTCAAAATGAATACGTTTCAACCTAATGAATACCTTTTTTCTCACCTAAGAGAGTGGAAAATGGATTCATGTGGATGATACACACAAAAAAATAAAATAAAATACAGCTTCTGATGGGCGTTTGCCCAACTGTCAGGAGAAGGTGAATTCAAATGCAACAGCTATCCATGTCCAAAACTGACTAGGGAGCAGATTTGACCATGCTCTCTGAATTGAAGGATGGCCTACTCTCTTTTCGTTATTAATCAAACGACATCGCGGACATCTATGAGCTCAGGTATGTGGAAGAGGGCAGATAAGGAAGAAAATTCACACAGCATGAGCAACATTTTGAAGGAGATGTGGTCGGCTGGTTTGAAATGTCTCGGAGGAAGCATGTTTTCGCTTTCACCCTCTCTTGGAAGAGCTTGCTCATGGGTGGGAATTGGTGGTGACCAAATGTGAAAACCGAAAGAGAATGAGTGATTCGAGAAATGGGGGGAAAATATACCATACATGTAGGTTCCAGAGAGCATTTAATTGGACTAGCACTTCAGTAGAGAAGCACATCATTGATGCAGGAATGAAGCGTGTTCACGTCTGTGCTAGGAGAAGCATGAGCGATGGGGGGTTGCGTGGTTGGGTAAAGGGGGTAGCAGGGTTGGTAGGCCTTTTGTCAATACTCTCGCGTGCACCTTGAACAAATCAAAGTGAATAAACGATGTCGGGATTGTTGCAGCACCTTCGACGACGAACAAACTGCAAACACAATGCCGACGAAAGCCATCTCAAGGTCACATAACTCTTAAACTGTGCCATTTCACATTGAAATGCAACCAGACATCCCCCCTACCTGCCAAGCAAGCGGTTACACTCTCTTTCTTTTTCCTCGCTTCATTCCCCCCACCCCTTTCCTCTCTGTTCTTCCTTGCGCTTTCTTTTTTTGTTTTGGATGAGAGTCATGGCTTGCGCATTTTGTGTCTAACAAGACTGTTGAAAAAGCGAGCAAAGCAAAGCGTTTTCTTAGGAGCAGCCAAACACCTGCAGACAAAGACGTACACGTGCAGACACGTGTGTGCTCAGAAGTCAATTATAATTCTCTAATGCTCGACGAGGTGCTGTCAGAGGCGTATTACATTCGCTAACGCACTAGCATCTCGTAGCCTCGCAGAGAAAAGAGAGACGTGAGCATCAGCCTGGATTTAAGGGGGGAAAAAACAAGCTTTTCGAACTTTTCAAGTTCTAAGAGCTCACTGCTAATTTATGATACCCCGCATTGCAAGAAAACAGAGAATGTATAAGAAAGTAGTTTTTTTTTTTTTTCAGTTTGCTTCCATGTCACACTTTTTTCTTTTTTTGTTTTGTTTTGGTCGTCAGGTGCATGAGTGAGATTAGTGAGTCTTTGTTTTGCATCCTCGTGGCTGTTAGGTGATCTTGCAGGGCACACAAACGAAACCAAAGATGCCAATTTATCACATTGTCTGCTACAGCATGTTTGTGAAATCCAAAAGCAAAATGTTTTGA
This sequence comes from Ameiurus melas, assembly GCA_012411365.1. NCBI lineage: Eukaryota > Metazoa > Chordata > Actinopteri > Siluriformes > Ictaluridae > Ameiurus > Ameiurus melas. The sequence goes on from CM022754.1 coordinate 5,012,321, forward strand.
TTCTGCTGTAAAAGAAACGAGGAGCAAGCCGTCAAGGCATCAATCGCAAGCAATTTGAGCACGTTATCTGCGCTGCCTCTCTTTGCCTCTCTTCCCTCTTTGTGTGTGACATGAATAATTTTGTGCCGCATACAAACACACCAGACTCAGCTCACCCAGCTACAGTATTGCTTCTAACAGTGCTCGTTAAAGTTCGAAATTTCCAGAAATACGACATTAGTAAATAATGAAAAGTAATCATAATAAAACTGTAACCAAATGGAGCATCGATCGATATTTTGACTGTTTTAATTATAAAAACTATCGAAAAAAATTGAAACATTGTGTTAAAGGCCTATACAGTTCATCATTTGCCATGGAAACTAGTTTTACGAAGCTTTACATCCTTCCTGTCAGTCATGTTATAGACACGCCCCTGAGGATCCTGTACTCCGCCCCAATTTACGTGCTCAGAAAAGAAAACATAGCAGAATTCAGTGCAAAGAACATAGTATCAGTAAAACAATAAATACATGAACAAACAAACAAATGAATGTGCTTAAAAACTAAATCTGCCTTTCAAAAAATTAGGTCAAACAAATTAAAACAAATCGACAACTAGGTAACTAACTAACTAACTAACTAACCAATCAACCAAGCAAGCAAGCAACAAACCTTTTAAAAACAATATAGCAGATTTAAATAAATAAATAAATAAATACATAAAAAATTGCTGCCTTAAAAAAAAAAATAATAATAATAATAATATACTGTGTATATACCTATAATATATATGTGTGTATATATATTATATATATATATATATATATATATATATATATATATATATATATAATGTAGACCTATATAAAAAACAATTTCAATCTGAGCACCAATTTTCCAAGATGGAGGAACTTGCTGCTGACCCTGAAGGTGATGAAGACACTGGATGTTAGTTATCAATATGCTATGAGGTGTGTCATTATTCTGCAGGTTTGAGACAATAGAATGTTAGCAATCTGCTTCTGAACTAACCCACATGACAAAGTGTTACCACGTGGGTGTGTGTGTGTGTGTGTTTTTTTGTTTTTGTTTTGTTTTTTTAGGTTCTACTCAGTGAACCAATACACATGGATTTAAACCTAACCATTGAACATGAGTGTGCTCTGAATTAGGAGATAGAGAGTGACAGATAAGAGGGTTATAGAGAGAAAAAACATTGAACTAAACATCAATAACCATCTTTAACAGCAGTGTTAGAAGCAAACGCCCCTGTAATTTACTTTCTACCGTCACAGACTGGGGAAAAAGAAGGGGGGGGGCAAAAAAAAAAGGGGGGCCTTTACACTAAACAAGTGAAAAGAGGGGGGGGGGGGGGGTAAAAAAAAAGGGGGGGCTTAATTAATAAAAAGTGTAGATGACAGTTTTAATTTCCTGATGGAAAGAACAGTAAATAAACGTGCACTTTACACACACACACACACACTCACATGCACACACATGCACACATATGCACACTTGCACAAACAGATACAGACACACACACACACACACACACACACACACACACACACACACACACACGGAATGGCTGGCTGTACATGGTCATGTTGTTTTCTTTGATCAAGTGCCAGAACAGAGACACATTGAACCCATTTTACACCAACTGCATCAAAAACCTGTGATCGATTCACACCACAAAAGCTTCACGAGCTCCAACATGTTCACAGTGAAAGCAGAAAGAAAGTGAAAAGAGATGTTTGCTGTTTGTTTCATTGCCAGTCATAAACGATCAACCATCTTTCAATTGACAAACATTGAAGTTAATTAAAAAAAATATGAATAAGAAAGTGTAGGCATATTCGATGGCAAAAATCCAAGTCCATTTGTGTTTGTATAGCGCTTGTAACAATACACATTCTAACAAAGAGATTCTTCGGAAATTCCGGATGGAGATTTAGACGTAGTAAACAAACCAGATGAAGTATCATCTTCTGGTTTCGTAACTTATCCAACCTTGTATAGCTTCAGGATGAAAGCAATTCATTTCTGATAGAATTCCCATATAAAAATCTCCACCATCATTCCCACAAGTCAATGTGTATAAAACATATCCTAGGTTAAGTTCAGGGTTAGAGTTGTGGTTAATATTTGTAGCTTTTCCTACGTTTTCCGATCACGTTGTACTGGTTTGTTTGTACTCATTTGAATTTGCCAGAACTTCTTATTCACGTTCTTTATGTTTTCTTTATTGCTGTCTATCTGTGCTTGATCTCAACAAAGACATTAAACGGGCCAGTGATCCGGGACACTTGCGTGTCAAGTCACTTGCTTACATTTCTCTATGAGAAGATTTCTGAGTGACTTTTTTTTTTTTTATTTAATTATGTTTACTGAGGTCTCACTTTGAGTCACGTTGAGTCACTCACTTTCAGTAAGAATCGTATTGTATCCAAATCCTATACTGGGAACACTATGAGAGGCAGGAATACACACTGGATGTACAACAGTCCATCACAGGGCACCACACATGCACATTCACACATTTATTCTTGTCTTAGGACTCTACTGTATGCATTTGTATCTATATAGAGTATCAGTGTGTGTCAGTTTATCTGTTTCATCTGTTGGTCTGGCTTCCTGTTTAATTCCCAGTCTAAGCTTTTGTAAAATAAAGCAAACAAAATGAGTTGTTTCTACCATGCTGCATTAAAAATTAGATAAACTGCGATCTAGCTAGCTAAATTTCACCAGAGAGGGTAGTGACACCTAGCTAGACCTATAAATAAACAACAACAACAAAAAAAAAAAACAATAACAAATCACATAACTGTATACTTAAAATAAAGTATTTACAATATTTAGCAATCATAAAGATACTATAACAAGCTCTGACAAGTTGTCCAAAACTGCTATGGATTTGGTTACTGACTGACTGTTGCAACCCCAGGCACTCAGAGTCTTACTCATGCCGATATGATTAGGTTTGATATGTCAGTCATGTTTATTACTGTTTCAGTGATTGGCAGTTGGTTCCGCCTCTTTAAGAGAACTCCCAATTGGCAAATGGAGAAGCTGTATATCCAGGAAGGACAAGAAAAGAGCACACTGTCTAATAAACATTGAGATTTTGAGAACATTTTTCTATGCAAAACTCAACCGCCCACACTCGTATTCACCCCAAGAGACTCACGGGTCTCAAAATGACGTAGTAAAAGCTTGCTGTCCAATGAGTGTTAATCTTTTCTCTCATTAAAGCACATTATACTTGAACAGATGCAGGGCTTCACTGGGTTTCTGTCAATGCTGTGTCGGGGGGCTTCAAAGGAGATGTTCACACAGGCCGCGCTGTCCATCAAGGACAGTTTGCGTTAAATAAACAATGCAGTGAGATACTTTATTGGCTTATTTGATGTGTTAAAACACTGTTTTACCAAGAGTGATGAATAACACGGACACGTTTCCACATTTAACATACTGTAAAAACATCTGCTTGACGAATTTTAATGCAATTTTAGTTTCGCATGCAGTTCGGGGTGGTGGGATGAAACCGGAGAACAAGGACAAAAGACAAACACAAGGAAAGCAGCTCGGTACAAACTCAGGATCGAACCCAGGACCCTGGAGCTGTAAGGTGCTGCATTGTAGTCCACTCCAAATTGCTCAACAAAGCATTTTAACAACAAAACATTTGGGCAAATTCCAGGGTTGAGGTTCGAATCCCACCTCCGCTTGCATGTTCTCTCTGCGCTCCAGGGGTTTCCTCCGGGTACTCGGGTTTCCTCCCCCAGTCCAAAGACACGTTTTGTAGGCCGATTGGCATTTCCAAACTGCCCGTAGTGTCTGAATGTGTGTGCAATTGTACCCTGCAATGGCTTGGCACCCTATCCAGGGTGTACCCCACCTTGTGCCCCATGTACCCTGGGATAGGCTCCAGGCTCCCCACGACCCTGTGCAGGATAAGTGCAACAGAACAAAAATTAATTTATGGATGGATGGATTTTCTTTTTCACTGTTGCTTTTATGTTTTCCATTCTCAGAGCTCTTTGGTTCCAAGTCTTGCATCTTACTCATCATTATCGCATGCTAGAGATGGAGATATAATACAGATTTACGCAAGCACTATAATATCTTAACATATGTTTGGCTCCCTTCTTTACGTACACAAGCTGTGCACTTTGGCTCTCGTAGTATTTTTCTCCTTAAACATGTCACATCATATTTAGAACGCCCGCACAAAGTAAAAGACGGAAACACAGATTTGTTTACGTTTTCTTTTGCAGGAATTTGGATCAAACCTTCTAAACACTGAAATGATCCCATAAGTTTGACCATTTCTGTTTGTAAGTATTTAGAACAGTGAACTGTGTGAACACCAGCAGACCGAATCTGATCCATCAGTGCATCTCTGGGGTTCGGGGCAACAGACGACGGCATGGTCGGACGCAAGGACAGTGCAAAAGGGCCAAACACAACACAGACACTTCACCCGGAGCAGCACGGTACTTCCCGTGGCTCTCTGTGATCACGCAGCAGTTTTACGCTGGAGCTTTGAACATGAGCTACATACATACCTTCATACATAGATACTCAAGGGGAAACCCACACCAGTGTCCATGAATTAACCGCTAAAAGGCAAAGAAAGTCAAACAGACATGAAAGCTAATGGGATGGAGTAGTGTAAGTGTGTATGTGTGTGTGAAACTGGTCTGGATTTCATGGTCTGCTCTCCATGGGCTTGAACTCTGACTTGTAATATAGCTCATAGTTCAGCATGTTGTACACACACACAGCGGTTTTTCAGAAATGACAGACTGTGTATGTGTGGTGAGGGGAAGATTTGTGCTACACTGAAGTCTTCCCCACTAATGAGTTTGGGTTAATTGGTATCGTTACTGTAAGGCGAAGGATGCAAGACACACACACGCACACAAACTCACACACACACACACACACACACATGTATCACGGCTTGTAATTGCCACAGCAGCTAAAGGTCATTAACACCAGCTCAGAAGTTACATCTCATGTGGGATAATGGGCAAAGAAAAAAATAATAAAAAGAAACACGTCTAGAAGTAGATCCTCATTAGAGTATTTGTTTTCTAATTCCTGGGTAAATGTTTAAATGTTTAAGTGTTGGGGGAGGGGGGGGGTAATTACAAATGTAAAAGAGTAGACAATGTAGGAAAACATGGAAACCATTGAAAAAGTTCTAATAGGAACTGATGTTCCATACGGCTCGTTTTGTAAAGAAAGCGATAGAAGCAAAAAAAAAAAAAAACACACATTCCAAAGAAAATGAAATCATCACTCTTGTTAGGGCAAATCATCGGTTATCGTGATCGTCATCATCATCATCATCATCATCACTTCTTCTGTAACATCTGCCTCAACTCTCACTCGCCTTTCCTGAGAGCTCGAACAAAAGCATGGCTCCTCTTACGAAAAATACAGCACTAGGCACATGTTGCTTTAGCTGTGGCTCTGTGATGTTGCGAGATGTTAAGCTTAGCATGGACGCTGTGGGACTGGAAAGGAAGCGTCACCTGTTCGCCAGATACTCACGCTTTGTTCAATATTCTAATAAAGTCAAGACAAGGAAGAGAGAGAGAGAAGGAAAAGAAAAATCAAAGGGCTTCCTGTCTGCCCGTCTGTGGCACGGCTTCTGAAGAACGGACTTATTTTTATAACGGACCTAAGTTAAAACAGCTAGGGGCCAGGCCGAGACCCACGGTGCACTGCAGCACGACTGTGGCAGACCCTAAAGACTTTCGCCTCGATGACGTCATCACTGGCTGTTGTCATAACAACATACGTGATTCAGTCGGAAACATGTTTCACTCTCTTTTTTTTTCTTTCCTTCGCTACTATTTCTTTCCTTCTTTCTTGATTATTGTTCTTGACCTTTTTCTTTCTTGCTTTCTCAACTATATCATTCTTTACTCATTCTTTATTCACACTAATTTTATTCATTCGTTCTTTCTTGACTTCATGCCTTTCTCAATTTTTGTTTCTTTGTTTCTTTCTTTCTTGAATTTTTGTTTTGCTTTCTCTAATATTTCTCTTGACTTCTTGATTTTTTTATTCTTTTTCTTTCTTTTTCTTTCTTTCTTTCTTTCTTTCTTTCTTTCTTTCTTTCTTTCTTTCTTTCTTTCTTTCTTTCTTTCTTTCCTTCTCTCTCTCTCTCTCTCTCTCTCTCTTTCTTGTATTTTCTTGCAGTGTATACTGTTTTATTCTTTCTTGACTTTTTTTCTATGTTCTTAAATTTGGTTTGCTTCTCGATTTCTTGACTTTCTTAACCTTAGTTTCTTTCTTGCTTTCTCTACGATTCCATTCGTCCATGACTTCTTTACTCTCTTACATTTTGTTTGTTTGTTTCTTGATTTCTTGTCTTCCCTAACGTTCTTTTCTTCTTTCATCCTTTCTTTACTGTTGTTTCTTGCTTTCTCTACTATCTCTTTCGTTCATGACTTCTTCTCTTCTTTATTCTCTTATATTTTCTTGGTTTGTTTCTTGATTTCTTGACTCTCTGAACTTTTGCTTGTTTGTATCTTTCTTTTGTCACTTTTTTTTTTAATTTCATTCAATTTTTGATTTCTTTCATTCTTTCTTGCTTGCTTCCAATTGTTTGTCCATCCACTCTTTTTCTTCGTTTCTGTGTCAGCCAAGCCCTGAGAGTGTTCTCCTTTATCAGGGCTCTTACAGAGACCATGTTTAATTCATTATTAATTGATAGGGGCTTGTGTATTCATGAGTGTGTAGTCTTACCTTTAATGTAAAGTGCTCGGGTCCTGGTGGGGGTCTATTTAAGAGCCAGGCAGCCAGAGAGAGAGAGAGAGAGAGAGAGAGAGAGAGAGAGAGAGACAGACAGAGAGAGAGAGAGAGAGAGACAGACAGGGAGAGAGAGAGAGAGAGAGAGAGAGAGAGATTGTTTTTGCTACTGAGAGTGAGTGGGTGGTAATTAATTCATCATCCTTTCACTGGCTCTTTGTTAGTGTGTGTGTGTGTGTGTGTGTGTGTGTGTGTGTGTGTGTGTGTGTGTGTGTGTGTGTGTGTGTGTGTGCGTTGTTTAGAAAGGCGACTGTACAGTGAGAGGCAGTGTTTGACTAGCAATAAGATCTAAGCTGTGAGGAGTGGACAGACAGCTGCTCAGCTCTCTGTGTGCTTTATTCTCTGTTTCACTGACCCTCCATCCCCCAAGGGTCCTCAAACAAATGCCACAGCATAGACACACACACACACACTCACACACACACACACACACACACACACACACACACACACACACACGTGCGCGTGCACGCACTCTCTTAATCTTAAAAATCTTAAAATAGTAATGCCCATTACTGCTAGGTGGATCTGATATAGAAATAGAATACATCATTAAACATATTTTTGCCATGTGACAAGACTTATTTATTTATTTATTTATTTATTTATTTGTTTGTTTGTTTGTTTATTTATAACACTGTATAATTTCAAACTACAGGCCAGGATTTACATACAAGCATTACTAAATGTTCGAAAAGCATACATACAGTACATTATGTATATTTCCACATTGCGTACACTCATGTATACCCGGATTATACATTATATTACACTTATTCACACCAAGTCAGCCATTTTAGTGGTAAATCGACCATGTCGGTGCGTTTGTAGATGTATAATTGTTGACTGTAGCTCATTTCTAGCTCACTTGTCATCTTTCAGCATCCACTGCTACATCAATCAAAATATAAATGTGGCCATTTCCAGTTGCAGTGGTTACATCATGACTAACCCTGTGCTCTGATCCCCGCCTACCAACAATATCAGGATATGCAAAGTAAATAAGTTTACTGTGATGGATTTGTATACGTGACATTAAGGACCTTAAAACAAAAAAAAAACTCCTTTTTGCTGTAATTGATACTACATAATGTTTAAGAAAGTTAATATGTTTCTGTTTGTTTGTTTGTTTGTTTGTTAAAATTCCCCATCTCTTGTGATTCCTTGCTTGCACTTGTTCTTAGTTCTCTAAGTTTGATTGTTTATATTTTGCCATGTGTATAAACAAAGTTTATTTTGGTTTTGGTCCTGTCCCTGTCTCTGACGCATCATTGGTCCGTTACCTGTTATGTTCACCTGTTCAACGTTAGCCCTTGATTAGTTTGTCTACTTATTCTCTGGTGTTTTCATATGTCTTATCATGAAGTATTGCCAATTCAAATTTTATTTCTGAGTCTTCCGTGTTCTACCTTCTCTCGTTTTTGACTAATGTGTGAATATTTGACTTGCCATTTGGATATACGTACACTCTCTACCTGTAGTTTGAACCCCACCCCTCCCATCTTACAATGGTAAGAAAACCCCCTCAGGAAAAAAAGTCTGAGAGGATCTAGACTCAAAAGGGAACCGATCCTCTTCTGCGTGACGCCAGATAGTGAGCTTATAAATCATTACCCTTCTACAACTGTATACTATAACCTCAAAGAGTACTATGTGTGTTGAACGGATGTTTAGTATGAGCAGATTGTGAATAAGTGTCCTGGGAGGAACACTGGAAAGTCTTAATGAGTACAGCAACAGTCCTTGTGTACAAATCTATAGTATTCCGAACCGAATCAAGGGTGAATTTACTGAATCAATTTACTATTATTTGGACGTGAATATCTTTAAGGTGTCCATGTGGGACCATCCACAGCAGTAGCAGGTTGGTGCTTAAAGGCCCTATTGGGTGAAGGACAATTCTCAGCATCTACATGGTGAGCAAATGTAGGTGTGGCTAATTAATTAGTCATACTAGATGGCCAATAGGTGTACAGAGAGCATGAGCCTTGTACAAGCAACAAAGACAAACTCGCACACCAAATTAGAATGGCAGTATCAGTGATAGTCTCTGAGAATGGTCCACTATCTAAATGATATATACATACAAAGTGACCATTATGGTAGGTTTTACTGATAGCATTGCAGACGAACGAGTGCAAGTAGAAAGCATAACGTCACTTTGTCATATAAAATCGCATATATCAATAGCCGTTTTGGGGCTGTTGTTTTTTTCATTTTTTATAAAGACTCAGGAATGAACATTTAATAGAATTGTTTTTTCACTTATCATCAAAAAAAAGCCCTTTATTGCCCATTTAGCCCCTTACCCAGACATTGACATCATGACCGTTCCTCGCTCAACACCCGCCCCTCCCCCTTCCCCCTCAGTCTCTGGTCAGGTAGAGGTCTCCTCTGTCTCCAGGTCAGTGCTGTGAACTTGTTGGAGTCATAAATTTGGACGCCCACTTCGTTAGAGTGGCCACCGGTTCCAGCTATAACTCATTCATAGGTATTTGGTTCTCTTTCTAAGGCAATATACCATACACACACACACACACACACACACACACACACACACACATGCAGAGCAAGAAAGTGAGAGAGACAGGTATGCTAGGCTGTGAGGTCAGGTGGTCAGGGTGATATACTGCCACTCAATCTTTCGAACCAGAGTAATGAATCAAGTTCAATGAAACAGAGCCGAACTTGTTATCTTTACGCTGTGACAAGAAAAACAGCACTCAAGTGTCACAGGGTATTTATGATTATATGCAGTCAAGCGGAGGTTATACACACCAAACAAGTATTTTATGACACAATGTGCAAAACATGGCTTTGAGAGGGAAAAAAATAAAAAATAAAATAGAAACCGATGTATGTATAAATGCACAATTTCTATTAATAATTCATTTTAAAGTTTCATAAGCTGTGGTAGAAACTGAACAGTACCAGTTCCAGTACCAGGACAAGGCATATTCATTTTAAAACATTGTAGGTACAACTATCGACATTTAACTGACAGATAGCAAGAAGTAAACAAAACTAAAGTACATATTTAAAAAAATAATCATAATACAATAAATGAATAAATTGGCAACTACAAACATAGAAAAAAAGGGAAACATCACTGACATGTCACATGTTTAACCAATTATGTAGGAAAGTAAATGGGGGTATCAGGTAGCAAATACAAAGACAAAAAAAAAAAAAAAAGATTGAACTTTAGTAAAACAGTGTGTTTTCTTTACAGAGAGGCTTTCAAACTGAACTGCTTTAGCAAGCAAAGGACCCCTACCTATGTAAAGAACCCTCGATGAAACCTGCCTAACTATAACAGTATATTCTGTACTTCCTCCTGACTAATAATAATGTCTTTAAAAAATGTATTTAACAGAGTAGAATTGTTGCTATGGTGATGTTTTAAGTAAGGCAATCTTTACGGAAGGAGTCTCCAGTGTCAGAGTATTTTTTTACGTTTTCCACTCTATTAAAATCTCCAAGATGGTGGGGATTTGCATTTTCTAGGTAACAAGTTTGTCTCATGAACTTCAAGAGAAAGTGAGGAAACAACTGTTTACAGCTACTATAAGACACATGATAAGAGGAACTCACTTGTTTCGTGGACATTCCACGATTGTATGTGCAACTATGAATAGAGAAAAGCAGTATGTATTGTTCTTTTAATAAATGCAAGAACAATAGTTGCTGGCAAATGGTTGATACATAAGAGAAATAAAATGTGTTGCATCACGACTGTTTTCCTATAACAGCATGGCAGCGAGTGTTTTATTCCTTACGTATTACATATTGTTATCCATATCAATGTATGTGCAGGCAACATCATCATTATTTAAGCATGGGACAAATCAGTAAACATACATACTCCTATTCAGTAAAGGACTTCATCTCACACACACACACACACACACACACTGACACATCCAGACACACATGCCTTATGAATAATCACATAAACCGGTTCACATGAACACACACAAATGCACACACAGACCAAGCCTGAGAATTAAATGCTGATCTAGATCCCCCAGTGGGCTACCACAGGCTTAAATGCTGAATCTCTTTCTCTTAAACAGCTCAGGGCCTCTGGGTTACTCTGTGAGAGTGCAAGAGAAAGAGAGAGCAAGAGAGAGAGAATCAAGATGAATCAAGTGAGAGCATGGCTGAGACACACCACAGACCATCATCATCTTTCCATCCATATAAAACACTGTAATAATCCCAGCTGATTACGACCGATGGCAGAAATATGCCAGAAAAGGGTTTCGGATAGAATTTTTCAATCATGACATTATTATTGTTATGGCTAGTTCAATGCATAAGTCTGTGCTAATGACCAGAGGAATGTAATGTTTTAGGACTGACAGAGAGCTACTGCTGAGGCACTGAGAAAGGATCGAATCTCAAACTGCTGAGAACTGTGCGTTGTATTCTGCCTCAGTTTGGATAAACGTGTTCATCAAATCAAAGGTTTAAATGAAATAGCCAGATGATATTTAGAGCTGCTGCCTGTGCATTCAACATATTTATTAATAAACTGTATTAACACCACATATAACTTTTAATTACTGTAAATTATTTTCCATATCTCAAAATTTTTAACAACAGAATTGTTGCATATATATATATATATATATATATATATATATATATATATATATATATATATATATATATATTGTGTGTGTGTGTGTGTATATATATATATACACAATTTGCACACAATAGCTTTAGAAATTGACTTCTAGTTTATTACTGGAGCACCACAATATCTCTTAAATAATATTTATTCATGTAAACACTATTCCTCACAAATTCATTATATTAAAATATATATTTCCAGAGCTTGATGGATCTGCCAAATTTATGTTTGGCAAAGTTGTTCCTTATCAGTTTGGGTATGGTCTTGTCTATCACCTCTGTCTGAAATGAACTCTGAACACATTTCATAGCAAGTCAGAATGAATAAAGAAAAACATAGAAATCAGTAGTGCTTTAGAGTACAAAATGTATTTTAGAAAAATAAAATAAAATCTGGAGCAAATATATAAAAGAAAATGGAAATGAGCTGCATTAACTTGTCTGCATCGTGTCAATAATTGCTCATGAGAATATGGAAAAGCCATTTTTCCTGCATGCATATTTCATGGCCGCTTCCACCAAACGCACATTAAAAGGATAAAAGAACGCCGAGCCAATGGAGTCAACATGAACATCCCGACGATATGCAGTATAGGTTGTGCACACCGAGCCAGGGGTCACACCCAAATTGTCCATCAGTCAGACAAGCAGAACTGATTTGGATGCTAAATAATGGTTTAGATATTCAAAAATTCCATATATATGCACAAGGCTCCAGTGAACACCACGCCAGACCCATCAAAGCACCACACCACACAAACACACACACACACACACACACACACATACACACACACACCAACAGCACACCAAAAACATTTGGTGAAGACCATTACATAAAGTTGACATAAATATTAGCCTGAAAATTCAACTAGTTTATTTTCTAGACAGAAGAAATTAATTCATATTCTTCACAATCAGTTCAATCTGTGTTTTTGCTCATAGTGGGAAGAGCAAGGACTGATAAATACAAGTGATAATACATATATATATATATATATATATATATAATACATACATAATAATAATATGAAGAAGAATTATTATTATTATTATTATTATTATTATTATTGTTATTATTATTATTATTATTATTGTTGTTGTTGTTGTTATTATTATTATTATTATTATTATTATTATTATTATTATTATTATTATTATTATTATTATTATTATTATATGGTCCAACACAATTAACATACTCTATACAATAAAAAAATAAACTAGGCCATGATTGAAGGACACTCAATAAAAAAAAAAAGATTTAAATAGTTTCTGTAACATTTATTCATCATAGGAAGGAGTCTCCAGTGTCAGTACTTTGTAACTTTGAGGTAAATCTGTCATTTTAAGTTTTCCAAAATGGGTCCTCAGGATAGGAGGGTTTGAAATTTCTCTGTACCTATATATTTTTTTCCACGTCTTGAAAAAAGAGATATGTGACGGAATGACATGTAAGTGATAACAGGAACTAATTCCTTTTTTCTAGGAAGTTCCACAGCATTCGGAACTATAAACAGTATGGCATGCCATTCTTAAAATTCAAAACTACAAATTGTTAGGGACATTGTTGGGGTGTATAAGAAGAATAAATCATTTTGAGACATGCTGTTAAGGGGAAATCCATGTTACAAAATTAGCTTAGTGCTTAGCATGGTTGTCTCGTGCCTCCAGAGTTAGGGGTTCTAATCCCGCCTCCTCGATTAGGGCGTTTTCCTCCGGGTACTCTGGTTTCCTCCCCCAGTGTCTCATAATATGTCATGATATGTAAGAGCTTCATGAACTACAGTGGTATTTCAAACGGTGGCTTGAGATCATGACCAGCTGCTCAACGAATATCACCTTCTAATCGTTCGGGCTGAAATTATTTTTCTGACTGTTCAGAGACACAGACAAGTCGAATCAAAGACAAGCCTGGCGCTGCATGATGGGTGTCAGAGTGAGCCGTAATGCTGACGGACAACCCGAGTCCCAAGATCTGACTGGAACGACAAAGGTTTAATAATAAATACAGGCTGTGTAAATTAAAAAGACACTGCTCTACATTTTTAATGTAAATGTATTTCTGCATGGCATTAAATATGGATAATCTCAGGTTCACCTCTACGGGGGAGTGAAGAAGAATGTGTATGTGTGCGTGTGCGTGTGTGTGTGTGTGTGTGTGTGTGTGAGAGGGGTCGGGTAAGCAAGCGCCGTTAAAGGAAGGTAAGTGCCATGACCCTGACTTCAAAATGAAGGATCTGAAAGGCCAGGGATAAAGGTATGTCAAGGGCATGATGGGGGATTTGGAGTGTTAAATGATTGCATCTCCTAAACTCATACAACACTCCTGAATCTGAGCTGTTTTACTGTCTTTCTTTAAAGCCATCTTGCGCCCTTTGACCCTTATAGTGCAATGAAATGCTCAAAACTAGTCTTAAATCACAGACAAAAAGGTAGCGTGTATGTATGTAGGCCTATTGTTCATAAGATATCAATACATGAAGAAAAGTACCTTTTACAAGAAGGATACACAAAACATTTCCTTTTGGGAACTGGGGTTAACAGCAATTTAACAATAATAACACACACACACACACACACACACACACACACATCACTGGAAATACCCCCTTGAAGATAGAAATACACGTGTTTTTGAGAGAAACATGAGAGATTTGATGTACTTTCCATTCCTCCATTGAGTGATACAACCCTAAAGACCAGCTCTGTCTATAAGTGTGTGTATGTGTGTGTGTGTGTGTGTGAAGACATTTCCTTGCATGTGCTGAGTTAAGCGTTAGGTCTGGACCGAGTGGGGATATGAGGGTAAATGTACAGGCTATCACATTAACCTGACTGGAGTTCCTCTAACAGTCTCTTGCGCTTTAAGTGATATATCAATTTCCTCTCGTTCCAGCAGGACTTCAAAGCGCTCCTGCTTCAGTTCCTACCACGCAACATTAATCTCTCTGTCCACGTCATCACCTCACCGTGGGCCGGAAAGGGTCGACCAATCAGGGATAGGCTCCTAATGAGCTGAGCAACAACTGGACAAATGAGATGTGCAAACATGCAAACTCAATGATGCCAATTCCACATCATCTCACAAGTGCAAATATGAAAGAATTTGCATGAGCCAACTTGTCTGAGGAGTCCTGAATTTGTAAAGCTGTGCTATGCATGCTCAAAGCTATTTGTAGAGTTGAAATTGACATTAGCACTGTTGAGTTGGTGGAAAATACTGGAAAACGTGCTGCGTAGCATTGAATAATAATAATAATAATACTAAAAAAAAAACATTGAGATTTTAATACGAGATTATGGTCCTGAATTCTGAAGGTTCGGCTGCTATTAGCGACCGTGTTGTTACACCAGAATTATTCCAGAAGCGATTGTTTTTTTGGGGTTTTTTTTAACTCTGTAATTTTTGCTCAAGAATTTTGAGTGCTTCAACAAGTGATACACGCTAACTAGCTACTGACATTACAACCAGTCAGCGTATACTTGTGGTAGAATTTGCAGACTTTACCCATAAAGTACTTTACGCAATAAGTAACATACTGTTTTGGTTATTGTAGTCATCCAAGTTTGGTAGTGTCTGTTGAGAGTTTTTCCTTCCTGCTATGTTTTTTGTAACTAGCTTGCTAGTTCACTGTGTCATCAGTGTTTGTTTGGCTAGCTTTAATCTTTCAAGTATAGTCATGTCCTCTGTAAATGAATCAATCTCAGCTGACAGTCTTTCAGTGTGTCTTTATTTACTATTATTATTATTATTTTTTGTTCTTGTTGATTTTTTTTTTTCTCGATCTAGGTAAGTAAGTCAGTTCATGACTATCATCTCCGTCTGCTTTGTTGCTTTTGCTGAGTTTAACGAGGTTTGATCTGCTCTACTTTCACTCTCACACCTTTTTCACCCTCACTGAGGGAATTTTGATGGAAAAAAATATAACTATTCTCTGAAAGCTGCAGTAGCTAGCTTCTACTCTCTGGTGATTTTTGATCTAGCTTGTTTCTAACTTGCTGTAGTTACTTATCCTGGCTAATTGTTTACATGTGCAGGATGAAATCTAGGTTAGATCGATCACGTCGTGCTCACTAGCTTCGACAGCTTTCATTTTCAGAAGACATCCGTAATTCTCAGGAAATGCATAACGACTGCAGATGATTACATCCTCGGAAGATATTCCCTTCAAGTCTCGTATACTGCATGAATGTGTATCGACTTGCCGTTTGCAGTCGCAACCGTCAATTTCCATTATGGGCGACAGGTGTGCAGAAACATTTCAAAACGTTCTTCCGCAAGTTGCTTGCAGTGACATATACGTACTAAAGAGGGCCCCGAATACAGTACATAAATCCCCTTGAATTACATACTGCACAGCTGGTGGATGTTCTGCATGTTTTCCATCCACCAATCCATTATTTTGAAATTAGCCTAGAGCAGAATAGACACAGCCGAGTGATAAAGTAAAGGTAAAACAGTGGTTGTGTTATATATTGACTGTATTTATTTTCCTGGCACGGTTTCGGTTCAGTTGTCTCTTTAACGGAAGCGTCACTGCAAATCAATACAAGGAAACATTTCTATCCAGATGGGCGTGGTCTCTCCGAGGATGACTCTGCTGCCAATCACATGGCACAAGGGCTCATTGAATGGTTTCATGAGGATGTAAATGATGTAAATCATATGCTCTGGTTTTCACACTCATAAATTCTCAAACCAATTGCGGGATTTTGGAGTGATTTATTAGACAGCACTCTCAACCACCATTATTAAAACAGTAACTGAGGGAAAATCTTTTCTTTTTTTTTTTTTTTTGATGAATGGTATTCATTGCAGTAGTACAATTCCAGAGACTTGTAAAATCAGTGGTGGATTGAAGCTGGGCTGGAGGCTTGTGGTGGCCCAACACCTTCCTAATATACTATTTAATTCATTAATATATATTTTTTACCATTCTGTACATGGTGTCAGTAAAGAAATGTAATTCTTTCTACCTTCACCTAGAGTGCTTTTCAAATAATGATTGAATGGCAACAATTTTTACTTTTTTTTTTACATTCTGAACCACTTGTGATTTATGGCAGTCATTAATACTCTTCACTTAAAACGTGGTTATGTTTTGTTTCGTAACGATGCTTCACATTTCCAATTTTGACTAGCCGAGATACACAATGTGATGAGATACAGATCACACTGCTTACTTCTATTGTTAGTTATCTTTAATAATAATTCTGTTTTCATTCACGTGTAGAAATCTGGGCTCGATGAATTACAGCCATTATTTTATTTATTTATTTTTTTTATACACTGAACGATTTTTCAGTTTGGTCCACTAAAATACTTGTAATTTTTTTTTTTATTACTATTTTATTTGTATTTTTTTTAAGCTGGTCTAGGTATTACAATCTCTCAGCGGTAATTTGTGTAAAATTCATTATATCTATGATCCAATGTCAGGCATCATCAACATTTAAATTCATGTATTCAAAACCCCCAGCCTTCTTCCTGCAACCAAGAACACAAAACGTCGAAACATTTGTTCTGACATGCATCTGTAAGGGGTGTTTGTGCTTGAGAGACATTTACAATATCTGAGATAGAAGAGAGTCTTCACTGCTTCCTCGAGACTCAGCGCCTTCACGAGGAATCAAATGATTCGACTCAAACACAAGCCCTAGAGGCCTAAGCTGTGACTGACATGTGCTTTCCATGCTGAGAAACAACACACACACACACTCACACACACATATACTGTACATGTACACACAAACACACACTCTGAAACTCGTTGGCTTAGACTGAGACCTCCTACTTTATGCTAACCTGTTTTGTCAAAACAAGTTAGATGACACAGATTTGGTTGGGGAAGGAACTAGATGTTCCATCAATAAACTGCTTGTAACACAGAGCGCTTTTGGGAAACTCTCACTCATACAAATTTTAATTATGTAATGATGTTCTTATCACTGTTTATGTCTTCCTCATTCCTGCTCCAGCTACACCTTCTTCTATTTCTCGTAATTAAAACGAGCACACACCATTCTGTGTATATAGAGATGCGAAGTACTTGCTAATCAGGAGCTAATCAGCCACTTGACAAAAAAAAAACACAAAGTTGTCCTGATGTGTGGACATAATACTTAATTCATCAAAATATGTTAGAAAGTTGATGAAGAAAGTTGACATTGTGGCCCGACTGTAATTGTGTGTCTACGGCAGTCTTCCTGATACATCTTTAAACCCACAACTGCTAAGCCTCTGCCATGTTTGAAATATTATTCTATTTGCTGGAGCATACAACATCACAGCGTAAACTACTCCTAGTATGGACTCGAACATTATACGTTTGTTAAAACCAGCCCCGATAAACATCCACAGTGATTGTACTCACCACTACACATTGTAAGTGGATTGATAAGCTCGCGATGAGTTTTTGATGCAACACACACACACACACACACACACACACACACTCACACACACACACACACACACATATATATATATATTATATATATATTAGTGTTGCTCATTAACTGTTTCATATCTTACATTCACACATAAGTATTTTGACCTCTGCATTCACACAATTGGTGCACTCTACACACACACACACACACACACTCCTTCTTTGACCTTCAACCCAGTTCAAACACAATTGCATGTCTTAGATGCTTTGTCTAATTCCCACTTCCTCATAGAAACAGGCAGACACTCCATCAGTAGCCCTCCCTCCTTCTCTCTCTCTCTCTCTCTCTCTCTCTCTCTCTCTTTCACTGTCTCTGAGCCACAAGGGGCGTGGCCTTGCCAAAGCTTGACAGGTGTGCTGACGACATCAAAGAGCTTGTAGTCCTATTATTTGTTTAAATAAAGCAATCATGACAGGTACAGTAGCTCTAATCCACTGCACTCATCTCATACGGATGCACATTCCTCATTCCAAAAGCTAAGCTTGTGAATATTTGGAAGTGATCTTTGCATTCAAATGTACATGATCATTTGATGTAATTCATTTCTTATTTATTCATTTATTATACTTTTATTTATTTATTTATTTTTGCCCAGCACCTTGCAACTTTTTAATTATAATTCGTCCTGATGTTTTTAGCATGAAATACGGTAAAATTATGATGAAAGCTCATCATAATACAAGCTGTCTCTGCTGATTCCGAACAGATCACACCAGGAGGTTACGCGTTCTAATCTCACACCCGTAACCCTTCACTGCTCAGCGCTAGGGTTGGACTGAATTCCCCCTCACCTGTATGTCACTTTGAATAAAAGTGTCTGGCAAAAATGAATAAATGATTGAATAAAATGATTGAATAAATGCTGAGTGACAGAATAATGTAGAATAGTCCGGATTTCAAGTCTCGTCCATAAATGATTATGTTTGTCTTTTTAAAAAAGTATATCCATGTTTTGATTATCAGTTATTTGCATTTTTATTTTAAAGTGTGAAGGGCTTAACATGTGTAAACCAGCATATTTTACTGATATTCTGTGATTGTAGGATTATAAGGTTCTGGGTTAGGAATGAATGGGAGATAAGACCGTATAATACCAAGGCCATAAAATATCAAGAAAATATTGTTTGTGGCTTTTTTATTGCATATAGTAGTTAATACAGAATGAACTGAAGGAATATTGTTTGGTAAAGGTCCTCCTGCATTCCTAAAACCAGTAAGTGAGCATCAGTTAAGCGGGAAAAACATCAAGGGTGTGCTGATGTGAAATCCCTGAATGTCACCAAATTGAACCACTGGTTTGTCATTATAACCTAGCTTAGCTAATTTAATAGCAGCATATGGAAAAACTACGTGTCATGCTATAACTAACAATTCCACTATTAAGGATTCTCTGAAAAATGCATTATACGACACGAACAGATTTATGTAAGTTCTCCTGTTTCATTTAAAACAATTAAAATAAGACCTCTAGACAGAGACTAACACATAAAATGTTTTGAAATGATACCTGAGTGTTTCCTCTGCTTTTCACTTATTTCTTTATATTTTTCAATTTTGCATGAATACATACACACACACACACACACACACACACACACATATGTGTGTATATATATATATATATATATATATATATATATATATATATATATATATATATATATATATATATATATATATATATATATATATGTAGTATACATGATTAGATTACTGTAAGTCCATAATCATGCACTGAGTGTGCAAAAGGCTGGAGTACGGCTGCCTGATGGATTCCTGTGGTTTTGTATAAAATAACATCATCAGATATCACACAAAGATTAGCTGGAAACTGACTTAAGCCAACTACATAATCGAGTAGCATAATGTGAAGCACAAACCCCTAGAGGTGATCACACACTCACACACAAACACACAGGACAGTTCAAGTGGGTGGCAGGCCAGCGGCAATGTAATTAGCTAAGTGCTCGAAAACAGCTGTGCAGCTATTTTTCAAGCAAATGGACAGAGCTGATCTCACGTTATTGTAAATGGCCTGGACTGCTTTAGACCAGATTTAGAGCAGGTTCTGTCTTTGTTCAGACCAGTTTTAGCACAAAAGAAGCCTGTACTTTATGACAAGTACATGAGCCAAGCCATTGCTTCTCTGATTGATAACTCATTTAGAAATATTCCAACAAATATGAATCTTAGCTCCAGAAACAAAAATGAATAAATGAACTCATATACTAAGCAACACTGTGGGTTGTGTAGGCTAGTTGGTTATTAAATTCACTAGCCCATTAATAAATTCAGTAGTTGATCATATTTGTACTGTATTGACTAGTCCATTAATATATTCACTAGTAGGGGGGGGTACGGTGGCTTAGTAGTCAGTAGTAGTAGTCCCTTAGTAGTCCCTCGCACTTTCGAGGTAGAAATGCTGCCTCCTCTCTGTGGATGGAGTTTGTATGTTCTCCAGGTTTCCTTCAGGCACTCCGGTTTCCTCCAGCAGTCCAAAGATATGCATTGATTGGCATTTCCAAACTGTCCGCAGTGTGTGAATGGGTGATACGACTGTGCTCTGCAATGGGATGGCACTCTGTCCAGGGTGTTGCCTGCCTTGTGCCCCGGGTCCGAAGGGATAGGCTCCAGGCTCCCCGTAACCGTGTGTAGTATAAGCTGTAAAAATGAATAATGGATAGATAGATGGACGATGGGTTTTCTATTTTGCACATTTATTGTCCTGCTTTATTTATTTTTCTTTTATTTATTTATTTTCACTAATCAAGTTGACGAAAATGATGATGTCCTGATTTTTTTTTTTTAATTACCGGTTGGGTAGTAGAAATGAATAGTTGCACAACCACATATTGTAAATATTTTGTGGCATCGTTCATAACATTTATTCCATTTAAAATACACCTCTAGAATGAAAAAATAAATTCTTTTGTAAGTACATACATCTCCAAAGTGCAGCCAATGTTTCAAGAAGTGACAAAATGGGACTTTTGTAATGTCTGAACAGTGTCCTCTGACAACAACTCGTTTCTTATCGTCGGTTTTCCCTAGTTTTCAGAATTTAAATTGCTGGTCTGGCACTCGTATTGTGTTCTCCCAGTATGGCTGAATGCCAGCATGCTCTGTTTCTCCTTTTCTTACTCTCACATTTTCTTGGCTCCTTTTTCTCCGAGCACAGTTTATTATTTGCTGGAAGAGCGCAGAGAGAGCGGATGGTACGGTCAGTGGCTCTCCACAATGGCTGCCGATGGGGGGTGACGAAGGGCATGGTTAGAGGGCGTAGCGTGGAGGCTACAAGGGCGCCAGTCAAGTGTTTTTTAATGCTATTGTTGTTACGCTACGCTATGCTACACTATGGGCCAGCGAGTAATCTCCATAAAGCAAACAGTGGGAAGAAGAGCGGTTATAGGGGCAAGAACAGATTCGGAACTCAAACGGGGCACAAACGGTGAGATAACAGAGATCTGAGAATGTTATTGTAGGTTAACTGATGTTTTGTGTCTTCTTTCGACCTGTAGGTGTGTGTTTGTATGTATGTGTCTGACATTGAAAGACTGAACAGTACTGCACAATACCTCCAGTGATCCCCAGTGCATCCTGGGAAATTAAATCAAATCCGGCTTCCTTCCTACCAATTAGCATATACCTCGCCTGGTGGGGACCTCTCACTCACACTGGACCTCTCTCAGTTCTCAGTTTCACAGTAGGTGTGTGTGTGTGTGTGTGTGTGTGTACATTTTGTTATATATATATATATATATATATATATATAAATATATATATATATAATATATATATATATATATATATATATATATATATATATATATATATATATATATATATATATATATATATATATAACAAAATGTGCATTAAGTGTGAGTGTATATATATATATACACTCACACTTATATACAGATATATATATATATATATATATATATATATATATATATATATATATATATATATATATATATATATATACACTTAATGTACATTTTGTTTAAACTTGACTTATAACTGTGTGTGTGTGTGTGTGTGTAAGAGAGAATGTAATATTTTATTTGCGGTTCATATATTCAATATGTTTCATTCATTCTTTTATTTCTTTGTATTTTTCTTTCAAGTTATATTGTATCTTGGAAATTTTTCATCAGAGCATATCATTCATATTTTGTTATTATTTTGTTATTAATATTGACTTGTCATACGTTTAGATCAGACATGAGCTAAAATATGAACACACACAGATTCTAAATTTAAAAATAGAATTTTTTTTGGCCTTATTTATTATTTTTATTAAAAATACACCAAAGACCAAAGATTAGTGATTTTGTGAGTAGGTTGGGTGCTAACCCTGTTCTAAGTATATCTCATTATTTAGTAACCTGATATACTCCAACAGGTCCAACAGACACACACACTCACACACACACACACACACACACACACAGAAAGGCACTTCAGCCCTGGAGCGGTGTTCAGTCCAAACCCGAAGGGAGCGTGATGCTTCAAACTGCTCCGGCAGTCTCAGTATACTCATTGATTTTCTCTGGTAGATCATTAAAGTCCTGCCGCTCTCTCTCTCTCTCTCTCTCTCTCTCTCTCTCTCTCTCTCTCTCTCTCTCTCTCTTTCTCTGGGTGTGCCTGTATAACATCTCTGTCCCGACACCTCGCTACAGAAGCAGCTTGAACCATCACA
The DNA here is from genome assembly GCA_012411365.1 of Ameiurus melas. Taxonomy (NCBI): domain Eukaryota; kingdom Metazoa; phylum Chordata; class Actinopteri; order Siluriformes; family Ictaluridae; genus Ameiurus; species Ameiurus melas. Next base: position 5,034,939 of record CM022754.1, read on the forward strand.
TAATTAAAGTTTAAATAAACAAGGCTTCCCTGTAGCACTCGTTGTGGGATGAGACAGTTCCAGGTTTGCATCGGAAACAGACACATTTCTTCTTTCAATATGGACACTGCTTCTCCTGGTTTAATTGGAAACCTAAATACTTTGGGTAATGTTTAGCCCCTGGGACCCTCCACTGCCAGATCCATTACTCACACACTCGGAGCAGACACACTGACTCTCCTCGGCATGGCATGAAGGACTAAACTGATATACACTAACCCCCCACACACACACACACACAATACACATACATACATACACACTATCACCCCACTTCTTCCCACCCAACTTCCTCCTCTTTCTTTCTCTATAAACCCCCTCCCTCCCTTCAACCCACACCAAACTACAGCTGTCCTCCCTGGCAAGCCAGGCCCTTCATTACCGAAATAGAAATCTGTGTCCTAAGTGCTGCAACATTGCTAAAGCTAAATATCCGTCTCTCTAGGGAGCTAATTATGCCCAGCACTGGCAACACAGATTCCTTTTTTTCCCCTCACACTCTCCCTTTTCTTTTTTTTCCACCTCTGATAACAACTGTAAAAGCAATTTAAGCATTTTTCAATTAATTAAACACATAGTCTTCCAGTAACCTCTTGTCATTTTGCCCTGCAGGACTAAAGCTAATTTGTGTTGGAGTGAGAGAGAGAGAGAGAGAGAGAGAGAGAGAGAGAGAGAGAGAGAGAGAGAGAGAGAGAGAGAAATGAGAGAAAGAGAGTGAGAGAGAGAGGGAGAGAGAGAGAGAGAGAGAGAGAGATAAATGAGAGAGAGAGAGAGAGAGAGAGAGAGAGAGAGAAATAGAGAGAGAGAGAGAGAGAGAGAGAGAGAGAGAGAGAGAGAAATGAGAGATAGAGAGATAGAGAGTGAGAGAGAGAGAGAGAGAGAGAGAGAGAGAGAGAAAGTGAGATGAGAGAGAGAATGAGAGAGAGAAGATGAGATAATAGTAAGAGAGAGTGAGAGAGAGAGAGAGAGAAATGGGAGAGAGAGAGAGGGAGAGAGAGAGAGAGAGAGAGAGAGAGGGAGAGAGAGAGAGAGAGAGAAAATGAGAGATAGAGAGTGAGAGAGAGAGAGAGAGAGAGAGAGAGAGAGAGAAATGAGAGAGAGAAAGAGATAAATGAGAGAGAGAGAGAGGTAGAGAGAGAGAGAAATGAGAGATAGAGAGTGAGAGAGAGAGAGAAATGAGAGATAGAGAGTGAGAGAGAGTGAGAGAGAGAGAGAGAAATGAGAGAGAGAGACAGAGAGAGAAATGAGATATAGAGAGTGAGAGAGAGAGAGAGAAATGAGAGATAGAGAGAGAGAGGTAGAGAGAGAAATAGAGAGAGAGAGAGAGAGAGAGAGAGAGAAATGAGAGATAGAGAGAGAGAGAGAGAAATGAGAGATAGAGAGAGAGAGAGAGAGAGAGAGAGTTAGTTAGTTAGTTTGTTACAGTTACATTTAAATTGCGCTTTTATACACAGTCAAAGCACTGTTACATTGTATGGGGAAATCTCATCATCCACCACCCGTGTGTAGCATCCACCTGGATGATGCGACAGCAGCCAGAGTGCACCAGAACGCCCACCACACACCAGCTATTCGTGGAGAGGAGAGGAACGTGATGTCAGAATTAGAATTAATTCTATCAATGTATTCACAGAAAGGACTTAATTGTAATTTCATCTTTTCATATTTCACAAAGCCGAAAAGGGCGCGTCACTTGAACATTTGGAATGCGGTTTAGAGAAACTTTTGATGGCGAGTTGTAAATCAGCGCCGCTGGAAGCACACTTGTTTGCTTCAGTTCAAAGGTCAAACACAGGAACGTGTGAAGCACTGGAGTTTATTTACAGATATTTAATACAGAGTCAGAAATACACACTCATAGAGTGTGACGAGAGACAAGCACACATGCAGATACTTTCCGTGTCTAAACTATTGGAACTGCAAGGCCAATTTTGCAGCAAAAATATTGGAACATGTGACTGACAGGTGTTTCTTGTAACCCAGGTGTGTCCTGTCAGATTGATTCTTTGAACAATAAATAGCTCTGAACATCTAGTCCTGGTTTTAGTCTTCAGTTTCACCTGTGAAGACTGCATTTGTTGTTAAAAAGGAAAAGAGTGAAAATTGAGCTGAGAAAAGAGGGAAAATTAATCAGAGGCACTGCAAAAACATTGGGAATAACCAGTACAACAATCTGGAATGTACTGAAAAAGAAAGACACCACTGGTGTACTGAGCAACAGACACTGAATGCGTTGTCCAAGGAAAATAATAACAGAAACATTGTGAGCACTGTGAATAAAAACCCAAAAACAAGAGTTGGTGACATCACCAACAACCTCCAGAGACAGGGGTGAAGGCATCATAATCCACCATTTGAAGGAGACTTTGAGAGCAGAAATACAGAGGCCATACCACAAGATACCAGCCACTCATTAGCAATAAGATCCAGAAAGCCAGAATGGAATTCGCAAAGAAATACAGAGCTGAGCCACAAAAGTTCTGGAACCAAGATTAACTTCTAGCAAAGTGATGGAAAGGGCAAAGTGTGGAGAAAGAAAGGATCTGCTTATGATCCCAAACATACAAGCTCATCTGTGAAACATGGTGGAGGTAGTGTCATGGCTTAGGCTTGCATGGCTGCTTCTAGAACATTCTCACTAATCTTTATTGATGATGGAACACATGACAGTAGCAGTAGAATGGAGGAACTTCATCATGCAGCAAGACAATGATCCAAAACACAACGCAACAAAGGACTTTATGTCCAGATGTAAATACCAGGAAATAAATCTGAAATCTCGTCTAAACTCCCGTCTCGTATCCATCTTTTGATCTCAAACCCAAATGTCTTTGGTGTGTAACACAAACACATGAACTGGCCTTGCTGTTCCAATATTTTGGAGGGTCTATATGTACACAAATGATCCCGACACACACGCACACGCAGTCTTACATACACGTATACACACTCTCTTACACACTCTGCTGTCATTTCGTCAGATCAGAAGCAAGTGTTGAAATCTCTCTCTCTCTCTCTCTCTCACACACACACACACACACACACACATACACAAATATTGCAAAAGAGCAAAACCACAACAGAGTAGTGTTAAGATAATTACAGGTACAGTATAAGTCGTTCTTCCTTTCGTTCTTCCTTCATTCTGTCTTTTAACCTCTAAAGGGTCAGATTTGTTTATCATTATTATTTATTTGTTTGTTTGTTTACAACTTTCCCATCGTATCACTCCCCCCCACCCCACCTCACTCTTTAACCTCCTTTCTTTCCTTGTTTAGTATGAACTCAGTGATCCTCTCATGGTTGTTTTTAAAGCCCTGGTCAGAAAGATGATTCCTGATTTCCCTTTCAAAGCACTGTTTAAATACGTTCTCTTGAAGACAGAGACACGGCCATAAAACCTGCACATCTCTCGCTTTCAATTTCTCAGTCTCTCTATCTCTCTGTCTTTGTACCACACCTCTCTCTCTCTCTCTCTTTCTATTTCTCTCTTTCTTTCTCTCCCTATTTCTCTCACTCTCTCTCTGCCACATTTTGACAACACACACACACACACACACACACGGTGCAGACAGACGAGGAGGCCCAGCAGGTCTGAGTGTTTCAGTGTTAAGCCGTTTCGACTGAGGTGTGTGCTCCGATCATTACACGCAGCACTGCACACACTCTGATTAGTAACAGGCTACTCTTCTCTTCCAACACACACACACACACTCTTTGTACATTTTGCATGTAATATTGATTAATAATCATTAGTAATTCAATAAAGAAAATAAACATAATAGGGAGCAGACTCTACACTTCAGAGCATTTACACTTTCATTAATCTACCGTTTTATCGTCATGAATATATCTACTATCAAGAGATAAAACAGCTTGCTGAAAGCATGTCTTTTTCACAGACATCGGAGAAGCTCTCAGAGACCGAAGGCCATTTGCAACAGACATTCATTTGCTCCTGGTTATGGGTCACGTGGCCGTCTAAGCAGCTTTCTCTCCTGAAGCACAGGTGAGCCGCGGCTGCCTTTGATCTCGCCGCTCTGTTTGTGTTAGCAGGGTGGAACCATGGTCCTCTTTGGTCACAGATGTTCATGGGAACTGAAAGGTGAGTGCACCTGTAAACATCAGCATGCCACGGTGAAATCCATCCGTCCAACCAGAGAGGAGAGGATTAGGATCAGCAGGGCCTGGAGCACCCAAAGTCAGGTGTTAGAAACGCATACACACACGTTTGATTTGTGAGGACCTTCCATTGATAGCTAATTCATGCCATCCTACACCTAAATCCAACCCAAGCCTTGACCACAGCAATGAAAAGGAAACACTTTAGCTTGTTTAGTTTTATTTCTATCTTTATTTTTTTTAAATAAATGTTGCAATTTAAAAAATAATAATAATAATAGTAAAAATAAAGTTTCCTCATGGGGAATACACTAATGTGCAAGCACAAGGTCAAACCTTTTAAGATATTCCTATCTTTGTGGGGACGTCCGAGTACCTGATCACAGACAGGTGTAAAGCATTCCAAAAAGAAATGGGTGGTATTTAAAATTGTCTTTCACATGGTAATATATATATATATATATATATATATATATATATATATATATATATATATATATATACTATAAAAATATATATATATATATATATTATATATAATATATATATATATATATATATATATATATATATATATACATACAAAATATATATATTATATATATATATATATATATATATATATATATATATATATATATATATATATATATATATATATATATATATATATATGAGCTTTTAAACAAAGAACCAAAAATATTTGTTCGGTCAAATAGCAATGGCTAAACATTCTCTCAACTGGCCACACCAACACCCACACATGCAGTACCCGCACACACACACACACACATACACACACCTCAGAAAAAAGCAACTTCTTCCTACTTCCACCTTCACTGACAAAAAAAAAAAAAAAAAAAAATCAGTTCTTTTATATCATCATCCTGCTTCCTAGCTAGACGGCTCTGATCTCATAGCTATGTTGTTAAACTCTCAACAACAAATGGCAGACGAAAATAACAGCAGCTTAACATTCCTGATACTGAAATATTTCACAAACCTAAAAGCTATAATAATTATTTTGGTAAAGTCCGGTTTAAGTTTGAAGATTATCACTTGTTACACTGAGCTAGATCCCAGTAAAATCTCAGATTTTAGATCTGAGACTTAAACAAAAACTTTGCAGTGGCATAAAATCATGAAGCCACATTGTGTGGTCTAAGACTGCCGATCTCCGCTCAAAGCTTTTACAATCTGCCATTTTGCTAAAAAAGAAATCGAATAGTGTAAAGCTAGCTTTAAGATTAAGGACTTTTGTGTAGAGCAATGAGATAAATTGATTTAATGTCCACCTTTTAAATTATATTCCTATATATACTTTTATTTCTATTGACGACAAGTTGTATTGGTGGTATTTGGGGGGCATGGAGGCTTAGTGGTTAGCATGTGTGCCTCAGACCTCCAGGGTTGGGGGGGGCTCAAATGTCATTTCCACCCTGTGTGCACAGAGTTTGCATGTTCTCTCCATGCTGTTTTGTTTCCTCCCATTACTCAGGTTTCCTTCCCCAGTCCCAAGACATGAGGCTGATTGGCATTTCCAAATTGTCCATCATGTGTGTGTGTGTGTGTGTGTGTGTGAGATTGTGCCCTGTGATGGGTTGGCACCTCATCCAGGGTGTCCCCTGTCTTGTGCAACAAGTTCCCTGGGATTGGTTCCAGGTGCGCCTGTGACCCTGTGTAGTATAAATGCTACAGTAAATGGATGGATGCATGGATTTGGGATATTTCGGTTTACATGTCCGGAGTTGCTTTCGGTATTGACTTGGTTTTCTCTCTAACTTATTGGCATTTGTACTCGGACTTGTCTGAGTCTTGGGTGTTGGTCGCTCTAAAAAATATGGTCTCGGTTTTGTTTGTAAGATTAATGTTAGGCTAGTCTTTTCTATTTTACAAGCACAGACTTCTGGAAAATAATTGTCTAAATGCACAACTGAAGCCTAGTTGAAGTAAAGGTTTTGCCTTGAATATGATTTGATGTTTTTTTGGACTCTATCTTGATTTGGCCTCGACTCCCTTAAGACTTGCGCTTGACTCGATCTCACCTAGTCTTACTGTAGATTAGACACTCATATGATCTTGACTACAGCCCTAATTTTTCCCATCACTGATTACAGATACCTACAGTATATTAAATATTTGTCTTAAATTCTATCTAAATGATAGAAGTAGATCCTACAGGGTGTCCCAAAAGTCTCCATATAAAGGGGGAAATTAACACTTTTCAGCAAAATGTCTTCCAAAATGTTTCATACTTAGTTTATATTATAGGTTTATTTTATTTATTTATTTTTCAGATAGCCTTTAAGAACACCGTTGACAAAAGAAGAATGTATTGAAATCATTCTCACGGCTGGATCGGGAAGCTATCACAAGATTGAGATGGACTTTAACAGGAAACAGGACAAGCACATCACATACGACACCGTTGCCAAAGTTATCACCAACATCAAAAGGACTGGAGGTGTTGCGGACCTACCGAGAAGTGGACAAAGCCGACGTGGTGCTGGAATACATGGTCCTCTATGAATGGAGTCTTTAGGGACACACTGTACATTTCATTTGCCTCATGATGTAGGAAAAGGCTTTAGAAACAAAACATCTCATCATGAAGGCATCATTAAAAGAGCTTGCATTTGACCATTGGGTCAATATTTCATATTTAACTTAGAGAAGAACTGTCTGACATTTCTTGTCTTATTTAAAAGCATCGTTGGATAAGAATAGATACCGGATCATTGATGAACAATCTATATGAAAGATTTGAGAATCTATAAGAAATAGAAATCTCAGTCAGTATGTATCTTTAAAGTTGTTCAGATAGATAGATAGATAGATAGATAGATAGATAGATAGATAGATAGATAGATAGATAGATAGATAGATAGATAGATAGATAGATAGATAGATAGATAGATAGATAGATAGATAGATAGATAGATAGATACTTTATTGATCCCCAAGGGGAAATTCAGGAAAATTCGGTTGTGTTTTAGACAGTGTGGTATTTCTCACACTTCACGGTTTGATGTATTATAAGCTCTCTCATGCCCCTACATCACATTTGTATATCTTTCACCTCTGTGCCATCAGCCTGATAGGGAGCAAATAGCAGTTGAAACCTCATCTGCATTGTTGTTAGTACAGATCATCCCCGACATCCAGAATGCAAGGGCTTCATCAGGAAGCCGTTCTGTTGTATCAGATGTATCTGAAAAGCCGAACGTGGGAGAGAAGCAAGAGAGGGCACGCGCTGTATGCAGAATGGCGTGAGCGATCTACATTTCAAATGCAGAGGATGTTTTCCGCTGGATGTTTCTTTGAAAACATGGCTACAGGGAGCAAGCGAAATGTAAGCGGATATGGCATCAAAGAGCCTGGAGGAGAAAACAAAACAACAGCACACAGGAAGAGAGGAGCAGCGGATAAGTCCTTCACATACTCCTCATTACTGGATGTGGAGAGCTACACGACAGAGGAATGGAAATAAATAAATAATGAAATAAAATAAAAACATTCAGGGTTTGAGTAGAGCTAGGAAGAGGAGAGGACAGAGTATGAACCTGATCACATGGAAAGGTTGTAGACATTTCCAGAGTGATGTGGTTGGATTTGATTTGATTTGATTTGATTTCATACAAATGATGTTGCCTCTAGAGGTATGAACACTAATCCTGCCCACTGACCTTTGTACTTACTTATTTCACATGAATCATGTAAATTGCAAGCTTGAGATCACGTTGAGAAATGATTTCGAATTTAGAAATGATGCATAAGAAATGAACTGAAAAGTCGTACGAATAAGAGATCATGTTTGCCTGTTTCTGCAGACACTGGATCAGTTCAGCATTGTAAGGAAAATACACGATAAAGTCGTATGACACTTCTGAAACGTTACATCTGAATCTACATACAATACCAAGTCACTATACAGACACAAGAAAATAAAGAGTATTCATGTATGATGCCGTATGATTATTGAATGGCATTCAGCTCTCAGATAAAAAAATGTATATATAAATAAATAAATAAACAACATTTAAAATGACAGTATTTCTTGAAAATATTTTTTTAATCTCAATGTTGAAATCAGACAAAGTATTTTGACTCATTTTCTCACACCAATTACAGGCCATGCTGACAGATCAGGGATGCTGTGTGTGTGTGTGTGTGTGTGTGTGTGTGTGTGTGTGTGTGTGTGTGTGTGTGTGTGTGTGTGTGTGTGTGTGTGTGTGTGATTGCTATACTCACAACATTTAAACTGTCATCTGTGTCCATAATATTGAATACACTCTGGACAAATAAAGCCTTGATGATAGAATATAACGTCACATGAAACCTAAAATGTAAATCAAGACAATGTTGAAACTAAAAACTAAAAAGGTGAATGTTTTGAGTGTAAGTGATGGCAGTAGCAACTTGTCCAACCAGGTGGTGCTCTTTCTTTCTTTTTCTTTTCTTTCTGTCTTCCTTTCTTTCTAAATTGATACCCTTGCTTGATTGCTTTCTTCTATCTATCTATCTCTCTATCTATCTCTCTATCTATCTATCTATCTATCTATCTATCTATCTATCTATCTATCTATCTATCTATCTATCTATCTATCTATCTAATGAATTATTGTCTTGTTACATGATGTAATTAAAACACATTTCTTTCTTTCTTTATTCAGTTCTTCCTTCTATGTATCTATCTATCTATCTATTTATCTATCTATCTATCTATCTATCTGTATGTCTGTAAAAATAGTTAAAATTAACAATAATTCCTCTTGTCTTGGACTCAGCTGATAGCATTTCTGTGAGAGAGAGAGAGAGAGAGAGAGAGAGAGAGAGAGAGAGAGAGAGAGAGAGAGAGAGAGAGAGAAAAAGCCCTAGTGAAAATATGGTCCTGTGGTACAACTGTAAATATTTTTCAGGGTGAAGGAGATGAAAAATCTTTTTTTTTTTTTTTAAATCGATGCCTGCTTCCTATAGCCCATCTCAAACAAATCAATCATAATCTTAACCAGCTGGCAGGAGAAGGGGGAGGCATGCAATCTTTGTCTGAAATCTCTAATTTCTGAATCCATTCTCGTAACAGGGCCATCATCTGACCATTTAACACGGCTAACGGTGTGCCTCCCTCCTGAGGCCCTGGGGAAATGCAGCGAGGGCACGAGGATCCTGAGTCAGAGGATTATTTCTGACTACCCCTGCCTACCCCTGTCTTCCTCTGCCTACCGCTGTCTACCCCTGTCTTCCTCTGCCTACCCCTGTCTACTCCAGTCTACCTCTGTCTACCTCTGCCTGTCCCTGTCTACCCCTGCCTACTCCTGTCTACCTCTGTTTACCCCTTTGTACCCCTGTTTACCCCTGCCTAACTCTGTCTACCCCTGTATACCCCTGTCTACCCATGCCTACCTCTGTCTACCCCTGTCTACCTCTGTATACACCTGTCTACCCCTGTATACCCCTGCCTAAATCTGTCTAACCCTGCCTACCCCTGCCATCCCCTGTATACCCCTGCCTACCCCTGTCTGATTCCTTTTTTAATTGACATTGGTAGGTGAAGCTTCTGTTGAGGAGAAATGCACTTTAAGGATTATGGCGTAAATGTCAGGTGTTAAAAAATTAATAAAAAGCAGGTGATCGTAACAGCCCTTATAACATTCAGCTTTGATCTTTTGATCTAGTACTTAGACTGTACTGATCGTATAACATTTCTAATATTCAGAAAGTATACATTTTCACTTCAAAGTAAAGCACATTATACTGAAAAAGAATAATAATAATAATAACATTCGTATTGTTATCAGACTTTACACTGCGTGTAAAATTTACTGGAGTGTGTACAACAAATATTATCTATGCATATGTTCACAATAATAATAGTAATAATAATAATAATAATAATAATAATAATAATACATGTAATGAAAACATACATCTGTAACTCGGCTATACAATACCTCAGCTTGCGTCTATTTTATCCTGGAAATCTGAGCAGACGACAATAAATCCAAGGCACTGACGACTGAAATGATAAAGACATATATAAAAGAATGAACAAATTCATTAACACTGGATTAAATGACTAGGGGGTGGAAAATCAAGTGGATTCCCAGTTTAGCACTTCTTGTTTGAAGAGGTTTAAACCAGACAATCCACTAATCCAGTTTTAGTGAGCGATTGCTCTTCGGAGTTTAATGCTTCCTCTTATCTAAACCACCTCATTCAACTGAGTGGCTAATTAACAAGCACTTGATGAGCTGAGGTGTGTTCAAGTAGAGAAAATCTGCTGGAACAGATCTGATCTAATCGGTGCTTTTGCTCTGCTTTTGTGTGGATATGCAGATGGGAAGCTGTACAGGTTTAAAAGAAGTGTTTATTAATGTTTTAGATGAGGTACTTTTAAGGTACATTAAATGTACTTATGGCACCTTTAATATGGATCTTGCATCTGGAAATGTAGACACATTATAAGTTTATAAGTTTAAAATGATTCAAAGTACATACATAGAGTAATAATTTATTATTATTTTTATTTCTTTTTTTTAGAGTGAAGCTTTAAAGATACACTTTACCAGTACTACATACTAAAGGGACCAAAGATGGACCCTTGATTGCTGGTATGACCCCGGTGACAAGGAAATGTACAGTTACAGTTTAGTACCCCTTTTTCTCCGAGAGAGTTCAATTAGAAATATTTATGGGGCACACATGTATTATTACTATTGTTAATTAAGCACATATTATATTATTATTATTATTATTATTATTATTATTATTATTATTATTGGGAGCCTCCTGCCACACGTGTGTTTAATCATTTAATAAAATTGCAAGGTCAGAAAGAAATCAGCCCCCATTATTTGGCGCGGATCTCCCCAAAGCACAGGAGGCGGATTGTTTTGAATTTCAATTGGCTTGGAAGTGTCCAAAGGCCCCGAGCTAATCCATCAAAGACTATTCGCCATGAGTTAATCGCTTTACAGCGGGTTCGGAGTGAGAAGGAGCGTTGGACTGCACGGCTTCTGCTTTACACGCACGCACGCACACACACACACACACACACACGAGGTAAAAAAAAAAAACGCCTGTCAGTGCGGTTTCCAACTTCATTTAACCCGCATCTGTGGCGCTAACACTCTGCTGACTAATCACAGAATGATTAGTATAAAAAAAATGCACTATTTCAGCCTGGGGCATTTTTATACCTCCTTAAACCCTTCTCTTCTGATGAAATGTCTTTCGTATTTAACGCCATGGAGCATCTTTTTAGACAAAAATGTTAACCTATTTTGCGTCTCTGCCCTTGCGATGTTGTATTCAGACACAAAATATATAAATAAATAAACAAATAAATAAATAAATAAAAAACCCAGAGGCAGGACAGACATGTGTCCATCATTTTTTTTTTTAGGCTACATGACAATCATGCATGCAAGCCTTTTTTTTTTTATAGAAAGTCGAGCTGCCCCGTTTTAGCTTTTTATATTTTACCTTTATTTATGTTTTAATCAGAAAGACCAATTAAGTCGGATAGAGACAATAACTAATCGCGGATTTTATTTATTTATTTGTTTATTTATTTATTTATTTTAATTGATCGCATGTCTATCACGGAAAATGTCTTAATGTCTTTCAAATGATTAGTTTTATCAATAATTTATTTATTATTCATCTATTTGTTTATTTATTTATTTATGAATCTGTTAGAAACCATAGCTAATAGCAGAGCTGGTTTTATTTTATTTTATTTTATTTATTTTTGGGTTTTTTTTAAGGAAGTATCCCGCAATAAAATAAAATAAAATAGAATACAATAAAACTAAAATAAATGTTAATTTTTTTTAAATAAAATTCTAAGTACTTGCAACCCAATTTTCAGTTCATACAAAAACACGTGTGGTCCAAAAACAATCCCAATAAAGCTGTACAATATCTGTGAAAGAACTTGAAATGAAGTCTGTATGTAAATTCGACATTCCCTGCATGCACAGCTCGCCGAGAGAGAGAGAGAGAGAGAGAGAGAGAGAGAGTTCTCAAACTGATGCTCGCTCGACCAATTTCCTGGACGATGCGTTTTAAATGACATACATAAGCTAACGGAAACATGCATCTTTCTTACCTCACTCCCAACCTCCGAGCCGCATCCGCGCTCCTTCTCCCCATCCCTGCTCTCCTTCAGTCCTCAGAGCTGAACACACACTCCTGCCGGTGAAGAGGAGGAAGTAATTATCACCGATAATGGACTATCAATGAACAGTGACGTCACCAGAAAGGGTATCCAAGGCAACCGGCACGCTATCTAAGGGTGACCTGGCATTGGCCAGTTATAACGTCCTTCAAACCGGAGCTGGAAACATAATTGGCCAATGGGGCGTTGAATGGAGGGTTAAAATCCTCCGGGGGGTTGAATCAGGTCCAGATAGAGAGGAGAAAAGAAAAGGGACGATAAAGAAAGAGCAGCAATAATAATAATAATAATAATAATAATAATAATAATAATAATAATAATAATAATAATAATAATAATAAGCAGCAGCCGTCTGCTTTCTTTCTCTTATCAGCCTTGACATGTAGGACCCATTTAAACATGTTGAATAAAATTATACACCATGCAGTTATTATTTGTGTAGTGACTGGAATATGAACAACTGACTGAAATGAAAATGTCTCCTGTTTGCTTTATGATGCATAACGTGCATATTATTATTATTATTATTATTATTATTATTATTATTATTATTATTATTATTATTATTATTATTATTATTATTATTATTATTGCAGTAGCTATTCTCTACAACGGATCAAAAGCTCATTGCCACGTTGAAAGTGGGTGGTGACCAGGACAGGGATGGGGGTGAAATAAATATGTTTTACAGTCTGACTGTATCTCGACTTCTGCTTGGCTCTTTAATGGTTTCAGTCCTTTTCCTCTCCAGAGGCTTTTTAACAGCGCCTACAGCGATCCCTTTCGGCTCAGCGCGGACTTTAACTAACTCGAGCAGTGCAGGAAAAAAAAAAGAAAGAAAAAAAAGGAAAAGAAAAGAAGAAGAAAGAAAAACAACAACAAAACAAAACTAGAAAAATCTCAAAAACACATCGTCTACAAAATGATTGTCTTATGTTACTTGCATATTACATAAATCATTATTATTATTATTATTATTATTATTATTATTATTATTATTATTATTTATTATAATAATAATAATAATAATAATAATAATAATAATAATAATAATAATAATAATAATAATAATAATAATAATAATAATAATAAATACAGGTGCCTTTTCCCCTGCATTTTTCAGAGATACATTCCCATTACTTCTAGGCTGGACATAATATTTAATAGGAATATAAAGGATATAAAGTATATAACAGGATAATAAGCATCCATATTGGCTATCTATTGCAATAAGGCCTACTATTATATTATATCCTATTTATACAGTCGGTGAAGACTACTAGAGTGGACCGTGCGCATTTTAAACCGAAAGAGCTTGCGTTCAGCTTGTTTTATTGCCATAATAGGCATGATACGGTGCACGTATGGACTTCAAGCAAGCAAAATGAAATAAACCGGGATAAATCGGGGATCTCCTACGGCGCAGAGACAGATATCAGCGTAAATCAAAGCGGCTTAGAGGCCATGGCCGTGGCCTCATATGGACTTTAATGTGTGTGTGTGTGTGTGTGTGTGTGTGTGTGTGTGTGTGTGTGTGTGTGTGTGTGTGTGTGTGTGTGTGTGTGTGCGTGTTCGGGGATTTGTGCTAAACAGAAGGAAGAGCCGTTTCATTCCTGAATCTAAAAAGTGTCACTTAGGCTATCGCCTGTCAAAAGTTAGTACTCACTCGGTCTCGTGCTGTGAGGAACCGGTTCAGAGTCGCACTCATGCGCACTGACAGCAGTGACTGCAGTTAAACTCACTCACGTTCACAGCGTCGAGTTCAGATAATACAAATAAGGTACTTTTTTTTTTATTCTCACTGGTTCAGCACTTTTTTTTAAAAGGCACCAACAAACATCGCATGAGCCTTTCCGTTATTCGGTAGAGTTATACGGTATGTATTGTCAACAACACAGGAAAAAAAAATAAATGCAAGAAACAGAAGGGGGGAAAAAAACCTGGAAGACGAAAGAAAGAGCAGCAGAACATGTAGCGTTTCTCCTCTGGTGTTTGGCAAAGCGGTCTCTGGCAGCCAGCTTAGTCCATTTGCTATTAATCAAGTGTGAAAGTGACGGCTTCATGTGTTTAGAGAACGAGGGAAGTTGGAGCTGATGCGCTCTCGGCTCGCATGAGATCGCCATCCAGGGGCTGAAGCGGTTCGGTCTAAAGCAATGAGGCTTGTTAGAGGCAGGAAAAAAAGGGGGGGGCGGAGGGGTTGTTAGCGAATGTCTCTTCGCGAGTGTGTCAGAGAGAGAGAGAGAGAGAGAGAGAGAGAGAGAGAGAGAGAGAGAGAGAGAGAGAGCGAGAAAGCGAACGCTGGAACCGAGCACCGGCTCTCCTGCTCCTTCTCTGACTACACCCGAGAGGAGGAGCGTGAGGAGGCGACGTAGTGGGCGTCAGAATCCTCAATTTCCAACTTAGCATCCTGGCAGGACACTCCGCGGCGCAAAGCCCCGTCTGAGACGCGCAAAAAAAGAAAACTTTCTCGCTCAAAAACACGGCATGAGAGACGCGACAGGTCCAAGCTGCGAGGGTCCGACTCGAAAAGTCGACCATCACTGATCCACAACAACAACAACAACAACAACAACAAACAACAACATCAACAAGAACAGTCCGGTTCGAGTTAACGGAGAGAAGTCAGAAGTCTATGCATTCGTCGCTCCTTCTGATTTCCAGTGCGCGAAGGCGACGGACGCGCGCTCTGCTCATCAGGGACTCTATGCGCGAGCGAGGACAACTGTGTGTGTGAAAGTGGGGGAAAGAAAAGAGGATTACAAAGTGCACCGATAAAGAAGCTCGTTCTCCGGCGCTTGGCCATGGCGTACCCTCAGGGCTACTTGTATCAACCGTCCGCCTCTTTGGCGCTCTACTCGTGCCCAGCGTACAGCACGAGCGTGATCTCGGGCCCGCGCACCGAAGAGCTCGGTAGATCGTCGTCAGGCTCGGCATTCGCACCCTACGCCGGATCCACGGCGTTCAGCAGCGCCTCAGCCGCCTACAGCTCGCATCTGCCGTACGGAGCGGACGCTGCAGCCGCCGCCGCCACTTTCACCTCCTACGTGGTGAGTAAGTTTTTTTTATTTTATTTTTATTTTATTTTTTATTTATTTTCATTTTGTTGTTGTTTGTTTGTTTCACCCCGTGTGATAGCTGTAGCTTGGGCAAAACTTACAGGGCCGATTGCTTGTGTCCCTAATTTGTTTGTATGTAATTGCGCATGTTGTCTGCGATAGTTTTTGGCTTTGCAAGCTAACCAAATACAGTTTCAGTTTCTTTAAATTGCATGCATTTTCTGACATTCTTCGATTATAAATATCGGGATACAGAAAGGGGGAAAGAAAGGCTGTTTTGCGCAAATGATAAAAAAAAATGGCTTGAAAAACAAGTCGTGCAAAAGATTTTCAGCAGCAAACATTTGCGTCGCATTTACATGAGAGTTACATATGGCCCCGTACAGCAAAATCTTCTCAAAATGAAACATACATGGTTCGTTGACATTATGATTGTTGCCATGATTTTTTTTTGTTATGATTTAATGAGCGAGCGTTTTGTTATTTATAGAACAAAGAAACCGAAATGTTCCGTTAAATAAAAACAATGTACTGCCAGCGTGACCTAACAAACTGAGAGTATGCAAAAAAAATAAAAATAAAAATAAAATATATATATATATATATATATATATATATATATATATATATATATATATATTATGAGACTATGAAGAAAATATGAAATGTATTTATATATGTTTCAGAATAATAGAAACAAGTTGCAGAATAGAGGATACGTTGAGAAGTGTATTTTTGTTTAAATGTTTAAAAATATAAATTTTCACAAATAAAATGTAAAATATGTGTGGTTTGGAGCTTCAGTTATATGATGAATTTGTGTGTGTGTGTGTGTGTGTGTGTGTGTGTGTGTGTGTGTGTGTGTGTGTGTGTTGTTTTTTGGTGAAGGTTTAAGTTTGGAGGGCTTGTTAAACTTACATCACGTTAGTGTTGGTGTTTGTATGTATGGACTATGTGGTTAAGTTTTACAGTGGGCTTAATTGTATTTTTGATTATTTCTTGCAGAGTTCTCCCTATGATCACACGTCAGGCATGGCTGGCTCTATCGGTTATCACCCATACGCAGCCCCACTGGGTTCATACCCGTATGGTGACCCTGCGTACCGTAAGAACGCGACCCGGGACGCCACCGCGACTCTGAAGGCCTGGCTCAACGAGCACCGCAAGAACCCGTATCCTACCAAGGGCGAGAAGATAATGCTGGCCATCATCACCAAGATGACCCTCACCCAGGTGTCCACCTGGTTCGCCAACGCCCGGAGGAGACTGAAGAAGGAGAACAAGATGACCTGGACGCCGCGCAACAGGAGTGAGGACGAGGAGGAGGACGAGAACATCGACCTGGAGAAAAACGACGACGACGAGCCTAACAAGCCTATTGACAAGGGAGACTCGACAGATACGGAGACAGGTCTGTGGAAAAATCATCAATTTTTAATTCGCAGTCGTTTTTTTTCCCCCACTCCGGGCGCAAAATTGATTGCTGGTTAATGGCGGTGTATTATTTATAATAGGACAATTGCTTTAAATAATAATCACCTTGAGCTCTAATTTGACTCCTTATGGAGCGAGAATTGCTGGTGACGCGGGGTGTTTTGCAGTCCATTTATCTTGAGCTGCATAATAGGGGCACAGCTGGCGTACTGAATCTCATTTATTACAATCCGATTATTATTATTATTATTATTATTATTATTATTATTATTATTATTATTATTATTATTATTATTATTATGGTGCGAATAATAATAATCACCATACAATAGTAATATTTGTTTGTTTTTTCCAGATATTAACATCTTCTACATAACATTTTAATTATATCATATATCTATACATATTACATAAAATGTATTATTGTTTCTTGTGTATATATTGTATAACAATCTCACTCCTTATTATATATTGCTCATTATAATGTAATATATATATATATATATATATATATATATATATATATATATATATATATATATATATATATATATATATACACATATATATGCTTTGTATAATGTGTATATAATTAAATTTCCTTTTTGCTATTTTTCAGATCCCAAAATTCTGCACGTGGGTGAGGCGCCATGCGACAGATTTCAAGACGACCACCACGGCAAAGACTCGGACCCTCTGCTCAGCGACTCGGACTTGAAGGAGGTGGACGAGCGCGCGGACGCACTCGTGGACCCGTCAAAAGCCACCACGTCGTCTCCGTCGCTCGTGCAGCGGGCCCACGACCTCGGCGTGCACGACAGGCCGCCGGAAGTGGCGCACGGCGCCTCCGCGGTCAATCACAGCAACGCCACGTCCGTTATCCATTCTCCTCCGTCCGCGCCAAAGCCTAAACTGTGGTCTCTGGCGGAAATAGCCACGTCTTCGGACAGGTGCAGAGGAGGAGGCGGCGGTGGCGGCGGCGGCGACGCAGGGGGCACAGCTCAGAACGCTCTACCGGCGGTCAGCGCCGCGTCTCCAAGCCGGACCTCGACGCAGTGCGCGCTCCCGAGCGGCGCCGTGCTCTCCCGGCCTCTCTACTACACGTCGCCGTTTTACGCGGGCTACACGAACTACGGCTCTTTCGGCCACCTGCACGGCAGCCACGGCTCCGTCACGAGCTCGGCAGCGACGCACTTCAACGGAATAAGTCCGAGCGTTTTGAACCGAGCCGAGGCTCTTGCCCGAGAAAGCAAAGCAAGGAGCCAAGCGCAGGTAGACCTGTGCAAAGACTCCCCTTATGAACTCAAGAAAGGTATGTCCAACATTTAATACCGGAATTCGTCTCCGCGCTCATGGACTATTATTTATTATTTGTGGTTGCATATAAATGAAGACGACGAAGAAGAGAATGAGAAAGAGAGTGAGAGAGAGAAAGAGAGAAAATAATATTAATGATAAAGGGATTTCGGACAGTTATTTTCTGAGTAAATGCTTATCTTCAAATCTTAGTTTCTGAATGGTTAATCAAGATGTAACATCTAAGAATTGTCTTAAAACGCTGCAGCCGCCTAAGTCTATTTGTATTAAAGACTAATATGTATATTTAATGTAGCATTTTTGTATTTAAAATGGACAATACACTATCTTTGAAGTAAATTATGACAAAAAAAAATCGAGTGTGCAGCAGTTGTTTTGGGGCACTTGCATGCTTTTGGATGACAAATGTGACAGCTGCACAGAAAAAAAAAAAAAAAAAAAAGGAAACAATGCTTTAAAAATGTTGAGGCCTTTCTGCGACGTGAAAACACTGAGAGTCATTCGGGTTATTGGGTTCATTTATTTCCTGCTTGTCCGGGGATTTTAAATAATAATAATAATAATAATAATAATAATAATAATAATAATAATAATAATAATAATAATATATATATATATATATATATATATATATATATATATATATATATATATATATATATATATATATATATATATATATATATATATATATATATATATCACACTCAGAAGTGAAAGTCACAGCTTTAGAAATTCAGTGAAGTGGGTCTATATGATTGTTATTATTATTCTTATTATTCTGCAACGCTTCATGGTCGAGTATTTTAATAACCTTTTATAACCGGATCTTTTATCACCTATATGAGGGATAATAGGTATCACTGACTCACAGGCGTGAACGTACTTGAGCAGGTGAATATTGATATGACAACGCTGGCCGAAGTGTCGAGCAGTCATTTAACCCAATTACACTCCATGCGCGTCGTGTTATGTGCCGAGCGATCGGGTGTTGAACTCCAGTAATGAGTTCGATTTTATGCCAAATTTAGACCCTCTTTACTGTTTCCGAGGCGTAGCGACTGAGAGCAACGCGCCAATGCGATGCTATGAGGTGTTTGGGGAATATGCGTCTCGGTTATACTCTTAATGGTGTGAAAGGTTGAATAAATAGCACTGCGGATTACGGACGCGGGTGCAATCGCCATGAGCACCGCGTCCCTGCGCCTCTAGACCCTTTCTCAAGGAAAGCTCTATAGCTCTACCCTCCTCCGCAGGTAGGTGTCACACTTGCTCCTAATACGGGCCGTGCACTCATAAACACACACACTCAGAGGGAGCATCTTGCCTCAGGTGGCACGCCGGGAGGAGGAAATGGACCTCTGTCAAACACAACTAAACTAACAGTGGATCAGGGCCGCAAGCACGTGTTTACACTTTTTTTGTGGAAAAACAAAAACAAACAATTGTATCTACAAGCGTTTAAACTCAGCATTCAACATTATTATTATTATTATTATTATTATTATTATTATTATTATTATTATTATTATTATTATTATTATTATTATTGAGATTGTCTGATTTCAGTACAAATCTTTCACCTATATAATGTAAACAATCTCTACGAATTGTGCAATTGTGCACTATGTAATGACAATTACACTGTAAAACAAAAACGAAATTATTAGAAAACTCACTGTTGGAGCATATTACAATTTTTACAATTTTATAACTAACCAAATACATATATAACCAATATATATATATATATATATATATATATATATATATATATATATATATATATATATATATATATATATATATATATATATATATATATATATATATATATGTTACTGGATTTAAATTCAATCAGCGATTTATTGGTAACCATAATCCCTTTACAAACCTTATAATTTAAAACAGACATTTGTGTTTGGGTTATGCTTGGCACAAGGTTTAGATATTATTGATAATGACCATAGCTAATTTAAAAACCATATTACATTTATTTATGCATATTCTACTACCACCACCACCAACAACAACAACAACAACTACTACTACTACTACTACTACTACTACTACTAATAATAATAATAATAATAATAATAATAATAATAATAATAATAATAATCAGTAGAGGTATTAAAGGGGAGCAGATTGCCCAGGTCTGAGGTCGGGTCATTAATCTCTATAGTTTACTTTGCGCCCTCCACTTGAAAAGTCCCCTGGGTTACACTGAATTCCCGCAGCTCTAATGTCTTTCCCCCTGCAGCCCCGAGACCCGCCATATTTCATCTCTCACTACACCCCATCCTACTAAATAGCATAATCACCTTTTCTTTTCTTTTTTTCTTCTTCTTCTTTTTTCCACCAGCTCCCCTCTATGAATTGAAGCTCCTCTACGCATTAAAAAAGCTTTTTTAGTAGATTTAAGCAAAACGGAAATGACATTCCAGAGTGCCATAGGACATTCTACTAGCCAAGCAAACATTTATTGGTTTTGAGTTGCCACATTTTACGGCAGAATTTACCCCATCGTTTATATATATATATATATATATATATATATATATATATACACACACACACACACATTACACACACACATTTCAAGCCTGGCTTTCAGAGGCCTAGAATATTGAGCTATCGATAATAATTTACGATCTCATTTTCCGCCTGATGGAAATCAATTGAACGTTTAAACGGATAAACTAGAAGTAGAAGGAAAAGCCCGGTTCAAAGGCTTTGGGTATACAATAGCGGTTTGAACACTGCAGAGAGAGAGAGAGAGAGAGAGAGAGAGAGAGAGAGAGAGAGAGAGAGAGAGAGAGAGAGAGAGAGAGAGAGAGAGAGAGAGAGAGAGAGAGAGAGAGACGGCTAATAGGTTCAGTAACAGTCGTGTGAAATCCTCCCCACTAATTTCTGCACTGAGTAGCCTAGGACTGTTTTTTTTCCCTCCTATACTTAGTCGTTATCAGCTCTCGGGGATATTTGCAAAGGCCCGGATCACGTGACTGATCCGCCCCTGTCGCTTCATTTGATGTGTAAATTTTACGGCATGAAGAAAACGGCTACTCATTATGGATATTATGGACATTATGGATATCGGTGTATATGTGATCACAGGCCTATACAAACCTATCTGCTTTACGAGCACTTATACGAACAACAAAAAGTTACTCACTTCCGGGCAGTTGCAGACAATCATTTCTTTTTCACTGTTGCAAAGAAAAAACGTTGAATCCCCCCTCCTACCCCACCCCACCCCACCCCTTCTACAATCTTGTTTCGAATCGACCGAATTCACACAAGGTTTAGTAAAATGTAACATGTCCTGATCTCTGAATTGCTCGCGCAATCTTTTGCACATTTAAGCGAGGCTCAGACATGTAGGAAAGCTAATTATTCTCAAAATGTTAGAGGGGAAAAAAGAGAGAAAAATAATGAGAGGTTAACTCGGTTGTGCCCAAGCAACACCTCAGAACGTGTAATAAATAACACCCAGTGATTCGTATTCACTTATTCACTTCCGTATAAAATATATATATATTTTGGAAGCAATGTGTTGTGCAACGAAATAATTTTATCCTCTCAATAAAATTGATTGATTTATTTTAGTTTTATTTTACTGATTGCTTTATTTCATCATCAGAACAGATTTCATTGGGCCATGCGACTTTGACAGGCTGTAGTGAACTTCTTATAGGCAGAAAAAAACAACAAATAAAGTGTAAAACTGCAAGGAATCAAACAAAGAATACAAGTGAAGTGAAGTGATATATATATAAAATAGAGCAGAAACGCGTCTCGCGCTTATCTTTAATTGGTCTTTAATGAGTGAATACCTAGATGTATTTTCGGAATATTTTATAAAACTTACTGACATTTCCTTGTGTTTCACATGAAATAAATAGATAAATAAATAAATAAATAAATAAATAAATAACACGGTGTATTTCTCAGGGTTATAAAGCGGAGGAAAGGATTTTGAAAGAAAAAAAAAACATTTATGACCCGACATGAAATCCCACACTTAGAATTGTGGGTAATTTCATCCGCTAAACATATAAAATGTGATCTATAAAACATTTCGATTCCAAGTAAGAAATGTAACCAAAAATATAGAAAAAAAGGAAAAGAAGAGAGAGAAAAAGAGTGAAAAAGAGAGCGTGTGTGTGCGCGCGCGCGCGCGCGCGTGTGTGTGTGTGTGTGTGCGTTCCAACGAAAATCGAAGAGAACGAATAGTCCTGGACCTGGCCACGTGACATGTTCGCTTCCGCGTTTCCTAAAACAAATATGTGTAGCTGTAGAAAGTAAGAAACCAACAAATAATACGGATTAAATACATGATATGCAGAAAATGGCGTTTAGATGGAACGTGAATACTAAAAGGGAGTTCCTTATCGGATGTGGTGCAACAGTTTATTGTTGATCGTTTAACTGGAGAGTTAGGCTACACCTGCCGCCCTGTATCTGTGCGCGCGCGGGCGCGCGCGCGTGTGTGTGTGTCTCAACCTGTTGATGATCGCGTTGCAAAAATGTGCTGCACCAAGTGTTTCCCAAAAGATCGTGGACTTTTATATCAGCAGCAGCCTGATAACAGCCGACGTGTACATGATCTCTCATCAGTGACAAGCCTCCAGCTGAGCCGAGTCATATTCAGCCTGATCGTGTAAAAGGACACCATTTTTATTTGGCGCGCGACACATCCGGGAAAAGCAACAGAGCAACAGAGCAAGTTCGTCCAAATACTGACAGAATCTTTTTTTTTTTTGTCTGAATCCACTCTTTACTTGAACTGATTCGTTTGCTCAAACGCTCGTCTTAAATGAAGGATCGGGAAAAAATGAGTTAGGGGGGGAAAGAGAAAGAAAGTATGATCATTTGACCTGTTCTCTAGCACAACTGGAGCAGAGTCTCTCTCTCTCTCTCTCTCTCTCTCTCTCTCTCTCTCTCTCTCTCTCTCTTTCTCTCGGATTTTAAGAAGAGAAGGAAAAATAATAATAGTAATGATGAATAAAGACAGAAGCAGAGGGAAAGAGATGGAGACCATGGCCTAGAGAAGATCTTATTAATGTCTCCTTTTCTGTTGTTTTTCCAACGAAGAGAGAGAGAGAGAGAGAGAGAGAGAGAGAGACCTAGCACAGATTTGTTTTAAACTGATTTTTTTTCAGTTTGCTTTAAATCTTTTTTTTAAAGCAAATACATTAATAAATAAATAAAGACACACACACACACACACACACACACACACACACACACACACACACACACACACACACACACACACACAGAGAGAGAAGGCTTATAGCTCAGAATGTTATTTATTTATTTTAAGAAAAGGAGTATTTAAGTATTTATATTTGATGTATTTTATTTATATTTATGTATTTTATTTGTATTTTTTTAATGCAAGGACAAACATAATAATAAATAAAAGAGACACAGCTTATATAATAAGCAGAGTGTAGTTGTTGTTTTTTTTTAAGAGAGAGAATGGTGTCATTTGCCTAATTTTTGTCTAAACCTCTTCACTCGTCTCTTCTCCTCCACAAGCTGGAGTGGAGTGCCCCCCCTCTCTCTCTCTCTCTCTCCCTTTCTCTCTCTCTCTCTCTCTCCCTCTCTCTCCCCACTGGAGCACGCTGGGAAAACCGCCTCCCCTTTTTTTATTTAATCATCCGATCCCACTGAGGAAGCGCTTAATTAATTATGGGGGCTAAAAATGCAGGCCAGCTGTTCCTCTCCTCTCCGCACTGCTTCCGCAAGGTGTGTGTGTGTGTGTGTGTGTGAGAGAGAGAGAGAGAGAGAGAGAGTGACGCGGCCACGGGGCCTCATTTTCACAAATTAGCTCCATTTTCTCCTTCGAAGAAAAAAAAATCAAATAGCTGTCAGGGCTCGTCTGACGTGGGGCGTTTCGTTGGCTATTAAAGACCTCGCACTTTGTGTGCGTGTGTGTGTGTGTGTGTGTGTGTTGTGTGTGTGTGTGTGTGTGTGTGTGTGGTGATGAGGACCAAATATCCCCCGCAAAACAGGAGTATGTCACATGTTTGACCTTGTGGGAACATTTGGCTGGTCCCTACTAAGAAAACTTATGTTTATTTATTTTTTTAGTTTTTGTTTCTTTTTTTCAAAACGTGGAGCATTTTAAATAATAATAATAATAATAATAATAATAATAATAATAATAATAATAATAATAATAATAATAATAATAATAATAATAATAAGATTTAAAAGTTAAATCAAAACAAATAAGAACCTAAAGGTTTTTTTTTGGTCACTGGGGTTAATGTCAGGGTTACATCCAGGTACAGCATAACAGCTAACTGCACTGATAATATCAGTGGAAGGTACTCACAAGGGTTGTAAGAGAAGAGTGTGTGTGTGTGTGTGTGTGTGTGTGTGTGTGTGTGTGTGTGTGTTAGGCAGTACATAAATCCTTCAGGTTTGAAGCACATCCGAAATAGGCATGGACACAATGTAAACGTGCTCAGATTTAACCGACAGCTCGTGATTTACTGCTGTTTTTCTCTCTCTGCAGCCCTGGACTTCAGCCGCTGTTTTTCTATGGTTTTCTCCAGGGACAGATTACACTTGCCTCATTCGGCCGTCTGACGGGCCGAGAGAAACCTACACTCTCAGAAAAGAAAAGAAAAAAAATAAAAAAATAAATAAAATAGTACTAAACTGTACCTTTCCTTGTCACTGGGGTGGTACACTCAATCGAGGGGTACTTGTTTTTATGTCTGTCTCACATGGAAACATGGATGTAGTGTATACCATTACAGATGATTTAAGGTACATAAATGAAATGGACCATGATTAAAGCTTTTTCTCGAAAAACTGAAGGTACACTCAGTGTAACCAGCATTCGAGGTAGTTCATAGTAAAGGTACTAAAAGGTGTACGTGTGATTGTGGGATTGTGGGTACCAACCCAGTGCGACTGAAAGGTACGGGTTACTCTCTCTACAAGAGAGCAGATCCACAGGAATATCACCTAATATTTATATATTTATTTCTTTTTAAATAATTAAAGAATGAACCTTCTTTTAAAGAGAATTACACTGAATTGGGACAGGGTGTGTTCCACTCAAACAGCCTTTATACCCTTTCACTCTTTTATTAGCTTATCTGTACAAAGTTAAAGCCAGACAAACCAATAATGATGACATAAATGTTAGATTCCTTTCTTTTGTTTTGTTTTGTTTTATGAAAGACTAGAATTTTTTTGTTTGTTTGTTGTTGTTGTTGTTTTTTTTTAACATTTAGGTGTGGATTCCAGGAAATGTTTCCACAGATTCATTGTGGATCGTTCAAATTAAAATGACACAGAAATAAATCTGTAATTTGATTACTGTAAGACGTGTTTTTATTTTCTTCTCACACAGATACTATTACACTTGCCTCAATTATTCACTTATGGTCGTATCTCACATATTTAGCTACATATAGGTGTGATTATACGAGCTTTTCTTCTCAGACGAAGACAAATACAAAGGTGTTTTTATTATTATGTTTAAAAAAATAAAAAATAAAATACAGCAACACAGACAGAATTTCCAATATGTCGACACATTCACTGTCTGTCCTTGGAGCCTCAAGGCAGCACTTAGGCGAGATAAGCAGTCCTATTATTCCTCTCTTTAATGGTTCTGATGAAGATTGATGAACTGTTTTCTTTACAGGGACTTCAGAGGGTCCATGCTATGGATGGAGGGTAGGGGAGGGAGAGAGAGAGAGGGAGAGAGAGATGGAGATAGAGGGGAACTGAAGGAATGGAAAGGAGGTCTACAAGTTTGCCTGAGTGTTTATTTACCTTTGCCCTTTTTTTTAATGATCCCTTTCAAGCAGACATCTGTTCCACATTAAGACACTGATATTTAACGTAATGATGCGCTCACTTGGTAAGATGGAGGCAAAGAGAGAGAGAGAGAGAGAGAGAGAGAGAGAGGGGGGAGCTATGATTGGCCTCCCACCTGGAGGTCACAAGAGTGCAGTGCTCCTTTCTAATTTCTCATGAATTTATTTATTTATTTATTTCTGTCTGACCAGTTATTTATTTTTTGTATTTAATTTAATAGTATTTATTTTTTGTTAGAGTGTTTTCGCCTCACTCAGGCTGGTGGATGCAAATGTGAGTGCTGTAATTGGATCAGCTCCCTAGATACAGATAAACGGCTGCTGCTTTGCTGGGGTTATTTTAAGCTGTGCACAGTTGTGTGTGTGTGTGTGTGTGTGTGTGTGTGTGTGTGTGTACAAAAAGCACTAATGAGAGGGTGGAAGAGACGTGCTATATACACTCAAGCTGGACCAGGCCTAACACACACACTCACACACACACACACACACACACACACACACACACACACACACACACACACACACACACACACAAGCATGAAGGAGTTCCCGGAATCTGTGTGTATGACCACCATGCTCATTAAACAATGTAACCATGTGCTGGTGTACAACTGGTCAGCCAATCACAAGCCAAAAAAACAAGAACTCCACCCAAAATTCTTGTATCAGATGTTAGACTCCACGAATGACAAGGTGTGAACAGAGGGCATTGCTGACACTGTCAAAATAAATAAATAAATAAATAAATAAATAAATAAACAAACACTGGGGAAAATGTCATTGTATCATATTAAAAGACAATACTTATTTATTTTTAAATAAAAAATAAAACATGATAAATATATACTGTTGCCTGTGTTTTTTTATTTTTTTTTATTTTTGTGCCTCGTCTTTTTCAATCTTCAATGGTCCATATTCGTTGAACCCGTGCCCACTGTGTCCTCAAATCCATGTTCTTGGCTGAGAGGAGTGGGACCCGATGTGGTCTTCTGTTGTTGCGGTCAGTCCACCTCAAAATTTCAAATTTGTTGTGCATCATGAATGGCTTTTCTGTTCAGCGTGGTTGTAAAGAGTGGTTATTTGAGTTACTGTAGCCTTCCTGTCAACTCAAATCAGTCTGCTTAAATCATTCTCCTCTGACCTCTATCATCAACAGGCCGCTTCCGCCCACAGAACAGCCACTCACTGGATGTTTTTTGTTTTTCGCACCATTCTGCATAAACTCGAGAGACTTGTTATGTGACAATCCCAGGAGATCAGCTTCTGAAATACAAACGACGACAACCAAAGTCACTTAGATCACATTAATCCATTCTGATGTTTGATGTGAAAATGAACTGAAGCGCTTGACCAGTATCTCGCGTATTTTTCTGCACTGCTGCGACACCATTGGCCGAATGGATAATAGCATGAATAACACCAGTGTAGTGTTTTTAAAAACCCAGTATCTACCTATCTGCATTCCAACCTGAGATAACCACATAGCACACTTCTTAGCAGCATGCTTCACAGCCGAGTGCAACAAGCTAATCTCATCAACGAGGTGTTTTCCGACAGACAAAGCACCAACTGTGGCCTCCCCTCATGGAGGTACAGAGGAGTCGTGAACCCACTGTCACGAGTCAAATGTGCTAATACCTGCTACGCCACGTCTTAAGCTTACCCAGGCTTAAATAATCGATTGACCTCATTTTCAATAACTGGGGGTACTTCCAGTCCAATGCTTAATTCGCTGGCTGTGGATGAGGCAGCCATCTGAACTGGAAAGCCTCTAAGCATGCTGTGTGCTCACCTGAGCAGCAAACACACAAGCAAGGAGAATGAGGCGAGAGATTTCACACACATGCCCATGTCCTTAGCTAGCATCCATCCTGATTAGCATGCAAAAACAAAACCACAAGCAGTCTACATTGGGTCAGTTCCAGGTTGAACCAGTAACTACCTAAACTAACTAAATAAATAAATAAATAAATAAATAAAGTCCATTCACATCCGGCGTCACCGTGAGTCTGTGATAGTGCCATTTTGGCTCCTTGTGAATGAAGGGGGGGGGGGATGAATACCAGCAGCTGATGTTTGTAAGGGACGATTGTTTAAAGCAAAACTCACATCATCCCACTCACTCAGTGTTTTCTTTTTTAATCCTTTTTATATTCTCAAGCTCAAGTCAGACCTGTCTTCTTCTACAGATCTGATTTATTAGCTTGTCAAAGGAAGAATTGTTGGAGAAGGCAATCAAAAAGCACTTACTGAGCCCTGGCAAAAAAAAAAAAATAATAAATGTTTTTTTTACAGCTTTTTCACTGGTTAATTTGTGCTACTCCCATGGAGGGGGCTGGCAAAGTGTTTGATGAGGCATAAAATGATGATAAATGAATTTATTGCCCTGCTGCTCATCAAATGGTGGTAGTATATATACTCCTTTTTTATTTTTCTGGAAACAAGCCACGCTGATCTCGTCAGTCTCCGGCTGAGATCGGGCACCGAGGTATTTCAAGTCTTGGCAAAACTTACTGAGGGTCAGAATGAAAACAAGTGAACCAGTGCCAGTGGATGGAAGAGGAGGAGTAAAAAGAGGATGGGGGGGAGGGACTGGGGCAGGACAGGACAGGACAAAGGACAGTTTAATAGGTTAAACTGGAAACAGGAGTAAAGTCGTTGCTGCAAGGGACACATGCTCTTGTCTTTCAGCTTCTGATCAACGTGTGGGAAAAGACTGGAGTAACCAGATAACCCTCCCTCCCTTTTTCTTTCTCTGTCTTTCTCTTTTGACTCTCTCAGGCAAGCGGAGTCAAAAAAAAAAAAACAAAGCTCCCAGCTAACAATATATCTGCCAGTGAATTAATTAGAAAACAACACGAACACACACCAGTGAAGAAACAAGTGGCATGTTGTCAGATGAGTGGCGAGAGAAGAAATATTCCATTATGGCACTTACACAAGTGCCCACTCTCATTCCCAACCATGATTAACGACCAGCGAAGGGGAGAGTGAGGGTGAGGGTATCGAAGCGGTCGCCATGGGGTCAAAAGCAGTTCTGCATATTTGCTAAATAAGCTCTCGGCCCTGACTGCTTGTCCCACAAATCAAAGCTGTTGCAATTCTGCTCCACATAGTTTAGACATTTACACTTGATTGCTCCATCTCTCTCTCTCTCTCTCTCTCTCTCTCTTCTCTCTCTTTGTCTGTGTAATTGTCGATGATTAAATCTTCACATATTCTTCTGCCAGCGTTGGCGAGAGAAAAATGAATTGCTGTACTTTTTTGCTGCTGGACTGCCACCTCTTCTCGCTCTCATTCTCTTTTCTGTTCCCTCCATCATTAGGTTAGTCCTTTAAATACTTCAAAGCCCTACTTATTTTTGCACAGTAAATCCATGAAAGCAATTACATGCAGACTCGGTAAGGGGTGTAGAATCGTAAGGGCTGCAGCATTAGATAATGAGGCGTCTCTGTGCCATAAGAGTGCTACAAAGTAGAGTTGCTGCTACAAAGTTTTCGTCAAACTGGCACAGCTAATACAACGACGCTTGGACAGGTTAGCTATCAGGGGCTGATTTGTCAGGAAACACGGCAAGGTACTTTTTCAATTCTAACTGCTAGTTATACATTAAGTGTTGTAAACTTTAGAAACATTATTCTATGCATTTACTGCCAGGAGGCCATATGGGTGGAGCAAGAAACTGAAATAAGCGCATTCCCCCTTGACAGAAAGAATTAAATTTTGTCAAACAAAAATGAAAAACATTAACATTCAACAGAGGCAGGAGTAGTCAGTCGTTCCCCCACCCATTGACAGGAAGCTAATCAAGGGAATCAGAATATGCAGATAATCTCCAATAAATTTTTCATGAACACATTTCAGTGTAATCTCAATGAAGAGGCAGAAATGCGAGAGATGAAAGCGGTTATTAAACAAAAGATGGAATCATCAGACTGAGAAACGGCGCTCAAAACGATCTTTTCAAACGAGCGTTTTGCGTGACAATGCATTTCAATTTTCCCAACAGCATCAACATGGAAGATATTTAAATGCTGTGCGGATCTTTACTCGCCTATGTCAAAACCAACAGACATACGACTCACTTCGTACAATCCAGTGCAGATCCCAAACACGGCAATGTGCTGTGCAGGTAAAAAAAATAAAAAATATGGACGTGACCAACTGACAAGTATTGCAATAATGACTTTGCAACTATTTCACCCTTTCAGGAATTCAGAGGATGTGGGTATATTTACTTAAACAGTGTGTTTGGTAATATTTAACAATATTATCAGCTGAACTCTTATCCAACACTCACGCAGACAGACACACTCAAATAATAAAAAAGAATAGTAATAATAACAAATGAGGATATCAATTCAGCATTCCATTTGGTAATCTAAAGCATTCTTCTTTACCTAAACAATTGATAAATCATTAAATCCACAAAAGAACCAAAGGTGAAACTGATTCACTATTTATACAAACCAACGTTATCACACTTACAAATTCTTAACAATTACAAAACGTACAGTCTTGTGAAAAGTTTTAAAAAGGTTAACGTTAGGGTTAAGGGTGGAGTGAGTGTTTTTTGAATCTTTTAGATTGATTTCGTGCTGATATTGTGCACGTTTCTGGCCACAACTTTTAGGATTCTGAAGCTTATGGCCAGAAAAGTGCACATTCACACTGCTCCTCCTCTTTTTCCCCCACATATACAGTATGTGCACTGGTTTCTGATGGGTATACAAACTTTTAAACACCATGACTCAATAAGGTTCTTAGAGCAATATATACATATAAAATAAAATGAGTTCCCAGCATCATATATTCAAATGTTATTCCTAGTTCCATTTTGAAGAGGAAATTATTAGTGGTGAGTAAATATGATACGATACGCATGCATGTATTCCAACAGGCTGCAGAAACACTCCGTCAAACGGCTTCTTTCTGTGAAAGTACATACTTTTGCCGCAGTTAGTGATGATAAAGTACCAGAGGCTCCAGCAAAAGCTACTCAATACCATGGAAACACCCAACACACTCCTAAAACACTCTGAATTAATGAATATTATAAAAACAGAAGGCTTTTTATTTTTGTTTTTGGTATCGGACCAGTTTTTCGACTGCTCTCTATAGAAAGATTTTCTGACACTTTTAAAGTTAAAGATGACGTTTTGGCACCTTTAGTAAAGAGAAGAGAAACAGAACAGGTATTAAACCAAGGTATAAAATGTTCCGGATTGGCAATAGCACACGTTTTGGGTGTGTCTAGTTAGACGAAGTTCATTATGTTAGCCCTGAGACATCACCACACACAACCAAATACATGTAGATACTGCTGTACACTAATACACAGTCAAATCTAAAGGTGTGGATTCATTTTCTTCAACAGCAGCTCTGACCGTTCTGGCTTTAGCATTAACGACAGGTTTATATTAATGCTCTTGCTCTAATATGTTATTGTTTCTATAGTAGCAGCTCATTGGACAGCACAAGAACTTGTATGGTGACTGCATCACATAATCTATGCGTTTTTGTAAAATTGAGATATGTCTAAAGGTTTATGTCATACTTATAGAAGGAGTCTCCGGTGTCAGTGCTTTGTAACAGTAAGTTTTCCACCACACGTGAGGGAAGGACTCTATAGCTGCTATAACATAAGTGATAACAGGAACTGACTTATCGTAAGGATGTTTCTGAACTTTAAAGTAACTATAAATGGTTAAAAAGAATAGCATGGTCTTCATTATTAAACAACAACAAAAAAAACCTTAATTGTTGGGAAATCGCTGTGGCACAGTATAAAGTAGCTGTTATAAGAAAATAACCACCTTTAGGCTGCTAATAGTAACTCTGCTTCACGTCCAGCCCTATCACACCACCCCGACGTGGATTATTTCTCCATTTCTGCATGGTCTGCGTATGTTATTCCTGACTTCTATAAGCAAAACAGAATTTAAACAAACAAAGTATGAGAGCTAGATATTTGCTAGGCTTTTTTTTTTTTTTTTTCAGTTCCATCATTAAACAGAGATGAAGTCACTCCTCAAATGAGGTCGAGACTCTTTTGATTCATGTATCAAAAAGACAGCCATGACGAGAAAACACACAAACACTACACGCGCACTCACACACAAAACTGACACACTATCACAATCTCCAGAGAGCTAACATAGTTTACCACAGTATGATGTAATCCCTATGGCATTAAAACACACACACACACACACACACACACACACACACACACACACACACACACACACACACACACACACACACACACACACACACACACAATTATACACACTTTCAATAAAGAAAAGCATCATGTTGCATATCACTTGGTAACATTAAAAAAGAGGTCTTTGTGTGGTTTGCTAAGCTATGCTGCTTGAGGCATGATTAATAAGGCTGCCTGTCAGAATAATTAATATTCAATGAACTCAGAGTGGATGTCTGCGGGCCTCAGCGACTTCACGAGGGATAGGCCTGAACAAGGAAGCCCTCTGGAAAATTCCTGCACATCACACACTCACTCACACACACACACACACACACACACACCTTGCACATCTGCTGTGTGTTTTGGAGTGTTACACTGCTTGACTTTTTGACAGACACAGTGGGATTGACACCTCTGTGTACCAAACCAATCTGACTTTGCTAAAAAATAGATACTTACACAGATGGACAGAGCGATAAGACGTCAAGGGGTCTGCATAGGGAAAGGCATGAGCTATTCTCTCTATTCGCTCTATTTTGGCAATATGACTCTGTGATATGTGAGCTGTGTTTTGCTGCATGAGAAATGGTGTTTAACAGCATGAGGAGCTTTGCCTTTTTTTTTTTTTCAAGACTATTGTGTTACATTTTAAACTGCTCAAAGCAAAAACATGTCACTGTAGCTACCGGCATCTATTATTTATTTACTCTTACTGTATAGAGTTACGGATATATTGTTATTAAGATGTCACCATATCTTATTTGCTGTGCTTAACGTACAGCTTAAAATACACATTTTAGGTGTGCTTTATTCTTCCTCTTGGTGGTTTATTATCTGCACCAGTCCCATACCTAATATACTAGCAACTCGGTTAATATATGGGAGTGGGGTATTGTAACAACAACAATATACACTGAATCGCAAATGAATATTATATACATCTTCCTTTTAGCTACACTCGTTTTCCATTTTTAGTACTTCCACCTACACTTTGCACTCAGCCAGCTCACCTAGTAGATAAATGGCAAATGTGCACTTATATAGCGGTGTCTCAATGGGTGTCTCATTCACCCATTCACACACACACCAATGGTAGCAGAGCTGCCATGCAAGGCGCTAGCTTAGGGTTCAGTGTCTTGCCCAAGGACACTTCAGCATGTGGAGTCACCCGGGCCGGGAATCGAACCGCCAACCCTACGATTAGTGGACAACCCACTCTACCAACTGCGCCACAGCCGCCCCGGTAGATGTTTCTAGCAATACACTGTATGGAAAAATGAAACACTGGGTAGTGTGCTGTTTTGGGAAAATAATAAATGACACTGTGGCCAATGACATGAAGCTGAGGTTCTGCTACTACCCTGAAGTGAATTATTTTACAATAACAGAATATTCCAGAGTGTTTTATTCCTCTTACACAACAGAGATCTGTCAAGGATTGCAATATTTCCATTTGTTGAAGAATGTCATACTTTAACCAATTATAGTTACACCGTGGAGCTGTCTGACCTGGTGGAGAAATGATGTGGGCTAAGGAACAGAAAGCTCCTTACAGTAATAACAACTTCCTCCATTTTTGAATCGCCCTGAAAGATGTGACCTAGCACTACTGCCTTGTTTTCTACTGACAGGTTCATCGGGCTATGGTTCGTCTCGAGGAAACTCTATGCAAATTGAATTCTGATGAAGTGGATGCGAAATTAACTGCTTCTGGAAATCCTATGTCTGAGTATTGTTTCCTCTTCCATTCACCACACCTTTTTCACCAGGTGCATTTTATTCGTGCCTGGTGTGACTGCTGCTTTAGATTCTGATCTGCTGTAGGAGTTCTTTCCTCTAATATGCTCCAAGACAGCATTTGAAAGATGCACTGCAGATCTGCTCTGGCATTACACAAAATGGTTCAAATGCCTGGCACAGTCTAGGAGAGAGAGAGAGAGAGAGAGAGAGAGCATACTTCATCAAGATTTACAACTTCCCCCTGAAATTATGATCTGAAATGCTCAGTGCACTCATAATCTGAGACAAGATCATATTCATTTTCGACTGATCTTTGAATCAGATCAAATTATAACCACATTACCACAAGCGTTTGAATGCAGACTCAAAATGCAATCCTCGTCACTGATTTAAGGTGTCATAATAGAGTTTCTGATTTGCACACATGCTGACACACACACACACACACACACTCGCACATACACTCACTACTCACTATCCTATCACGTATGTTTCAACTTGTCAACAGTCTTAAGTTTCTGCCCGCTCCAACATTAACCAGACGGATCTCTGTCTGTAGGGCGGGTCAAAGTTAGTGCGAATTCCTCTGCGGCTATGTTTACACATAAACATGTCCAAAAGTTCATAAACAAGGCAAATCGACACCGTACACCTTCGCAGCACACACCAGGCAATTACAGCAAACCCACACGCTATGAGCGATGTGATGAGAAGAATTGCGGTGAGTCGGGAAGGCGAGGACAGCTGAAGTGGAGGCGCTTGTGTTTTGAGGAATGATACGACAAAACACTGAACTCATCCTTCACCTACTGTTTATCACCCCCTCGTCATCGGCATTCCAGGTCTACGTGCCCTGCCAATCATCCACGTCAACGCAGACAGAACTCGTCTTTCTCTCAGTATACTGTATTTATAAATCCTCTTTTTTTCCACTCTCTTACAGTCGCTTTCTGACACAACCCTGTGATTACGTAAAATGCTGTCTCTCTGGTTTGTTTGTATGTTTGATTGCAGCCGAATGTTGTGTCTCTCGCTCTAGTGCATGTATATTAAAACAGTCGCAATGTGGTATAATCAGACACTTAACCACTCTCGGGGCAGACAGGCCTAGCAGCACCGCCACAGGAAATTGTTCCCAGTTAGCATGATTATCTAGTAACCAGAGGACTTGAGGCCCAGTGTACAAACACACACAAACAAACACTCCTATATTAACTCAAATTAATGATCTAAAGCTGAGAGAATTCTGGATGTTCAGTTAGCACCAAAACATTCACAAATCACTGGACTTTGCATATATTCACAACTATTAAATCTTTATTTTTGATTTTTTTATACTGATTTCGAAAAACTTTATTTCAACTTAAGCACCGTGACTCGGAGTGTCGTATTCTTTAACGGCAGTCTTCACAAAAAAAAAAAAAAAACAAGCGTTGGTATTTACACTCAGCAAAATTTCCTGGAATAAAAGCTAAACCTTTATTATTTTTATTATTAAACTACTTCAGTATAAGCTAAGGCTGTAATCTCTTTCATTTTTATATAAAAGGAACCAAATTTAACTGAAAACACACAAACCATTCTCTCATGATTATGCATCCGACTACCACATGTTGCCGCCTGGTCTACTAAACCCCACCACACTACATACAATACTCATGTGTGTAAGAACATGCTCCTGTGCTCATCTTTCCTCATGATCTTAATGGGTGAAGGCACACAATAAAAGCAGCCGTGGAAATAATTAAAGATAGTGTACGGTAATGTGTTCAGTGGCGGCGCTTGCTACACCACTCATTTACTTTACTCTAATGACTTGGGGAAGAGCAATAAAATGGAGAAGGCAATAAAGAGTGAGGCACAGAGCGGCAGGCAATATTGTTTAAGAATTAAACGCCCCAAATATCTTCGGGAAATAAGATTGTTTTGCTGCGGATGGGGCCTAATTGACTCAGTCACGGCGGTTTGACGGGAAAAAGGTTTTCATGCTTTAGGAGGCTTGGCTCCATTTGTCTCAACCACAGTGATCATGGTGCAGACGAGTCTCGCTTTCTCTCAGTGTCTTTTTTCTCTAACAAGACCAAATACTTAAACTAATAGTGGCTTAGTTGTTAGCACAACCTACAGGGTTGGGGGTTCTATTCTACTCCTTGGTGGGGTTTTTTTTTTTTTTTTTTGGGGTTTTTTTTTTTTTTTCCGTTTGTCCTGTGTTTTTCCTCCCCAGTCCAAAGACATGAGTTGTAGGCTGATTTGAATTTCGAAATTGTCTGTAGTGTGAGTGTGTGTGATTGTGTCCTACAATGTTTTGGCACCCCAACTTGTGCGCCAAGTTCCCTGGGATAGACTACCGGCTCCCCGTGACCCTGTGCAGGATAAATGGTACAGAAAACAGAACTGTCCTTTGGATGCTAGTGAAGCACAGTTAATGTATTTGCTAATTCTATTCAAAAAAAAAAAAACAACAACAACAACAACAACAACAAAAAACCCTTATTTGTTTAAGAACTTTAACTCTCTCACAAAATGTTGAAAAATCATTCTAAAATAGCTTCATTGTGTAAAAGTTACAATGGCTAAATGGCACAGCAGTTGTGGAATCTCTTATATCATGACACGTTTGTTGTCAGTGTAAAAAAAAATGAAAAAGATTTTCTTTAGATTTCATACAAGCCGTAAAAAAGGTACGAATGCCAACCCTTACCGCCCCTTACCATAATATTCTACTTCGTAACTTTTCATACACATTAAGTAATTTAAATTGTTCATAATTTTAAAGTGTAAGAAATACTTACTAAATAAAAGTCTTATATTGATAATTATGCAACGTATGCAAAGCTGATTGGATGGGTTCATTGGGGAGGGGGGTTATGGGGGGGGGTTGAGTTGGGTTGAAGGGGTTGAGTAATCCACCAATCACTACACTCTACAGTTTTGTATGATCTGACTTGGGTATTACTGTATGCCATTTCAACTGAAACAGTATCCTGCAATTCTGAAAAGAAGCTATTGGACAAAGACAGCGTGATATTTGCACACAAATGGCCTGTGTTATATAACAGCTGAATTGATGGCTTGTCCTTCGCTTTATCCAGATAAAAGATGAGTCACTTAGTATCAATTACAGAGTCTCGTCTACAGC
Organism: Ameiurus melas; assembly: GCA_012411365.1. Classification (NCBI taxonomy): domain Eukaryota; kingdom Metazoa; phylum Chordata; class Actinopteri; order Siluriformes; family Ictaluridae; genus Ameiurus; species Ameiurus melas. Next base: position 5,072,032 of record CM022754.1, read on the forward strand.
CAGGGGCAACTGCGTAATCCCCCTTAACCCACACTCCCACCATACACACACAGACAATGACCGTGTGATACACAACACACGGCTACAAAAGAAGGGTGTATGGGCAACTCCGCACCACCCTGCCACCCTGCAGCCATGCTGAGATTCAGCCATCTCTCTGCATCTCAGATATCCCTATACGTGTGTGTGTGTGTGTTACCTAAAAAAAAAAAAAACTGGGTGTGTTTTACGGACAGGTGCATGCTATATGGTTTGATGGCTACAGGTGGCACCAGTGTGGTGTCTGGACTGGCTGACTCCACTGAGCTTGAAAGGGTGCCATGATGGTTTAGGCAAGCCGTATTATGTAGAGAATGTAACAATGGACACTGTGACAAGGCATATAATAAGTAATTGGGGACTCTGAGCCAGGATTTTCTTCATCGCGATCATTAGGCCGGAGACTTGATTATGTTTCACTCAGCACATCCCAAAGAGTACACACTTTGAGCTTTATTTAAAGGCTTTGTTTTTTTAAGGGCCTTAAATTGCCCAAAGACTCAGTTTCAGTTTACTTATGACATATTGTACAAGTTCACCAACTCTCCAGTGTTCCATCAAGCTCACTACACACACACACACACACACACACACACACACACACATAAAGTCAGGATTTAACTTTACTTGCTCTGCTCTGGAATTTTCATTATGTAAAAGTGGATAAAATACAAACTCAGCCCTGTAAATTTATAGCTCACTGCTCTCTGCCATTAAAAATATGACTGTTTTCAGTCTGCATGCTGAAACCGGAGTAAGAAAATAGACCAGACCACAGAGTTTACACTGCCACACCACAACAGCAGCGAGCTCTCAGCAAGATTGTGCAACACACACACACACACACACACACACGCACAGAACACCAATGAGACTGTAAAAGTAGAGAAATGCCACACACTGGTATACATATACATTTGTGTGTGTGTATATATATATATATATGTTCTTTTGTGTAATTTATACTTTGTTTGGACAAAGTGTGCTTAGTCTTTTAGTTTCTATAAGTCTATTTTTGCATTTTTTTTTGGGGGGGGGGGTGGATGCTAAAGTAAATAATCCACCTCGTTCTCCTTCGTGACTGTACTTTCGTGATTGTATTTCACATGTGCCTTCTCGGTCACTTCTGATGACGTTATGGATGTATCTGAAAAATTTAAATCCAAATGCAGATCAAATCTAGGGGATGCGTTACTCTGTGTACTCACCGTGCATGACTGTCACTGCTAGGCTGCATGAATCACTCTAGGCTAGAAAGAAATCAGCCCCATCCTTGCTTCTAGTAACTTCTTACCATTCTGTATATTTTTCTCCCCATCATTGATTTTGCTGTTGTACTCGCTTCCACAAAAGGACATTTTCTGCTTTAAAACATTTCTTAATGGCAAAAAATCTGATGTGGATGCCAAAAATGTATAACCGCACACTCATAATTCCTTTTTACTTCTTTGTTGCTTTTGGCTTCATCTTGACGCTAGTATATCATCCCACAATAACGTCTCTGAAAGCCATAACAGCTTTAATGATTATCAAATGTGTCCCTTCATTCCTTTGTGCCTTTGTCATTCATGTCTCCTAATCACGGCCTGGTTTACAAGATGTTGCCGTTTTATTTATTTATTTATTTTTATTTATTTATTTATTTATTTATTTTTTATACGGCTCCTTTCCCATAATCCTTCATTTTTTCCCCTTTATTTGTCTTTTCCTTCACTCCAAAGAGACAGCTGCTCTTCAGAGGAGGAGAGCAACACGTCCACACAGCAGATAATCTGCAGCTTCAGTTCGTTCAATGAGACGAGTTTCGTGTAGCTACATGATGACTCAACACAGTAATTCTGTCATTAAGAGCTAATGCGCCCATGGCCTTCACTACCACATTCTCTCTCTCTCTCTCTCTCTCTCTCTCTCTCTCTCTCTCTCTCTCTCTCTCTCTCTCTCTCTCTCTCTCTCTCTAGACACACAAATGCATACAGATCCAGAGCTGTGGTGGTTCTAAGGGCAGACTGAGGGCAGACACAGGGCAGACTGGTGCCAGATCCCAGTGTAAGAGAAAGATACTAATCAAAGCAGTGGGTAAGACTGACGTGGTTGCAATAACTTTATGTATGAGAAAACAGAAGGACCAAAAATCCGATGTTAGAATGGCTAGCTTGTGTTTTTCAGTATCATTTTAAGAATGAATAAAGTCTGTGAAATGCTTCACATGCTAATATTTTTTTTTATTTTTTAATATCTTTAATGAAATCTCCAGCCAAATTAAACACGACTGTGTTGAAATATTTGTGACGTGTTGCTAAGTGTTTATCTTCTATTTTCGGTTTTTCTGAGACATTAATGGTTCCCTGCATCCCAATTGGTATACTTGTACTATGTACTAAAATTATGTACTCTTTATGTGATGAAAAAGTACATACTTTTGAGTGTGTATTAAAAGAGTCTGCAAGTACTAGGCCATACTTTTTTGCCTGGAGGAGAACACTGTCACCGTAAACAAACTCCTCATTGCATTTCAGCTTTTCTTCATTCATCATTCCTTACAGAATTTATACGATATAATTTAATGTCTAAGTCCCTTGATTTATTTTTCCACATTTCATGTACACCTTTCTAATGTGTACCCTTAAATTCAGAGAAGCAAACCTTTCTCACGCAATGAGTTGTGGGTAATATTACCTAAAAAATAAAGTGTCCATGGATCCACACTTTGTAAAATTGACAAGAAATAGTAGACCATCTGGGTACCTCTGGGATACTCATGTCAACATACTATAATTTGGGACATTCTCATCTCAGATACTATTTAGTACAGATAGAAGGCGAATTGTGATGAAGGGGTTGTCCGTGACAGTAACGTTACAGGATGGCATTGTTAGCATAGATACGACAGAACGTAAATACGAGATCTCAAAAATAAAGGATAACAGTCAACAACTCGCCAATTTCCCGTGGTATCATTTTAATAAGAAATTCAACGTCAAATGAAAAATTCTATGAGATTCTCTAGAACTTCATCTGTTTGAGCAGAGTGTACAAATGAGAAACTGAAAACGTGAAAGCTGGACAGACTAAAGTTCTAAAGCTCTGCTGCATCACTGTTTACATGCAGCAAAGGCTAAACCCAATGATCAAGGGTTAGTTACGTAACGTGGGTAACGTAGGAAACTGTTCACCAAAGTGAATCTACACTACATGTCAGTTATGTAGCTACCGTTGAAGATCACGTGCTAATTATAAAAGTTTCAGTATGGATTTTTTACTTTAACTACAGATTTAAATCGATGTCAAATAATGTTCATTGTATGTAATAAATAAAACATGCACGGGTGGGATAAACGTCTGGCTTGATTCAGAGGAAGCTATGGCTAAGCCTGCTAGCTGTGTGAGCTGATAGACTAATCTGGAAATATGTATAAAACACGAAGGTGTATTCAAAGCAATGTGTGTTCTACACTGATGGGACAAAGAGGACTGGAAAAACGTTTAGCTCCCCGGGGGGGAAATGAAACGGCTTTTGAATGTAAGAGGAATTAGAGGAAAAGGGTTATGCCTCTTTCTTTTTTTCTGTCCGCACAAAAAAAAAAAAAAAACACAGCATGGCGAAGAGAAAAGGAAGAGTGAGAAGAACTGATAAAACATGCCTCAGCTTGGTTCACACCTGTCTCTCTTAGAACATAACAAACCCACATAATTAAGACAATTTAGACTTGCGAGTTATGTTCCCAAGACACCCACAAAGACAGGCCCTTTAGGCTACACACAGAGAAAGCAACAGAACTAGGTGGAGAGAGAGAGAGAGAGAAAGAAAGAAAGACAGTGATTTAGCTTTGAATGCCAGACAGAAAGTTAGCATAAAGGAAGGACGTAGTTTCACACGAAATGTATTATGCATTGCATATGTTTATGTTCAGTAAGGATTTAGCTAACATAAGCTCGTCTGTAATCCAAACTCTTGTAGGGGATCAGGTTAATGCACAAACCAATGCGTGCACAAGCACACACACACACCTGTTGTCGGACAGCTCTTATGAGTAACCCATGTCAAAGTGCTTGACTGATAATGAAATTGACTGATGGTTAAATCTCACCTGTTTACCTGCAGCTATTCTGCGCCTGTCACTCCCAGCAAAAGGGCCTGTATCCTGCTCCACATCCACCTGCAGCCCTGGGGGAAAGTCTCCACACTCCGTCAAGCCCTCAGATAACCTCACATCTAAACACACATTCTCCGACTTTAAACGGAGATACGGTAAACATGAGTACATTTGTGTTTTCAATCAATCAATCAGTGTGGTGATCTGATTTTCAACGCATCTGCCAGGAACTTTGATATTGCTATTAAATCAGTCTCCAACATATCATTACTGTGCAGTTCCATGAGAACACGCACAAAAACAATGCAAAATAACTGTAGTAGGGCCTGGAGACTTGTTTGGGGGTTGTTCTGACATTGCTTCAACAAGCTCTGATGAAGACATTAATGATTGCAAGCAGGTGGCAAAATGTATGTGGATCATAAAAACAGGTTTGCCACTCCCTTAAAGCGAAATACAATGGAAACATGCTTGGTCAAGCCACCGGTACAAAAGTTGATGAGCCGTCTATGTGCAAATGTAAACATGGTCAAATAGTTCCAGATAAAACAAAACATAAAAGACAAATCAGCGGATTTATTTATTTATTTATTTATTTATTTATTTATTTTCTGCAACAATGACTGAGACAGGAATTCTCTAACGCCCAAGTCAGACAAAATAAAAGCATCCGTCTCGCTCACAGCTATGTCTGGATTCCCTTCTCGGGCAAGATCAACACGTTTAGAGACATCAAAGGCAAACCTGATACCTTAAGTATAAGAAGATTAACACTTGCAGTGATCTGCAGCTTAAGACTCGAAGTCTGCAAAGACTTTTTTTGGCAGCCAGTGCCAGGAGGGACAATCATCCCGTGTCCATGAAATGCCTTTTCAAGTTACAGCCCAGTGTTGCAGGGCTAAAATACGACGAGAAGATTCACCGGATCGAAGCTGCAGGAACATGCTATCAGGAAAAGAAGGTGTAACTGAAAAAAAAAAAAAAGAAGCAAATAACAGCCCTCACAAAACACTATTGTATTGCATTCAACCTGCCTTTTCCACCTCGTGTCACTTTCTTTCATTCAAAGATTATGTCAGGATATAAGTGCACCAATCATGCTGTCAAGTGCCTCTGGCTCTGAGGAAGCAGGTGTTGTAGTTTAACAAATGCACACAAAGACTGACGAATCAAAGCTATACGGTTTTGCTAATGCTCTTGCTGTAGTTCGGCAATTTTATGCTTGGTTCATATTGTCGCTATTCAGCAGACATGTTAAGTCTGAATAACGTCTGTTGAGGAAGACAAAAGGTTGCAGGCATGATACATAATCTGTCAAAAGGTAGTGTCAATTACCAGTTGACTAAATTGTCTGGAACATTGAGCCTATAATTTGGAACAGTTCAAATGTCTAACTACTAATCAGGGTCAGTCCACTCCATTTGCCGGATCCACATCTGTTCAGGGCTTTTCTAAACAATTTACAAATGTTTTTTAAGAACTGATTTTCAAGAAAACCCTTTACATTCTAAGCGTCTGTGTAAAATATATACCTAGCGCCTAAAATACTAAGAACCCGAGTACTAATCTGCAACACAATGACTAATTGCCCCGCACAGATTGTGGGTGTATTGCAAGTGATTTATTAAGAATAACTGGAAGGCAGGTAGAGGGAACAATATTTTAATTATTTTTTTTTGTGCATGTGCTAATTGTTCTTAATAGCTGTGACAAGTATGGATCTGAAAAAGCTCTCTTAGAAATGTAATCTAAAAAGTAACCACACTTAAGAACTTAAGATAATGATATGTTACGAAGGCATATAATACAGGCATGTGATACACCTAGCCAAGCTGTTCAAAATGCAGTACAACATGAATACAAAACAAAACAATAAATAAAACAGGTTTGAGACCTAAATGTGTGTTCTGTTCACAAGGGAACCATTTCACAGGCCCTTTGAAACCTGTTGGCAGTTGAGGTGTGAACCTGTGGGGAAATATAATACGGAAGTTTTCAGAAGATTTGATATTAGATTTCATCCGTTTTGCTTTGGAGATTTTGTAAAAGTTTCTCGCAGTCTTGAGAACAGAATGTTTTGGGTTTTTTTTTTTTTTTCATTCAAATGGCAGAAAGGATTACTCAAATTTAATACTTGCTGTGTGGCTGTTGGTAGTATTCATTTGCACACACACACACACACACACACACAACCACCATACCTAAAGTGATTTTCAGGCTACGTAAAACACACCTTGGGTGCTAAAGTAATCTATATGAATTGAGACCACCCTGTATGTTGGATTTTGTATTCTTAGGTAGAAATTCCCCAATTTGAATGACAGAAACCTCTGTAGACCCTGCTAATACATCAGCTTACAAAATTTCTGCAGGTGTCCTTAAGTTTGTATAAGTTATAAACCATCCATGAATCAAGACCATAAACTAGACCTATCTGCTTAAACTCATCTCAACTCTAGAGGCACGCAATTTATTTTGAACTTTTTCAAACTTTTTATCTGGACGAGAGAGAATGTTCAATGTGATGCTCGCGCTAACATTTTACCCATGCTGCTGTGAAAACCATCCCAGATTCGAAGAAGTAATTTTTGGACCTCATTATATTTTACAGAACCAATGGAATTCAGCAAATAGTCCAGTATGGAGTCATGCCTCCACACTGGAAAAGTTATTACCGTCCAACTGTATCCACAGTGCAGAAATGTAAGGATGGTCCACTAGGTGATGTCCAGATATGTCTATCGTGTTGGACCTGTCATCTTACCAGCATTGTGCTAAAAAAGAATCCAGTGTCTTAGTGTAGGTGACCAGAGTGACTCTAATCCTCTCCCTGTCTCATTCTGTCCCAGGTGGGAGAAGACAGGTGTTAGAGCCATGCTGTCACCCTGCGTCGACCTGCTCTGTACAAGACTCTATGGGCTCATGGGGAGGAAAAAATAAAAAATAAAAAAAGATTCAGCTGCCCTCCTACTGAGAGGCAGTTCTTACAACAGTGCTAGTGTAGCTCAGGTATGTGGATGAATTAGAAGTACCCTATGGTGAGGGAATGCTTGCCTGTGCAAGAGAGAAAAGCCATAGTGGAACAAAAAAAGTAGAATCCCATGACATATACACACAGTGGGAAATAATTTGAGTGTAAAATAGATTATCTACATGAATTTCAGAGTTTCTTAGCGTTTAGTACATCCCCTATTTTGCTTGAATGACCGTGTGCACTCAAGCTGGCATGGACTCCACAAGCTTGTGCAAAACCTTATGATCTGCTAAATCCATCGGAGTGTCGTCTGAACATGTGTTTGAATAGAAGAGATAAAGCATAAGGCGAATCTAAACCTTTTGTACAAAGAAGTTAACATGGTCAATATCACAAAACGCTTACATTTAAATAGGGACCTAGACATGTTACAAAATCATGTAGTCGACATATTGAATCTATGCTTTCTTTGATTGAACTATTTCAAGCTTTGTTTATTTGCAGTTTAATATCCCAGATTTTTTGATATGCCAAATACTATGTTTAGGATATATATGGTACTGTATATGCACTGTGTATATTTATTCATGTTCACTATGTGTACAATATTTCTCTTTCTTTCTAATCTATACAGTGCCACACCAAGCATTTTTACGGTTTTATGATGTTGACATTAATAAATACGCTTGCTAGTATGAAAAATGCTGGGAAAAGTATATACAGAATATAATAATAATAACAATATTAACAACAACAACAATTCCTTAGATTTATATAACGCTTTTCTAGGCACTCAAAGCACTGGATTTCCCCAATATCCTCAACCATCACCAGTGTGTAGCATCCACCTGGACGATGAGACGGCAGCCATAGTGTACCAGAACGTCCAGCACACACTATTGGTGGACAGGAGAGGAAAGTGATGTAGGTAATATATACAGTATGTATTGAGTCTAAAGTAAGACAATGAAAGCCCAAGATTTCATCTCCTAGTGGCTAAGCACATCAGTATCAAAGTCTAATCAAGCTTTTCTCGCTAGCCACAGGGACATAAAGTGAAAGGACATCTTACGATTTGATTCATGAAATATTTGGGAAGAATGAAGCTTTGGATACACAGAACAATACCAGACAAAAAAGACATAAAGTGTGGTATCATGGGAAAACATCTCTGTGCTCTGATTGTTTTTTTTTTTGTTGTTGTTCTCTCTGGAATCACTCTGTCAGAGCGGAATCGCAGCGCTGACCTGGAACAATGTTCTCGTTTGATCAACGCTCTTTTGGTTTCATTCTGTCTGAAAGATGACTTAGGTTTACTCATTATTTATCAGCCGTTACAAAGGAAGAGTGGTGATGAAAATTCATTACACATCAAGTGGAAACCCCAAAAAAGCATATGTTTAACATATTTAACATAAACATATATAACATATGTTTAACAATTCTGGTGACGATTTTTTCGTTGGTACCGATGTCACAGGGGTCCTTGTTATTGATAGCAGAGTTATAATGATGTTTAAAAAGGAGAAAAACAGACACCAATCCCAAACCTGAGTGATGGTAAATGGTCTGAACTTATATAGTGCTTTTATCCAAAGCGCTTTACACTCTGTCTCATCCACCCATAACTGCATGAGCTGCCATGCAAGGTGCCAACTTGCCATCGGGAGTAATTTGGGGTTCAGTGTCCTGCCCAAAGACACTACAGCATGTGGAGTCACATGGGCCGGGAATCAAACAGCCAACCCGATGAATAGTGGGCAACCCGCTCTACCACCTGAGCCATAGCCGCCTAGTGAATACATCCTGATTGCTCTCAGCTTCTCAAAACAAACGCACAGGAGCTTATTTTCTAATACGCAAGGTTCCATGAACATTCAAAGACATGTGAATAGTGGAGACGTTGGTGCAAACGTTGGACTCAAATTTCCAGAATGCAGTACAGCTACATGACAGTTGCATAGAGTTACGACTGAGACTCATTTCGGCTAGTTAGAAATGTACAAAATGACAAGCATGATGGCATTGGGCGTGGTATTAGAATGAACGTTGAAACATTGGAAGCTGATCTGTTTAAATAGAGTGTACAGATGAGTAGGTGAGAGGTGGACAGATTAAGGCCTAAAATAATGCTGCATTGCTCTAAAGTATAGATGAAGCAAGGGCTAAATCATACTTTTGACACTGGTGGTCTGGGGTAGTCGAATGAATGATGATGTTTAACCTAAAAAAAATTAACTCACTGCAAAATAAACCTTGTACATAAGATCAAATGTTCGTGGTGGATTTTTCCTTTAAGGCAGTAAACTGGGAGAATTATGGCAAACCAACACTTGTTGAATGGCACGAGTGCAAAAAAGACACTATTATTTAGCAGACAAGAAAGTTAGGGGCTTGGAGAGAACTGTATCTTGGTTGGGTTCATGTAGACATTACAGATTGTGTGGCGTGGGCGTGTGTTTAAAAATGTGTTTATATACTCAACGTACTACAGCGTTCAGATTCCTACCATTAAATTTGTTTGTGAATGTCAGTTCAGATCTTCATAACTTTGCCTGCGTGTACGGTACACACGTGGGTGAGTGTTAGTGTGTTTGTGTGTTACGCAGTGCTCTCAGACACCTCATTAAGGCTGGGCCAGCCCGAAACAAATTTAGAACAATCCCCAAGCTTTGGCTTGGATAAGAAAAGACTCTCTTATTCCTTCTGGGGGTTTGACAGCTCCGGCCTGCTCACCTCATCTGTTAGACTCTTAAACAGCATGTGTATGCTTGAGCGTGTATGTGTGTGTGGTTCGGATCCCATTACTGCTCAACATACTCCTCTATCTAATACACTCGTGATGGGGTCTGACTGCTGTTCTTCAGCTCACATGCAGTCCTCCATCTGTTTCTTTTCCTATTGTTACTGAGGCATGGTTTACTGATTTACTGACTACTTTCATAAAAAAAGTCAAGGTAATGCAATTGTCTGTATTTGTATCTGTATCTGCTCTAAATATTATATCGTTTATCAATTTTGGAATTAGTCAAAGGTGGGTCTAAGATGTCAGTCTTTCAGTCTGAAACGATAACAAATAGACATTTGAGTAACACATTTTGGAGTTATTGTTTATTGACAACAATACCCACCCAATAAAAAAATGATTAGATTAGGGCAGTGGTGTCTCAACAGTTAAGGCTCTGGATTACTGATTAGAAGGTCGGGGGTTCAAGCCCCAGTACTGCCAATCTGGTACTATTGGGCCCTTGAACAAGGCCCTTAATTCTCCCTGCTCCAGGGGTACAGAATCATGGCTGACCCTGTGCTCTGACCCCAACCTCCTAACAAGCTGGGATATGCAAAAATAAATAATTTAATCGTGCTATGATGTATATGTGACAAATAATATATTTGTCACATATACATAATATATGTGAACATAATATTTTTAACAATTAATTATATGATTGTTTTAAAAACCCAGCAGAGAGATGTTCCTTGTGGATGGACTCATGGACTGCGTGACCTATTGAGGAATAGCTCTAAAAATGAAAAACTATTTACCATGACATTATTAAGAAGAATATAACATTTCAGCATCATCAGAATAATTTCCTACAATTGGGTTACTGTAACATCCAGACTGATTTAAATAAATAAATAGAGACCGTGAGTATTAATCTATGTATGATAATGTTACATAAAAAACTTACAGCAGATGCTGCATGGACTAATGGGTATTCTTTAGAAAATAAGTTTCTATGGGGTTATTCAGATGGTTATGGATGTTTGGATGGAAAGTAAGTTAGTAACCTTCTCAAAGGAAAAGAAGCTCTTAGAAGACACTGCTGTAGTTTTATGCATAGAAACTGTAACCCATGTAGGTGCTAGATTTAATTAGACTACACTTGATTTGACATCTAACTGGTGCAACCGGTTGCTAGGGTCTTTTTTTCTTTCTCTAATAAATGTAATAGAAAATAATATGAGACTGAAATAATTTCAGAGCCAGGTAGTCAGAGACATGATATTTGTGTCAGAAGTAGCAGAGCTCAGTGCTGACAAATGTGATAGTTCTGAGACCTGCATAGGATGGGGTGGATGGACGGATGGATAGATAAACACAGACACATAGGTGTGACAAAGTATATGGACCAACAGATGGATGGCTGAAAGGATGTCTGGAAGAAGAGATTAAGAGTGAGACAGGGTGGAGGACAGGACATGTCCAATTCTCTGTCTCTTTCAGTCCAATCATGGTTCTTCTTTTCATGGTCTCAATCTCCACAACCTGCACTCACCTCTTCATCACCGTCCACACAGGCCGAAATTAACCTTCAGTCACAATTACACATTTAACACTTCACCTTAAGAACAATTACCAGTGCAAAGAGATCTAGCTTCAGCTTCTATTAATTGCTGCTCGAAGTAAAATGTCAGTGCATATGGATTTTCTGCCAGAAGGAGTCTGTGTAAGTGTCCTTCTCTCAGCAGAGAGAGGATCGCTTTCTGAATTATTCATTACAGCTATGAGAGGAGGACACGGTGGCCAAGGCAAAGAATTTAGCAGCAGTTGTGTTTGTCACTGCAGGCAATCCAATCAAATTTCTGGCACTGGAGAGAGGAAAACAGACAAACTGTGTAACTGTGATTTGTGAGAAGCATTAAACAAACTGAATAAAACCAACAACTACAAAGCTTTACAAGGAGAATGTTGAATTAAGTAAACATGAGTTGTTAGGGCAAGCTAATTAGCATGTAATGAGGTAATGATGATATCATTTCCCAAGTGTGATGGAAAGAATTTTTATTCTGGAAAAAAAGAAAGAATTCTAGCAAAATAATGTTCATGCCATGAAGTATGTAAAACTTTATTATTATAATTACAGTATATATTATTATTACTACATTATTATATAATCACATATAGTTAAAATGGTCACTGTTTAAGTATATTTTATTTATTATTTCTAGTACAAATAAAATAAAAAAATAAAGTCTTGCCATCCAAAAAAGGAAACATTTCCAAATTATGTTGTTATTATTATTATTATTATTATTATTATTATTATTATTAATTTCATTGCTATATGGATATATAATAATAGTTTCATTGCTCATTTGCAATAACTTTGTATTTCATATTAAAGCATAATATATATATATATATATATATATATATATATATATATATATATATATATATATATATATATATATATATATATATATATATATACATATATATAAAATTAAGCATTTTGATGAGCATTTTTAATGTTAATAATGTTGCTGTTCAGATGTACTTTGGGTTCGGTTGTGTGGTGATTAGGAGTGTGTCAAGGTGTGTATGAGTGTATTATGTATGCCGGGGTCAGCCAGGGCTGGAAGGAGATTGTCACTTCATTCTCAGGTCACTGAAGAGGTCAGAGGTCACACTGCCACTGACTTATAGCTGTGGCGTGTAGACAGACACAGAGCAGAAATACACACGTGGTCATCAAGACAGAAATCACAATCAGCTAGTCCTCATCAATATATTAATATCAAAGTGTATGTATACTAACATTTAGAAAAAAAAAGTACTAACATTTACTGCATACCAATTTCTTTTTAATTCCTATTAGCATATACTGAGGTAAAAATATATATTGAAATGTTCCTACAGTATATCCATAATTCTTTATATTATTTTTTTATTTTTTCTCCACTACTTTGGCCATTTTGATCACTGATTCCATCTCCGCTGACCAACATTTTCTGTTTTCCTTCCTCAATGATCCACTCATATCCTCTCAGCTCGCCTTTCAGAGCTCAGAGGTGAGAGGAGCCAAAGTGTCTCCTTCAGGAGTTTGTGTCAAATTAGACGTTGATGTTGTGCTTCCAAACCTTAGGATTTGTTATGGGGATGGTACAGAGACGTGTACATGTTTTAATGACATGATACTGAGACGAAAGACTGTGAAAAATGTCATATGAGAAAGAATTGTCAGGAATCGTGAGGGTTTGGAATGGGGAGTAAGTTGAGATTGGACACACATACAGTTTGTGACTTGGAAGGTCAAAAAAGTGGTTCTGTTAGAGAAAAAGACAAACAAGCAAACAGATACACTCACAAACACACACACACACACACACACACACAGGAGTGGTGAGATGAAAAGGAGAGCGAAGGTGAGAGGAGGTGAAGTATTGATCAGCCATTGACAAACACAATAGAAATTTTATATGTGATGTGAGAGGCCCATCCATAATTTATCAGAGGGCAAATGTGAGCGAGGAAAAGAGGGAGTGGATGGGGAGAGAGGACAGGGAATAGGAGCTATTGATTAGAGTAAAGAAGTGCAGGGGCACGCTGCTGCAGCCAGGAGAGACAGCACAGGAAAGCCATTAAGGATGGCAGTGTTACCAGACACGGACAGATGGAGTGAGGGGGGAGAGAGAGAGAGAGAGAGAGAGAAAGAAAGAGAGAGAGAGTGAGAGAGAAGGAAAGAGATAGGAAAATTGGAAATGGAGTTGAATTGAGTGGACGGGGAGAGATAAAGAACGAGAAAGAGAGAGAGAGAGAGACATAAAGACATAAAAATGAGAGAGAGAGAGAGAGAGAGAGAGAGAGAGACCCCAGCCCCCACCCCTTTTCTCCTGTGCCACCTCATGGATCAATATGGCCATGTCAAAACAGAAAATGCATGCTTTTGCTCTTAAGTAAAAGGTGTCTAAGATTTTTAAAAGCATTGATTCGGGACGGGTCGATGGAAATCAGTGCAGATTTTCTCCCATGAAAAGGGGGCAATAACACTCAGCAGATAACCGAGCAACAGAAGGATGGCGGCCGTGGCCGAGGCGGGTCACTGAGAGGAAAGGAGAGGAAAAACACCGCACAGATTAGCCAGAAAGGTCAGCTCGACGTTGGGGTCAAGGACTCACCTCAACCTCAGTTGTCCCCAGTGGAGGAGGATACTCATCTGGGGACAAAACAGAAGGAGAGAATTTTTTTTTACACAGGTGCCAGAGAGAGAGAGAGAGAGAGAGAGAGAGAGAGAGAGAGAGAGAGAGAGAGAGAGAGAGAGAGAGAGAGAGGCAGGCAGGCATTTTACACATTAAAGAACAAGCTTGTCTAGACACTAGCACTCCTCTATATTCTCAAGAGACACTGTAAATGAATTAAATCTCTTTCACTTTTGAATCTGGTGGGCAGACACTCCAAGACAAAAAAAAATGTTAACATAAAAAGATATTCAGCAAAAAGAAGTTGTACCACCGAATAGTTCTACTCTGCATTTATAAATAAATAAATAAATAAATAAATAAATAAATACATTAAAAAGGCTTCACATAAACCCTTTCAACATTGCATATGAAGTTGGCATAACACCCAAATCAACTAGCAAGTTGAGCTTAATTTTGAACATCATGAAAATGGAATTTTAGCTCAATCATGATGTTATGATATAAGACGTAATCTTAATACTCTTATGAGCAGTACTAAGAGATACACTATTTATTAGAGAGAATATACATAACTCTGTCCTCATGGTGATATGGCATGGCCATAAGTTTTCACAAAACTCTTATAAGCAGTAATAAACTGAATAAATTGATTTAAGAACTCAAGAACATAAACTCTGTTGTTATGGTGTCATGGCAGTGTCATTCATAGGCCTTTAATTAATAATGAAGAAACTATTTAAGGGTAGAGAAAATCGATATATCTTTGCTATTTATTGTGGTATGAGATAGTCACAATTATTCATAAATCTCTTATAAGTACACTTTCCTTAAAGGCCAGAGAAAATATACATAACAATGTCATCATGATGTCATGACATTTCCACAGGTATTCACAAAACTCTCATAAGTAGTAATAAGAAACATACTTTACTTATGGGTCAGAAAGAATATACATACCTGGCATTATGATGGTCTGGCATTGCCATAGGTCTTAAAAGTCTTATAATCATAAAACTCATTCATGAAACTCTTATAATTGATGATGCGAACTTCAAATACACACAGTTAGAAAAAAACTTTTACTTATGAGTCAGAGAAATTATACATAACTCGGGTTTATGGTTGCATGGCATTTTCATAAACATACATAAAACTCATAAGAAGCAATATTAATAATAATAAAGAGCAAACTTTACTTAAAGTTTGAAAAAGAAATCTACATAGCGCATCATGGCATCGTATTTATAAGCAGTAACAAGAAACACAATTTACTAATGGCTCAGAGAAAGTGTACATAACTTTGGCAATATTTTTGTTAC
This sequence comes from Ameiurus melas, assembly GCA_012411365.1. Classification (NCBI taxonomy): domain Eukaryota; kingdom Metazoa; phylum Chordata; class Actinopteri; order Siluriformes; family Ictaluridae; genus Ameiurus; species Ameiurus melas. The sequence goes on from CM022754.1 coordinate 5,087,391, forward strand.
AATTTTATTCTCACTAGCTGTCACGTCATTATTATGATGTGAATTACTAAAGGTTGAATGAGCCATAAAGTCAGTTGTTATGACATTATAACATGTCAGAACACATCCTTGTGTCGACAAAAATCTATACCAGTCGACTCCTGATGAAAGAAAGCAGCCTTTATGTTAGCCAATGATTATTGGAATTCATCTTTTTGTATGTCTACGTAGGCTCATGCCAGCTGTCATGTAGGGTTTGCTGTATGTAAGGCTGTATGTAGATGGCCCAAGAATGACCAGATGCAAATTAGAATGGGAATATGTTCGAGTAGTTAAGTACATAAAGAAATTGTAATATTTTGTATCACTTGATTGCAGAAAGCGCTCAGGAATCATCGGATGCGAGTAAAAGAGAGCGGAACCAGACAGAGTGAATCATGTCTCGTAATCAGAAACAAATATCACTCTGGCCACAAGAAGAGTGCCTTCACTGTGGATCCTGCAAATTTTATTCTCAGACTGGTTAGCCACTAGCGCGGCCGCAAGACAACGGAAACACGGCGATGATTAGCAGAGACGGGGTGCGGTCCCGGCACACAGCCCAAAGTCCCAGAGCTACCCAAAGTACATGCTATTTGCAAGCTTTAATAAAATAAACAGTGGCAGCCTTCCTTCTCAGGCCTCCTATTTCAAGAAAAGAGTAAAGAACCAAGAATCAGAAGAGCAAGCTAGTTTTAATTTTCTGTGTGGCTTCTGAAAGTAAATTACATTACAGAAAAAAAAAAAAAGATAGCTCTTCTGAGATATACTATACACACACACACACATATATGTATAGTAAGTACAAGTCACTGACTCGGCCTTGTCCTGATTCGATTGCTACCTCAGAAAGTCTTGTACACTCTTGTTGGCCATTAGTTAATAGTGTCATATCAGTTTGCAGATGGAGAAAGAAGACGCTGGATGTGACTGAGGGACGCCTGAGTGCTCTCTGAGCATTGTCCATGCCACTTGATCTGGGCAGGAGAGTGGTGATGACGGTGCGCAATGCTACCGGGTGATATTTGAGGAGAAGCCTGATAGAAAGGTCACAACCTACCCTGGTTGTGACACAGAAAGAGAGAGCGAGAGCGACAGGGAAAGCGAGAAACAGCAGGGGGCAGTCTGGACTTCCTGTAGCACTTCCTGTGGCTCAAATAATTCTAGGAGCGAATAGTGATTCAATGTATTAATTTAACGCAGATAATTCCAGTGGTTGTATTATAGTCCGAGTTATTTGACTTAAAATGTGTGCTGTAAAGGACATTGTTGGATTACGGTTGAATTATGGTGACCCTTGCTTGGGTTTTCATTTGTGTCAACTGAGGAGATGTTTATGTACAGTAACATCCATGGAAGGAGTATTTGTGTGTCCGTGAGAGTGAAGAAGGTTGGAAGAAATTGACGATATAATACCAAAACTTTCTAAAGAGTGACTACTTTTAAAGAACCTTTTTGGCGTGACAGATCCACAACCGATGCTCACGATTCAAACAAATCTAGAGCTGCGGTATTAAACACGAGACAAGATTTCCACAAATACATCCATATTAATAGCTCTCCTCTCAGCTGCGGCTGAGGATAATTGGCCAGACATGTTGGAGGGGCTGTGCACGCAGCTCAGGCAGCTCCCGGCATCATAAATGCAGATGTTAGAGACCTGATTAGATCTTGGTCTTAACATATGTTTTCAGCTGCCCCCTTTCATTAGTGCTGGGCACGATGCATGCAGAAATCAAAGACTATTAAAGACATTAGGATAAGAAAAACACCCGATAGCACAATTAAGGAAATTAAATTGTATACATTAGAGTTGGAGTGTAATAGAATAAAAGAATCATGCTGTAATTGAAATGCACTTAAAAAGGATCATGCTGACAAAGACAATTGTATCAAGGCAGTAACAGAGTACCCACATGCATCCATACACACACACACACACATCAGCATCTTCCACTAGATTTCCTTGTTAAATCCAACGGAAGTGAAAGAGCGAGGGCATTGACTGGCAGTCTGAAAGAATCAGTGCGCATTGGGGCATCTCAAACGCAGATAATCATTTTAGAGCCAGCTCGTCACCCCTGCCTGTGGCCGTTAAAGAACATTTCAAGATCAGGATGCATTAAAACGGGTTAAAAATAAAAGGGCAGGGCAATTATTAGAACCTCATCACAGGACAGTCACAGGAGACAAGTCATTTCTTTCTGAAGTCTTTTGGAGCATAAAAGATTAACCGTAATTTCTGAATGATTAAGACTGCGTAATAACATCTTATCATGGTCTGAAGTGAGTCTCATGAATGCTTTTTGTGTTGTTTTTGAGTGAGTTTGTATGAACATATGGAGCTGTATGATATGTAAGGTCAATATAGTGATAGTAGCTACTATTAAGCTATGTAGCTGCTATACTGTTTATTAATAATGAACTTTCTTTTCAATTCCCACTGCAGCAATTTGGAGTTAAAGACTCTATGTTTTTTTTTTTAATTATTATTATTATTTTAATTATTTGTTAGTTAATGCCCCTGGTCATTTTGTGCATGAAAAATTAATTTTAAGTGTTTTAGTTGTTGCTTTTGTATTTGTTTATGTAAGTTTTAACCACATTTTTGTCAATATTTTATTAGAACTTTTCATGTGACAACATTGAAGAAATGACACTTTGCTACAATGTAAAGTAGTGAGTGTACAGCTTGTGTAACAGTGTAAATTTGATGTCTCCTCAAAATAACTCAACACACAGCCATTAATGTGTAAACTGCTGGCAACAAAAGTGAGTACACCCCTAAATGAAAATGTCCAATTTGGGCCCAAAGTGTCAATATTTTGTGTGGCCACAATTATTTTCAAACACTGCCTGGGCATGGAGTTTACCAAAGCTCCGCAGGTTGCCACTGGAGTCCTTTTCCACTCCTCCATGACGACATTACGGAGCTGGTGGATGTTAGAGACCTTGTGCTCCTCCACCTCCACCTTCCGTTTGAGGATGCCCCACAGATTCTCAATAGGGTTTAGGTCTGGAGACATGCTTGGCCAGTCCATCAACTTCACCCTCAGCTTCTTTAGCAAGGGAGTGGTGGTCTTGGAGGTGTGTTTGGGGTCGTAATCATGCTGGAATACTACATACTGATCATGCTCTGCTTCAGTATGTCACAGTACATGTTGGCATTCAGGGTTCCGTCAATGAACTGTAGCTCCCCAGTGCCGGCAGCACTCATGCAGCCCCAGACCATGACACTCCCACCATCATGCTTGACTGTAGGCAAGACACACTTGTCTTTGTACTCCTCACCTGGTTGCCACCACACACGCTTGACACCATCTGAACGAAATAAGTTTACCTTGCCACAGGACATGGTTCCAGTAATTCATGTCCTTGGTCTGCTTGTCTTCAGCAAACTGTTTGCGGGCTTTCTTGTGCATCATCTTTAGAAGAGGCTTCCTTCTGGGACGACAGAAATGCAGACCATTTAATGCAGTGTGCAGCGTATGGTCTGAGCACTGACAGGCTGACCTCACACCCCTTCAACCTCTGCAGCAACGCTGGCAGCACTCATACATCTGTTTCCCAAAGACAACCTCTGGATATGATGCTGAGCACGTGCTCTAAAGTTCTTTGGTCAACCATGGCGAGGCCTGTCCTGAGTGGAACCTGTCCTGTTAAACCGCTGTATGGTCTTGGCCACCGTGCTGCAGCTCAGTCTCAGGGTCTTGGCAATCTTATAGCCTAGGCCATCTTTATGTAGAGCAACAATTCTTTTTTTCAGATCCTGAAAGGTTTTTTTGCCATGAGGTGACATGTTGAACTTCCAGAGACCAGTATGAGGGAGTGTGAGAGCGATGACACCAAATTTAACACACCTGCTCCCCATTCACTCCTTAGACCTTGTAACACTAACACGTCACTTGACACCTGGGAGGGAAAATGGCTAATTGGGCCCAATTTGGAAATTTCCACTTAGGGGTGTTCTCACTTTTGTTGCTGGCGGTTTAGACATTAATGGCTGTGTGTTGAGTTGTTTTGAGGAGACAGCAAATTTACACTGTTACTCAAGCTGTACACTCACTACTTTACATTGTAGCAAAGTGTCATTTCTTCAGTGTTGTCACATGAAAAGATATCATCAAATATTTACAAAAATGTGAGGGGTGTACTCACTTTTGTGAGATTCTGTACATAGCCATTGTAGATAGTTAAGGATACTAAACTATCCAAAGAACCAAAGAATATCAATAGTCAATATCAACTCATGGCTGGCATGCTGGTGCAATGGGTAGTTCTGGTGCCTCACAGGTCCACGGGTCGATCCTGAGATACTGTACTTATTTAATTTTGCATGTTCTATATATATCCACATTGCTTAATTTTACGATAGGACAAGCCCAGTTCCTCATGCCTCTTCTCAATAAACCCTCTCAAACTGAAGAATATATATCTTCATTCACAATACATAGATACTTAAACTAGCTATGACCTCATATAAAGTTATAACCAGTATTGAATCACACTTTTCTGAACACAGGTCCACCACTAGAGGCACTCTACATCACTTTCATCTTACTATGAAACAAATGTGAGGATTAAAAAAAAAAAATCATCATTTGCCTTTGATGCTGGCCTCTCTTTTTCTCCCTCACACACATATACACATTATCTCTTAATGAACAGCCAGTTACAGTTAGCCATGAAACAAATTAATGTTAAATTACTCATAGGAATGAAAATGGCTACAATGTGTTTTGCCTTGCGACAAGGGGAAAAAAAAAAGTGTTTTCTTTTTAATGAAGTACAGACCATTTTCTGCCCACATCCAACCCCAAACATCTTCAACACCAACATCACAGTGTGGCACGCAAACAAACGCACACACAGAACTTGGGTACACATGCACACGTCAATTATGCATTACGCATCTTAAGATATTTAAGAGCTTTGTAGGAGTTAAGAGTCGGAGTTGTGCCGTGTCATTCTGTGCTGTGTCATTACGGGTTACGGGTGTCATTACTGCATCTTCGAAAAACGGCTGGAAAGAAGGACTACATGAGTTGTGTTTGCCTGTGTAATGCTTCAACATGTGCCATCTTCGCAGTAAGGAACAGTCTCTGAATAATCCATGCAGCAGAAGCACTTCTACCACAGTATTATGGGATAGAGCGATGAGGTTAGCTTTTCCCACTGAAAGCAAAGCTGGCAAAAACCGAGATGAAAATGCTTAAAGGGGTGTAATGACAATGTAAGTGACTAAGAGGTTTATTGAGAATTTAAAGAAATTCACTACACAGGCTTTGAACCAACCAAATAGGGGAAAGTTGTGTTTCCATTCTTTTTTCTTTTTTATCACCAAGTTACATATTTCCAATTTTGTATTTGCATTTCAAAATATATAAAATTATTTCATATAAATTGAATATATACTATACTATATAGTGCACACTGTTCTTTGGCGAAAAAAAAAAACATAAATACGGCATATTGTCAAGTCAAAATTATTGGCACCCTTCACAAGAATAGGCACAAAATTCAGATAATAAAATAATTCTTAATCTTATCTATTAAACAACCAGGGTAAATTATATTAGAATAAGAAACTATAAACTATGGTGGTGGATCACTGAGGCTTTGGGGACATCATGAGTAACATCATAAATTTCACACACTAAAGCCTAAAACCTGGTTGCCTTTGCCAGGAGATGACAGTTTGACCGTCAAGCAAAAATCCAAGTAAATACAGACATAGCTGTAAGACACACGGCTAAGTCAGTCACAGGAACTGAACTGTATTTTTTTTTAATAGCATACATTACAGACAAAGTTTCGCATTCAGACTGAATATTTAGTTTATTAAAATGGCATCATCATATATTCACCCATCCTTGATAGTCAGGGTCTGAGTAGATCTAGAGCCTCCATACCTCTTATTATTAAATAGTAAAGCTCAGAATATCACTTTGAGTTAATTTTTTTTGTTAAAAATAATTAAAATAAAATACACAGTATACAAAAATACAAATGATGTTCATTGTGGAGTTCCATTTTTACACATTTATCCAATATACTTCAAAATATGTTTGTGTATATATATATATATATATATATATATATATATATATATATATATATATATATATATATATATATATATATATAAAAAAATATAAAATATATTTCATCAAGTTGAATTGGCCTACTGATTTTTAACCTTACACAATGGGCAATGGAATAAACAAATAAATAAATAAATAAACATCTTACAATATAATCCATTTTCATAAATTTACCACTAGGCCATAACATAACATATAACACAACACACACACACACAAACACATTAGTTTAATAAGTTATTTTCAATTACGCATGAATATTACATTGCGATAAACACAAATAATGTTCATCTCCTCATAGAAAGAAGTACACAGACTTTAGCGCTCTACTAAAAGAAAAGAATGAAAATGCATGTATTTATGAGATGGATTTAGCTTTTGTGTGTGTGTCTGTGTGTGTGTGTGTGCGTGCACACTTATGTATGTGTGCATGTTCGTAAAATTGCTAAGCCGCAGACATTGCAGGGTGTGAGTATGTATTTTCTGAGTCTGATTGAAGCGAAACATAGTCTTTAATGTATCATTTCAAGTGAACACAGAAGCCAAATGAAAACACACACCTACACGTGGCGGCCTAATTGAAGACTGCAGGTTGCCATGCTGCTGGTTTTACAGGCACAAGAGTACTTTTGAAATCAATATTCACTCTGAGTTGTTTTTCTATCTCCAAATTAAAGCTGCCACTTACAGAGAGCTGACGCCAGACAGAGAGAGAGAGAGAGAGAGAGAGAGAGAGAGAGAGAGAGAGAGAGAGAAAGCAGTACGTGTCATGAAGGTTTTATAGCACTCCTTTTTGAAGATCATAAAAAGGCTTCTTTTATGTTCACAGAGAACAAGCTATTAGTTAATATTACCACCCTGAAGAGAACTGATCAAAACAGCCAATTACAACACAATGATTGTGCAGTTTAATAGTCGAGAAAAACATGTAACTCAGTAGCTAACAAATAAAAATGTAAGATCTCTTAGTGCACCAAAAGTGTAAAAGTCAGGCCTGGATTCTTTATTCAATTTAATTCAATTCTATTTGTATAGCACTTTTAACAATGGACATTGTCCCAAAGCAGCTTTACAGAAATATACGAACTCAGAATATACATTTTAACTGTATGAATTTGTCCCTAATGAGCAAGCTGGAGGCGACGCTGGCGAGGAAAAACTCCATTAGGCGATATGAGGAAGAAACCTTGAGAGGAACAGAGACTCAAAAGACAACCCGTCCTCATCTGGGTGATAACAGATAGTATCATTTTCAATAAGTCCCTTCTATAAATGCGCTAAAACTACAGGGTCACAGATAAAATTCATTGAAATTCATTCATGAACTCTGTTTTGTTGAACTTTTCCACTGTTCACTGATGGAGACTTGAACGCAAAACTGTTTGTGGCAATTGCAGTGCTGAGGCTATAATAGTAATTTGTAGCTCTGGCCATCATAGCCTAACTGTTCATATGAATTAAGGTCCAAAGCCCACGTGGGCCCCATATTTAGCAATCCCAGTGATCTTTAGGCTGCCCCACATGCCCCATTGATGAGAACTCCAACCAGAAGTAGGGCATCAGGATGGATCAGGCAGGTCCGGAGAGCAGAAGACTCACTGACACCAATTTTTCTGCAAAAAATATTATACATACACTTATTACTATGTTCTGTAGTTTTCATCACTATTTGTGTGCCATGAAACTGCAATTACACATATTTAACAATGTATAACGTACAATTTGCACACCACACACCCTTTCAAACCCAACTTCAACTCTCCTCTACTAAAGACGCCAATGACCATGAACAAGTTAAAGCCTCTCAATTTAAAGCCATCAATATTTCATTGAGACAGCTCTTGTGGGCCCAACTCCTCTGCCCCACTCCCTCCCACATACAGCTGCTGATATATTTAATTGGTGGCCCAAAGCGCTGGAGACAGACAGGACTCGGTTTCCTCAATAATGGATGCCCCAGACTCAAAGTGCTAAACGAGTCTTGACTGTAGTGAGATGGAAGAAGACTTCATCAACTCCTGGTTCTAAATAACATAACTTTAAATGAGTACATAAATATATAAAATAAGAGAACATCTGCAGGAGGTAAATTGTCCTGGTGATGTTGCTCATCTACGTTTCTGACTGTATGAAGGCAATGCAGGTCCCCCTTTACGATCTTGAGGTTACGATCGTTTCCTCCCCCATGACCCTGTGGTTTGCACTGATAGGAAAATAATCAATGATGGGGTGGTTGCTACCACCCAGAAGTGCTACCATCCAGTAGCACCACTTTCTGAAGGGTTTTATTCCTCTTATACCACAGGGGTTTGCGAACAAAAATGCTACATTATTCATTTAAGACCATGATACATTTTACTTGCTCATTGTTACATTCAGGTAGTATCTGCTATCACTTATGACATGGCTACAATAAATAATCGTTTCCTCACTTTCTCTTGAATTTAATATGACAAGAAAGGCAACTTGGTATGGAGAAACCATAAAATCACAATGTCGTCTGTTCTGAAGAAAACCCTAATCCATTGACACTGGAGGCTCATTCTACAAATGTTAATTAGCCTCACTAACTCATATGCTAAGCATACAAGTATCTGTGAATTAGAGTAAACATATTAAAAATAAGTACATTAATATAAACCTGTGATATGTCCTACAGAATTAGAATTTGTCTAATCAAGAATTCAACAGTGTCTGGGCATGAAATACAGTATATTTTTCCTCGCTGTGAGAGAACAAGACGACGCAAGACAAATCTAAACTTACTCTTTAGTTCTCACTTTTTGGATCGAGAACAAACGCACCATGTGGCGTCTACAGCTACATTTATTCCTGTGAAAAAGTAACTATCTTTTGAGGACATGTTGAAACAACAGGTTGTGTGTTCGTGCATTCTGCGAATTAGAGACGAGACTAAAGACCTGTTCGTGTATATCATTCCATTTGTCTGATTCGACTGTGTCCTAGTTAGGAACTGCAGTGGGACTCATTTAGGTTGGAACAGAAATGGGCCGCCATTTAATTTATTAATGAATACAATCAGAGCAGGATGTTGTGATGAGAGAGCTGTTTTGTAATGAGTGGAAACACTGGGCCACCGACAGAGGCGTCATTGTGGCAGTAAAAAGTTCATCAGAAGTCCACTAAACAAACGCAAAAGCACACAGTCTTTTATAAACACACTATACACATTTGACAAAATATACCAAATATTTATATGTGCCCTTATTGACACAAAAAAAAACAATGAAATAATTCTTCAAAAATAGTTTTTCGCTATATACACACATGACACACATTTTCACACTCCCTGGCAAAGAGGCATCACCATCACATTAAAAATAAATTCATTCAAAGTCAATTTGTGGAACGCTTGCCTATTCGGGGAAACAATACCGACTCTGCGCTGGGAATTGCAGATGTCTCCCCCCCTGCTCTCCCTCCCCAAGGCATTCCTTTGTCTCTCTATTTTTCTGTGATTAAAAATACAATGATGAATGCATATTATTTCCAGATGAATAACTTGGAGGAGTTGGCAGCAGATAAAGCAAACAGTTGCAGCTAGTAGGTACTAGCTAGATCACAATTCACATTACATCCATGTGTGCTGGCTCTGTATGAATGCGGACAGAGTCTCAAAGCATGCAAATGAAATACTTCACTGTGTAAAGATTATTATTTTTTTTTTTAGATTTGTTTTAATTAGAATTGTTCTGTTTGTATTTGTATTTTCTAAACTATAAGATTCTAACCAGGGTTTTGGGAGGATTTGATTGATACAAAAATAAACACAAAGTATAAATAAATATAATAACAAAAATAAAAGCAAAAAAATCTTAAACATTTTTTTTTTGTGCAATTTTATTGCCAGTATATATGTTGATTTATTATTATTATTTTAAACTATAAGAAGTCAGGTAGGGTTAAGTGGTTAGTATATTTACCTGGCACTTCCGGGATTGGGGTTCGAATCCCGCCTCTGCCCTGTGTGTGTGGAGATTGCATGTTCTCTCTGTGCTTCAGGGATTTCCACCCGGTTCGCCAGTTTCCTCCCATAGTCTAAAGACATGCCTTGTAGGCTGATTGGCATTTCCAAATTGTCTGTAGTGTGTGACCGTGCATGCAGTTGTGCCTTGTGTCCCAATTTCTCTGAGATAGGCTCCAGGCTCACAACCCTGTGTAGAGGTAGAGAAAATGGATGGATGGAAAATTATATACAATAATATAAAATATACTTTTTAAATATTTGATTTTCTTTTTATTATTATTATTATTTTAATCTTGCCAATTCTATTTTATTTTCTAAAACGATCTATAACAAATAAACTCCAAAATTATGATTATCTATTCTCAAGAAGGGATTTAAAAGCTTGTAAAAATGTACTTATAGTTAAATCTTACATTTTTCATGACAATATATATATATATATATATATATATATATATATATATATATATATATTTATTTTATTTTTTTAAGTTATCAATGAGCATAGAATACTTACTTTAATCATATTCCAATCGTGTCACATTTCCAGTATGAGATCGAGATAATAAAACAGAGATTTATTTCACAACCTTTTTTTTGACCCATCTTAACCAAGGGTGCCAATAATTCTCAAGCTGACTGTATCTTAAACACCCATTTTAATATCAATATTGGATTAATTATGTATTCAGAGCTAACCCTGGGAGACAGCTATGATGCTGTTTCCTTACTGGAGTCGTTTCTACAAGTCTGACAGCCTTCAGAAAGCTTTTGAAATGTAACAATCCTCAACAAACCCTGGAGAATTGATCTAAATAGATGGTCCAGTGAATCAAAGAGAATCCGTTGAAGTCAGGAACAGTACTCCAGTAAGTTCAGCTGGTTGACTTTACTAAGAGTCAATCACAGTGAACTGGTATGTTTTGCTTCTTTGAAATCATGTGCTTCTGAAAACAAAACCAAAAAAAAAACCTGTCCTGTTCAAAATGATGTAAACACCAAACCAAGCAACTGCTTCTCATCCTGAGAGGCAGCAGGTGAAACTTCTGAGGTGCACAGACTCGTACTACATGCAGTAAACACTAAGTGAAGCTCAGGACCTGAGTACCAGGGGAGGATTTTATTCCGAAGGCCCAGATAGAGCCTCTCTCCAGCCCCCAATTTCCCCCAGAGCAGCCCTTGCTCTCTCCATCTCAACTGCTCCCTGTAGACACAGAGCACACATTCGGCCTTGCTCCTCTTTTTACCCCCTCTTTCCGTCTCTCCTCCCCTCCTTCACAAGTCGACTTCAGAGAGTCAGGCCCTCACACCCGCTAAGCTTTGATGCCAAAATAGTCCTGGAAGTTCCTGTCTTGAAAAGTGCCTCAGTAGGCCTAGATCCCCGAGCTGAGAGAGAGAGAGAGAGAGAGAGAGAGACAGACAAGCAGACAGACAGACAGACAGAAGGCTATACAGAAGCTGCACTCAATTGCTCTTCTTCACAAAGAATACATGATGCAGGATTAACAATAATATTCTTTGAATTAAAAGAGAATGCCTTAATATCAGAGCATACAGCTCACAGCTGTGTTGATGGGTCTGACTTAAAAGATTCAACTGTATGTTGTAAAGGTCTTTCTGTTGAAAAAATGTACAATTTAAATACACAGTTAAAAAAAAAAAGTGTTGCATAATTTCTAGCCTGGCTTATACTTGCTTTAAAATTTCTACTCATATATGCTTGGAAGATGGCTGCCTTGTCAATTTTGCACATCCAAGAAAGTGACTAAGATAAATAAGACTATAGCTGCATCTTAAATCACATACTTAGACTGTTTCAAAGCACTGACACTGGAGACTCCTTCCATATAGAAAGCGTCCCCACATCAACCATTACACATGGTTTTTAATGAGTTTATGTTGAACGTCCACCATACAAGGATTGAAAGTGGTGCATGAACTTAAACTACTACTTTCAGAGCTGCTGTCACAGAAAATGAATCAACAGCTACTGACCAGTCAAGCATTCAACGATGATGCGGCATCATTTTAATGTTAAGAATGAGCTCTTGGGTTTGTTTAACTAAGGCTTATCCTGTTTGTACTTAAAATAATTAAATTTATTTGATAATAAGTTGTAGTGCAAAAGTCTGTGTAGTAGCAAAACTGTTAATAATGCTCAATACTAGACCTTAAACATGGGTACTCATGTGGTAAGATGATGCTGTCCCTGCTAATAACAAGTCCATGGTAATAACAAGTTTGATTCATAGCGAATGACAGAAAAGAATTCAACTGGACTGCGAAACAAAGAGAGAAAAGGCCGTCAGGAAGCAGTGACAGATGACAGAAAGCAATTCGGATAAAACCGTGCCAAACTGCCTGCTCCAAATTTTGCTCCGGTCTCTCATGATGGCAATCTGCATGTGTTGAAGTGACATTATGTACAAAGCAGCATGCTGAGTGAGCCAGCCTCCTCATTACACCTGTACATGCTAATATTAGTGAGAAATAAAAAGAAAAAAAAAGGAGCATGAATCAATACTGGAGAGGAGGTTCAGAGCGAGAGAGGAAACGAGAGAGTATTTGGTAGCCACAAAGGCTCAAGATGAAAGTTCCTCTACCTGTCAAACAAACTGCTGGAACTGTGATAAATTAATGATCAAATACACTGCTGAGGTGTACAGTGGCGTGTCAGAATCCAGCAGTCACCAGAACCTCAGATTTACAGAGAGAGAGAGAGAGAGAGAGAGAGAGAGAGAGAATGAAACGAGTAGAAGTGAGACTGACATCAAAACCTTGGCACTTTGCAACAAATTTCCTGTGACTTCAAAGAAAGAGGCGGGTCACCATGACTATTCTGAACAACCAATCGGAGAGAGTTTACATAGTGACATGTCTGACATTTGAAGTGGTCTTAGTACTGCACGTGTAGGGATGGACCCAGTGCTACTGAGTCCAGTGTCTCAGCATGGACACTTAATCCATCCGTACTCTAACTAGAGGTCTTAGTGTCACCACCGTGTGCCACATGAGTCATGCATGAAATACGAGAAAGTGTACGTATGCGTGTGTTTTTCGAAAGGGAGGAGAGGGTCAGAGTAAGCAGCTATGGAAAAAAAAAAAAAAAATAGGTCTAAAGTTCAATCTCGCATATCATCATCTCCTACACGTCAGATGTCCCTGTGGCCTCAATTCTGGTATGGAAAGCACCAAACAAAGATCAAAATGTAGTTGTTTGTACATTTGTCAATAATATAAAAATGACCTCTCTACTTAAAGAAAGCATAAATATATTTAACCAAAACAATGTGGGAATGTTTCGGCATTTAGTCTACTTTAAAACCTTGCCTTTGATGTCTGCCTGCAAAGAACAGTCAGTTTGTATAAATATGTCTAAAACCTTAGTAGCTAGGTGTGATGTCACTCACTGAATGTCCTGGTGTGATCAAATGCTATAGCAAAATGAGCATAGCCTAGTCAATTCATTTTGTAATCAGATATAAATAACAGAACAGGGGCATGGTGGCGTATTTGTTAGCTCAAAATATGTATGGATGGATAAAGAACAGAACAGAACTGACTGAATGAATCAGAGATCCTTTCTCCATTAATGCTCATGTAAACAGTGTTCAGTGGAATGAAGAGATGATAAGGCTCATGTTTAAATGTCGTGAGTGACTTTTACCTAACATGATGAGACATACAGTACGTTTACATGGACAACAATAATCCGATATTAGCCCAATTAAGACGATACTCTGAATAAGAAACTAGTATGTAAATAGCCGTTATTTTATTACCTTAATCCGATTAAAGTCATACTCAAAATAAACACAAATCGAGTTAAGACATGTGGAGGATTCCTGTTTTAGTCGCATTATCGACGTGAATTACAGACATGTGCACACCTTAAACACACTTTTAAAGTCGTGTGAGAGTTTTCGCCGCATTTTGCAACAGGACACGCACACACGGCAGTGCTCAACCGTTTGATGGCAAACAAGAGAGCACGGCTGCGTCCTAAACTGCATACTTACCTACTATATAGTAGATGAAATACATGTATCTCGGCTACCATATAGTAGATAAGTATGCAATTTGCGACGCAACCCACTGCTTCAAGCAGTCGTCTATTTGCACGTACAGCATGACAAATAATTAACTGCACCTGAAGCGTTTGTGAAAATTAAAAATAAACACACCCAAACCTGTATACGGTACCATAACGAAGACCAACTGTATGTCGATATGTGAAATTCTGGAGGGAATGTCGGTCGGCGGGGCATGGTGACGTAAATCGATCTCTGTTACATGTAAAACGGGAACATGACGGGAGTATTCTAAAAGCGACTTATGTAAACACCTTAATCAGAATATTGCCTTATACAGAATAAGGTCAGTAATTAGATTACTGCTGTCCATGTAAACATAGTCATACACTGATGTGGATTGTGCTGATAATAAAGCTGAGAATTATTTTCCCATTGCAAAACTGTAATACTTTCACTATAATATTTGCTACAAGTAGATTAGTTTGTACATGTAGAGGTCCGATATATATAGTAGAAAATCTCATAGAAAACCTGACCATGTGAAAGATTTCCCCAAGCTGCCACACAAATGCTTGGCTACTTGCGAGAAAATGCAACTTTTTTTTCCTCCTGTAAACAACTTGCTTCATGTTTTCCTTGCATTCCTCATTGGCAGATGGAGTCCCTGTCCCTCATGTCAGTGTTGTCACTTTCTTCTTGGCACATTTCCATGTCTCTCATGTCATGGTGCTACACCTCCGCTAAGCCGCTAATGACCAGCCTGTCTCCTCTCCCTCCTCCGCTCCCCTTTGAAAGAACAGAGGGAAATTAAAATGATGTGTCTGAATTATGGATCCTATGACAAGAGCGCCTCTGTGGAGCTCTTCCTCTCTCGTCCTTAAACAAAGTTACTAAGGGTTCATCTGCTAGCCTATTCCTTAAGAGCGCCACGTGTGAGAAGTGAAAAACGAGGAAGGAAGAAGGGAAACATCTCAAATGATGATAACGCACAGTTTGATAAAACTGACAAGGGAGTCAATTAAAGTAGGCTGTCAAAGAAGGAGAGATATTTTATTAAGTGGCATGCTTCCACTTGCCAGTTACATCAAGCGACACATCTGCTAGTGGCAGTGAGGGGGGGTTAAGAGAGGACATGTGTCGCCACTTTCAGGGAACATCACTCAAAAATCCGCTTCATCACGTCCACTGAAATATTAACAGGCTCAGTATTAGGATGCCATTACTGTTTTATGTACATCAGTCAATATCGATGGGAGAATAACATCACATCACATAACATCACATAACATCACATCACACTCGTTCCATCCTGTCTATATATCAGGTCTCGGATTTCCTAAGAAAGTGCTGTCTGATTTAACACAATGCCAAATTTTCCAGTGTCTATAATACTTCATTAGATAACAACACCCTTAAAATTAGAGTACTGAAATACAAAATAAATAAATAAATAAATAAATGAACTATGTTAAGAGGAAACATCTGATAAAAAGTCACTAAAACATTTCCATAGCCTATTCTGGCACA
Organism: Ameiurus melas; assembly: GCA_012411365.1. NCBI lineage: Eukaryota > Metazoa > Chordata > Actinopteri > Siluriformes > Ictaluridae > Ameiurus > Ameiurus melas. The sequence goes on from CM022754.1 coordinate 5,103,062, forward strand.
TGTATACACATATGCATAGTTATGATTTAAGTTCACATCTGAACCAAAAGGAACAGAGAGATGGAATCTCTTACATTTCCAGGCAAGTATTCCCAGATGACAGGCAGGCAGTTTTTTTTTTTAAAAAAAAAAAAAAAAAAATTATTTAAAATAAATATAAACGCTGTCCTGTGCTCGTCGCAGGACTCCTATCCTTTCAACACACTCAGTACTGTTTGTCGTTACTATTAGACAGTAATGATTTATAATAGCACAATTCCCTTTTGAGTCTGCTTCCTTTTAATGATTCATCATGTCATCTCAGGTCTTGCTCAATGCCCTATGTTCACACTAGTGAGTAACAAGTCAGACATATCACTTGTAGTTTGTCTCTGTGAGCAACCACTACTGTTGTATCTTGTGGGTGTGGCCTGTCCAGCATTTTTTAGTTCAGATAAGAAATGGTTGTGACTATATATTATATATCTTTCATAACTAACTAGTTAAATACACATGAAATATCTAAACTAATCAGTGTAAAAATTGGTTGTTGGAGTTTCACGTTAGGCGCATGATGAATTAGTGGTTAGCACATGTGCATCACACCTCCATGGTTGAGGGTTTGATTCCCAGCTTCACTCTGGCTGATCGGCATTTCCAAGTCGTCTGCAGGGAGTGCATAGTTGCGTATGATTGTGCGTCCAGGATGTCTGCCACCGTGTGCCCTGAGTTCCCTGGCATAAGCTCCAGGCTCCCCACAACCTTGTGTAGGATAATAGGAATGAAAAATGGATGTATGGATGGATGGAATTGCATGTTACGTGCTCGGCTTAAGATTAGATACGTACGCTCACCAGAGACACCAACGATCTCTGATGCTCACTTCCAAGCTTTATTTTTCTTCCTAATACCTCTATACACATTTAATGAGAGGTCAAATATGTCAGGAATAGATGAAACCAATTTCATTATTATGCATCAAGCAGTAAATGGGTACAAACAGCAAGTAGGAACTAAATTTGTGAGTAGTGGATTGATATAATGTCGGACCACAAGTGGCACAGAATTGGTCAGAAGAATCATTCGAACCATTTCTTTTGGGTTTGTTGCTTTACTGTGTTATACCTAATTGGCACAGAATTGAGAAAATGTCATGTGTCGCACTGTTGCTCGCTGCTGCTGCTGAAAGTGAGAATGGACTCTTCCTGTTGATTTGTTGCTTGCTAAGGTGTAGGGATTAGGGATCTAAATCTACATCCAGCTTTCCGTAAAACTGCTTAGTGACAGTTTCTATTGTTAAACACACAGTGAAAATAGAATTGATTTGAATTGTATTTAACTGATTTTGAGTCATACTATGCAGTATTTTCCTTAAAACATCATTATGAAATTATATATAATTGAATTTCGTAATTTTCCACGATTGGGCCAATGAATTTTTCTATGTCATTACTATTGAACAAACTTTATTTAAAAAACAAAACACACAAACAAACAAACAAACAAACAAAAAAACACTGGAAAAAAAAACACATACTGTGAAAAAAAAAACAGTGACATACTTTGAAGGGTTTCACTGAAACCTACGGAGGCATTGCATGTTTTGGAGAATGAAACTTTAATCCTGACACACTTCTGTACAATCATGGCGGAGCATCTCGGACAAAATCACTAGACATGCAAAGGGAATAATCCACATGTCAGTATTATCTGGAGTCTTGTATGAAGGAGTGTTATTCCCTCTGTGTACACAAGCACGATGCTCACCATACATAATCTGTTTCATCTCCAACAAAAGCCCAGTCAGTGGACACAATAGGCCTGGTTCAAAAGGAATCCTGTCAACAGCAGCAGAGCCAAAAAGGTGAGAAACAGTCGATAACGGCTTGTTCGGCTGTTATAGCAACATGACATACACTGCCTTCCACTTTATAAAAGGCTTTTATTTTAGGAAACATTATTTTTTTAAAAGCAAAATGTACACTGTGTAATGATTTTAATATTATCTATATGGGTGACTCCACCACTAGGATAGCATTCATGTATAGTATCAGTATTTCTTTTATCTTCCAACACATTTACATTGAAATATATTCAGTAGAATACGGGGGTGTGGGGGGTGGCTGAGGAGGTGGGGGGTGGTGAAATGTTTTGCTGTAACACAGTATACTTTATATAGACTCAACATATAAATACAGATACAGTATAGTCAATATACAGTCCTGATATATGCACAATTCTTCTACACATTTAAATACACATTTAAATGTGTGAGAGTGGTTGTCCAAGCCAGAGTCTGGACAAAGATTGGTTTCTCTGCAAAAGAATAGTCATAACTATTACCAGAAACACCCCTACAGTTGATTCGAGGTCACTATAATCTCACTGTGGTGAAACGTAAAGGCTTGGATGTTCATGACACATGTGGCGAGAATATCTCTGCTACAGAAACATCTGTAAAAACTCCCCTCATAGCCACGTCACATAGATCTCATCACAACTGAACTGACAGATTTTGGCCCTTAAAGATACAGCACACTGTTCTAATGAGTCCACAGGAAACAGAGGAATTCGGCAGGGCACATGATTCCAGACACGGCCGCTTTATTCCTTTCTCTTCATCTCTCTGTCTCTCACCCAAAGTCTGTCAAATATTACCCATCTCCTAGTGAACATGTGCAGATGTTGTGAATGATACATAGATCTGTCATCCAGATCTCTTCACAAATTAAAGCTGCTACTGACCACTCTTTCATCGCGTGTGGGGTTTGATGGAAGCTCCAGCCTTAGAGTGGACTTTCGGTGAACTTGATTAGATATTTGGAGACGAGTGTAGCGTGTGTATGACTGCAGGAGGGCTGTTTCTCCAACTGTGCAAATATTTCTATTTTGTTTTATTTATTTTAGTCTGTACTTTTCTTTTTCAGAAATGTAAGTCTCTCTATCTTGACTCTCGTTGCAGTTTAATGAATGTACCTTGGATTGTTTGTATCCGCTTCTCAGTGCAGTGTGTTTTTGTTCTGCATAAAGTTGTGAACAGTGACTGGAACGATAGTTGGACAGGAAAACAGATACGGTGTGTTTTTTTTTTTTTTTGGTTTTTTTAACCGAGTGCAAGACTTAAGCCTTCCAAAGCAAACACACGTACACACGGTTACAACATGGTGAGTGGGTGTTGTGTTTTCACACCAGCTACATGTCCTCAGATAAGCATTTAGAGAAGGATTGTACAAAAAATAAATAAATAAATAAATACCATTCTACAGTTTGTCATTGTCCTGAATGTTCTAGTGTTTTTTTTAATGGCATTACTTTATTATTATTATTATTATTATTATTATTATTATTATTATATTATTATTATTATTATTATTATTATTATTATTATTATTATTATTATTAAAAATAAAGTACGGTCACTTTGTGGTATATCATGGCTCTTCATACACTTAGTAATTTAATAATAATAAAAAAAGAATATTATTATTATATATATATACAGGGTGTACCCAACCTTGTGCCCTATGGCCCCTGGATAGGCTCCAGGTTCCCCGCGACCCTGAAGAAGGAATAAGTGGTAGAAGGTGGATGGATGGATGGATGGATATATATATACAGTGGTGTGAAAAAGTGTTTGCCTCCTTCCTCATTTCCTGTTCCTTTGCATGTTTGTCACACTTAAGTGTTTCGAACATCAAACCAATTTAAACAATAGTCAAGGACAACACAAGTAAACACAAAATGCAATTTGTAAATGAAGGTGTTTATTATTAAAGGTGAAAAAAACCAAACCATCATGGCCCTGTTTAAAAAGTGATTGCTCCCCTTACTATAACTATGGTTGCCGCACCTGAGTTCAATTTCTCTAGCCACACCCAGGCCTGATTATTGCCACACCTGTTCACAATCAAGGCATCACTTAAATAGGAGCTGCTTGACACAGTAAGGTCCACCAGAAGATTTAAAAGCTACACATATGCCGAGACCCAAAGAAATTCAGGAACAATTGAGAAAGAAAGTAATTGAGATTATCAGTTAAAGGGTTATAAAGCCATTTCAAAGCTTTGGGATCAGGCCACAGTGAGAGCATTATCCACAAATGGCGAAGACATGGAACAGTGGTGAACCTTCCCAGGAGTGGCCGCCACCAAAATTACCCCAAGAGCGCAGCGACGACTCATCCAAGAGTACAAAGACCCCACAACAACGTCCAAGACTGCAGGCTCACTTGCCCCAGTTAAGGTCACGTTCATGCCTCCACCATCAGAAAGACTAAAAATGGCCTGCATGGCAGAGTTCCAAGGAGAAAACCACTGCTGAGCAAAAAGAACATCAAAGCTCGTCTCAATTTCTCCACAACACATCTTGATGATCCCCAGACTTTGGGACAACATCTGTGGGCGATGAGACAAAAGTGGAACTCTTGAGGTTTGTGTCCAAGTATATATATGATAAACACTACATATCTAAAAAAACATTATAACAACATATAATTGTTGGTAGTGTGATGTTTTTGCTTTTTGTATATGATTCTGAAAAGTTGTCCCATTGTTTACTAATTGTGATGTGTTCCTGCATGAGATCAACGTGTGCGTTGTTGCTGCTAAGGGTCCACAGTTATTGTTAGGGGGATCATTTTCACACAGCATTGGTTTGTTTTTTCACCTTTAATCACTCATTTACAAATTGCTTTTGTGTTTTGTTGTTTGCTATTGTTTAAATTGTTGTGTTAACATTAAGTGTACAAACATGCAAAGACAGGAGAGAGCCACACTTTTCACACCACTGTAAAAACCACTGTATCTCCTCTGGTTATAATGTGAGAGTGAGATGGAGATAAAGTTACAGTCATCACCAATAATAAAAATATAAGTTAAAATGAAAAAGGAAAAAGCTTTTGCTAGTCTGATACCTTATAGTTTAGCAGTGTTAAATGAATACGTATGAATTTGAGGTCAGGAATTGAACAGGACTTTTAAAAAGTTAATTCATGACAGTGATCTTCTATGATAAGACACAGTGAGAAATTTAATCCGTATGGCATATGGACAAAATGCGCTAATAGGTTACAGAGGAAGGAGAGATGGGGCATGGAGAGGGGAATAGAATTAGGCATAAAGATTAAACCTGCAATCAATATTTAACTCATTACAATTAACTCTTGTGCAAAGTGTCAAGAATTCAAGTAGCTCACTTTATAAAAAAAAAGCTTATGAAGGAAATCTGTTAATTATAAGATTAAAGCAAAACTCCACCCTGAAACACAATACGCTTATAATGAAATATTTGTGATGTGCTTATTGATTCTGGTGATAATTTGGTGCTGTATTTGCATTATTTTTCCACAAGGAAAAAAAAAACCCCAAAACGATTTCAAACACGATGTCAGGTTTTGCTGTTTTTTTGGGTTGTTTTTTTCCCCCCTCAGGGTGTTTCCTCAGTTACACCCAGTTTTCCCAGGATAGACTATAGATCCATCATTACCCTGACTAGAATAAAACTGTTACTGAAGATGAAGAAGTGAAAATAATATACAGAATAGTGTGCAATCTAGTACAGAGAGCAAAATTCCAACAATGAACTAAGTAATAGAAAAAAAGTTATTTTTAATGAATGTTTTCCCCCCATTTCTTCCCCAATCTGCCAATTCAGTCCCACCAGCCAGCTCTTCCTTATTGTACAATTACCGATAAGGAAGGGTGAAGGCGACCACATTCCTCTGAGAACATGAATAAAGCTATCACATATTTCCTAACTGGTGCTCATTCTATGTTTTCTCTGTTTGAAAATCACAACTTTGAATCCTCAGTCATTCATGACCAGGATTCTGAGAAATTTTTTTTAAAAATAACGTCTGTGCTCTCTCTCAGTGGAAAGGATGACATGCTCTCTTCCCTCGGTCAATCACAGTGATACTAACCAATCATAGGAATCTGTGAGCTCATCGATGTGGAAGATGGCAGACAGCACTTTCCTTGGAGTGCAGTCAGCCACCTTGCTTCTCTGCAGCGTAACTCAGGAGCCAACGTTTAGGGTGTTAACAACCATAGCTTGAATTCCAACAAAACTGACTGTTCATTGTCGAATTCCTACTAGTGAAATCAGGCTGAAGAATTCAGATCTATGATTTCCCTATTCCCCTCTTCAAAACCTAACAGCAGCCAAAATTTGTAAGACCAGAGGCAGTCACTAGAGTCACTAGGTGAACAAGAGGGAAGATGACAAGCCTGTGATACATGCTTCCCCCATTTCGCCTTCCACTTTGATTCCTTCTCCTATGGTGATTGTAAGGATTTTACAATATCTGCATACTTACACACGTTCATTCTCCCCCTTCACCCGTGCACTAGTTCTCATTGTTATCAGAGTAAGTTATGTGTGACAAACGCCTCGAGCGAAATCACCATCAAAGCGTCAGTTGGAAGGAAATCACGGCGGCTCTAAGCCTCTTATGCGTGACACATGTCACGTTTTGAAGTGTGTGGGGGATGAAAGTGGCAAGGAAGTGACAGATTTTTGCACGGACAGTTTCTTTCTTTGCTTTTTTTTTTTTTTTTTTGTCACAGCCTTCAACAGTGGAACTCATAACGGAGCATCTAAAGTGGCAGGTCAGGGACTCACTGGACGTCTGGGCATCCGTCTGCCCACTACTCTCTCAGGGGTCTGAGTGCCAAACAAACGTCTGCCTCCGCTGGCTGAGCCTTTTTTCCATGCACCTTCACCCAAAATTATAAACAGGGGCCTTGTGGGCAAATTGGTCAACTCTACATTGTTGATATGGTTATGGTCATGTTTTGAAAGCTAACTACTTTGGACACTACACGCAGAGTAAGAAACATCTAAATGGCAACAAAAGTAACCAATTTCATGCAAAAATCATAGGAAGGAAATGGATTTCACTGGATCGCATTTGAACTAAGAAAAGCTAATCCCAACCTTCACCCATCTTGAAGCATATGTTAACTTTTATACAAGCTGGCTTATGCTAATTCTTTCCAGAGACTCTGTTTCCAAAATACAGCATTATGGATGCTTAAATATACATGAGTGGAGAACGTTTTCACATTAATGTGTGGTGTTGTTGGAAAACCCTTCACATGGTGAAATTTCAACATTTTCTTCTGTATATATTAGGAAAACTGCTAGCTATCCTGTACTGAAATAAAGGGAGAAAATCACATTTCTGAAATTTTAAAGAATTATAGCAAAGGTTTTATGCAGACTTACTGGCTCTTTGCCCAAATTGAACTTCGGAAGGAAGACACCAAGGCAAGGTTAGAATGAAACATAAATGAAGTCATTTTCAAGTCAATTAGGTCAAATGTATTTATGTTTTCTAAAAACAGAGATGTCAAAGTATATTATTGGCATAAAAAAATTCTAAATTCAGTCACATCTTTTTTTTTTCTTTCTTTTTTTTTTCTCCAGCCCACAACATAAATATAACTAGCATGAAAGCAAAAAAAGTAGTAATGGGCCTTCATGTGATTATTCAATTATATTTAAGCAAAGCAAAGACTCACACAATAGCACCCTAGTGGAAAACACATCCATGCACCAACTAGAAATGAAAGAAGAGAGCACTCCAGTGCACCCTTGCAAAAGCCCAACAAGTAATAAAAGAAGTCATCTTGCATTGATGCGGAGCAAAGTTTCACTGTTCGGGCTGAAGAGCGTCTCGTAAACAAGTCACAGAATGGATGGTTTTCAAAAGTGGCCTGGGTTCTCGACAGCAGCAGAAAGCTAGAGTGCCACTTCTCAGAGTAGACTTTCCTGCTTCTACACTCTCAATATCTTTATTGTCGCTTGATATGTCACCGGTGCCTACATCTCCTACTTACTCTCCTGCTTTGCTTGCTTTACTTTGGATTCTTCCCTTTTTATAAATTATTCACAGTTCCATGTGTTTTCTCTGTACCTGCACCTCCATTGTCTAGGTACCCAACCCGTCTTGTGAAAGGGCTTCTGCTTTGAGACAGAGTTTGTGAAATGTAAAGTTAGCGTAGCTGTGACAACCACCTTCTAAGCACTAACACTTGCAAGAGATACCTCATACTACTGGTACCTTTCATAAAGAATGCAGTAGGTACCAAAAAAAAAAAAAAGATGCATTATTTAAGAAATCCAAACACAGCCCAAAATAAAAATGGCATAGCAAAATAGATTAGGAATTAAAAATGGTAAATATATTCAGAACGCTATTTCCTGGATGGAGCTTCATTATTCCTGGCAGTAATATAAATAAGATGAAGTCTGAAAGTGACATTTGTATGCATTTTGCTTTATTTGCTGTAGTGTACACAGCAGAGGGAGGCGATGTAAATAGCCTTATGAGACTGAATATGATTAGTGTCCAGACACAGGAGAGCTGACCTGATCCCAATTAATCACACAAACCCGGCGAGAACTGTCACCTCTCATCTACATCACCATTCCTCGCTGTCTGTCACAAGCCCGGGCTCTTTCTGGCTTGCTCCAATCTCTCTCATATCCCTTCCCTCCCTTCTTTCTTGCACCCTCTACTTTATTAAAACACCATCTTTGACAGATTGTTGGGCATTGGGCCTAGATTCTCCTCCATCTCACTAGGTTCCCCAACCTCCAAGGGCAACAACAGCAGGGAGGACGGTGGTGGGTTTCCCCGAGAGGGCCAGGAACAATGGCGGTACTCCGAAGTGTAGCCTACATCCTCCTCCCACCATCAAAGAACATCCCCCCATGTAACACGGCAGAGAAGCCAGTGAACCGCACACCGCCGACATCAACTGAGAGCTTTCAAGAGTAGCCCTGTTATTTATTCCGTTTGTCTTCCTACCCCATAGCTAACCGCTCAGATCTTCACACGATGGAGGAAAACAAGGCAAAGTGTTGAAGCTTCTGCGCTCCTATCGGCCGGCCGTGCAGAAGCCTGTTGAGGGATATTCTCTCTAATAAGAGGAATTGCTGCCACTGTTCTAGTGCCAATAAGACACTGGGTTCTTTGAACAGGACCGGTGAGCCACTGATGTACTCCAAGAGATATGATTCAATGACAGCTGACAGTTATGGTTCAGCAACGAAAACAAGATTATAATAGAAACTTAAAGGAAAGCTCTGACCTGAAATTCATGTTTACATTGAAATATTTGTAGTAGCCATTGGTTCCATGGTTGATGGTGCACTTTCCTTATACCAGTGAGAAGTTCGTGATGGTGTGTTGTGTTCACATCACGAGGGGACTTTACTAGCACAATGGTTATTTTCTCTTTCACCATCTTCCACTGATGCTTAATGTCATATTATGTCTAATTTACATGTCAACTTTTTCAACAAAAAATGGAAAACATGTAAACATACAAAAACGAATTTGTGAAAATGATGACGTCAGGTGTATGAGTATTACGTGTTCAGTATGCGTGCGAGTACTTCAGAACAATGCGCAAGATATTCAAAATTACAATGCTGGACTACGGGACTGTGTTTGTGCTGCTCAAAATTTTGAGTTTATTGATTCTTCTCCAGTAATGTGCAGATTTACTGCATCACTCCTACGACCAGCGAACCCAAATTATTAACCCACATCCATAGCAAAGGGTATTCAAAATCTTTGTAATAGTCTGATTTGGAGTATATCTGTATCATTTTATTGACAATAGAATATAGAAAGCAGACTGACGGCCAGGGTCCCACTATTTGATGTGTATTTGCCGATTTTGTTCCATTTTAGTACAACGATGGTCAATTATTAATACTTAAAGATGCACTATTCAGATTTTTTTTTCAGTATTTAAAAATGAACAAGCTTTGTTAACAGAATCACAAATTGTGATTGGTTGAAGTGATTGAATACAGAAAAATCCATTTACACAATGAAAAAAAACTTGCACATTTCATGTACATTACATTTTATGACATTAGGGACGTCTCAGCAGTCATTAACCAAGAAAAATAAGCCAAATCTAAGCTTGACAAGAGTGGGTTTTCACAAATCATTACGACAATGAATAATTTGCCAAGTTTAACTATTGAGATTCTAACAAACTGGAGAGAGAACTCTTTTTTTTTTTTTTTTTACCATTGAAATCATTTGAGAAATGTAAACGTTAGTGTTTATTATAAAAAAAAACAAAAAAACACAGAGCCCCCGTTTACTTATATTTGTTCATAGGGCAGTCTTGCCCGGATCAATTTGGTGGATACACTGACGTGAATGCTAATGTGCGCAGACATGTAGTGTTTTTTTTTTTTTTAAGTGACATCGCCAACTACTGGCCTGGCATGCATAATACAGCGTCTTTGGTCGTTTTTGTGGATGAATTTGAACGGGGATTGTTTTGACAACGCTGTCGTCTGTACATGAAACTTTTCAAGAACATAAAGGAAAAAGGTTTCTATTTTTAGTACCTCGTTGTCATGTGAATGTATGCTAAAGGGCATGCTGCATTGTCTCTTTAGGCCAAGATGAAACAACAAGGGTTAAATCCCACTGCACCACTATCAGCAGCAGTAGCATTGTGGGTAATGTAGAGAACTGCTGTCCAAAGTGAAACTAGACCACCATATCAATGAAAGAATTATATATATATATATATATATATATATATATATATATATATATATATATATATATATATATATATATATATATATATATATATATATATATATATATATATATATATATATATATATATATATATATATATATATATATATATATATATATATATATATATATCAACTTATGCCAGAAGGTAGAACATATGCATATGCTAAACATACTAACTGTTAGTACAAGCATTCCAAGAGATGGTCATGGTTTTAAACAATATCTGTAAGTTTATATTCCTGGCATGTTTTAGTCACTCAGAAAAATACAGTTCTACTGAACTTTTAAAATGATCCTGTCTGTAATTTGACTAGAAAGGAAAGGAAAAAAAAACAGACAAAATGTACATCACTTCATAAGTTTGTCATTCTTTTTTTTCCCTTGGAACAGCTAATGATTGTCAGCTATCATAACCAGCACAATGACACATATTCCCTTGCTTTTAACATTCATGATATTAGCCGAGATCAAAACGTGGCAAATGCTGATGAAAGTGACACGGTGCATATAAAAGTCATCCCACAGCTGTGTGTTGATTCAACTTTATATTACCATTTGAGCATTCTCTTTGAAATGGGAGAACTGGCATCTCTAGAAATCATAGAGGAAGTCGGGAGACTTCATAATGCATACTGTTCTGACTCGGCTGTTCAAACGGTTGTTCTCGAGACTTTTATCCCAAACTACTTCCATCCCTTCAATTCATCTTCATTTTACTGCATGCCATTTATATCCAATCCATATTTTTATCATTTGTTTCCAGATTCCTAAAATTAAACAAGTATGTACTGACCTCAGTTAAGACGCACAGGTCCAGAACTATTCAGCAAAATAAACAAAAAAACATTTTGACACCTTGCAATCTGTCACCTTGTCAGTTTGGAATTATGATTTTAACTTGTTATATTTTTATGGATTTATTGCACTAACAAGCCTGCACCATGTCCTGTCAATCTTCTTGCTTTCTATATAAATCTCTGTCAGATTTTTTTCACTTTCTTGTTAGTAGTCTCATCGAATGATCATTGTAATGATGAGCCTGTAAAACAGTAAGAGCTAAGGTTAGCAAGGGGCCTCCAGGGCCAAAGGTTGACTTGCAGGGGACTCAGAGGGAGGAGAGCCCAAATTAAGAGGGAGTCCTTGGGGAGAAGAGAAGGGGTTGTCCTTTCTTGTGCTCCATCCTCAATTCAGCATATCGCCTACCGCTGGTTCTAAATTTCCCCCCAGCTTCTCCTCCCAAACCCCACAGTGCTGAAACTTCTTTTTTCAGTCTATCGCTTTGTTAATGAGCCCCCATGTGGCTTCCAACATTTAAACTCTTCCTGCAATCATTAGGTGCATGCGTGTCGAGAGAATACACAGAGGATAGTTATTGTGGGGAAAGAGACTAAAGAAACAACAAAATTTGCATTTTTAATGTCTGTTTTACCAGCACTCACCAAAATTCGTGTTGCCCCAGTTTTGCAGTGAGGCTTGGTTATGGTTGTGGCTCTTTTTCTTTTTCTGTTTTTTTTTTTTTCAATTCATTTAATTTTAATTTCATTTCATGCCATTATTTTTTTTTATTTTGTTATAATACCGTTAATGAATGAACGATGAATACATAAATATTCAAAGAATTACATAAATACATAGATAAAATAATGCAATAACAAACTTAGCTTTTTTTCTTTTTACCAGCACTCAAATGATTTTTGCAGTGAAACTTGGTTTTGATTGTTGCTCTTTTTTATTAAAAACAAACAAACAAACAAACAAATAAATAAATTTTCCTGTTCAATGTCTTCTCATGAGCAGTCACCAATCTCGATAAATAATGTCAGCAGTTGATGGATGAATACGCATACAAATAAATGAATAAACTTATACAGTATTTACAGTATAACACATTATTTTTTTTAACACAATTGTATTGTATTTTTTTTTACCAGCACTCAACTTATATTCCCACAGTATTACAGTGATGATTAATATTTTTGTTTTATTTATCTATTATCTTTTTCTGTATGTCTGTCTGTCGTTATCTCAAAATGGCTAAAAATAAAGACAACCTCCCTGTACCCCCCTTCCATTGCACCACACTTCAGAAACAACCCCCTGCCCCAAAATAAACAAAACAAACAAACAAACAAACAAACAAATAAATAAATACATGACTAAAGTAATTGTCAAGTGCTACAGCAGCCATTTCAAGATGGACAGCTATGCTAGGCACACTGCCACACAAAGCCCTAGGTGCTAGTCAGAGCCAGTCAATGGCCAACAGCAAGGCCTGGCCCTGCAAACATCCAAATCAATCAGGGATAAGACCGTTACAATACTGACTATAGAATGCCAGGCATTCATTCAGGCTGGGACTCAATTATATTCCTGGAGGACTTCTGAGGAATGTCTATTCATAATACCCACTGCCACAGCCATACAATGAAAAGGGAATGAACAGGGACAAACAAAATCCCCAGACGGTGAGTCAGAATAAGCTTCAATTAGAAACCTAAACCCATGATCAGCCACCTACTGACCACATCCTACGACGTTCTTACTGTCCTGTTATGCCAATCCCCACCATCAGACAATGTGGACTGGGTGTTGGAGAGAAAAGCATTAACCAAAGGCACGTGTCTGACTGTGTGTCATACGAGACCACCAATTAAATTCACTTATTGATGAAATAATATCCAGTTTCTTAATGGCAGAACACAAAGGGCTTTAAGAGGATTAGCTTGGGTGTAACTCAATCTTCTTCTCTCAGGCACAAATCTCTGCGTGATCATTCCTGGACTCCAGCTGTATCTTAAAGACCTAGTTTAGAGAAGAGTGGGCCGGACAGACAGGAATGGAGAACACAAAAACAAACAGAGTTGACCACAAGTTCATGTAAACTATGCTAAGGAAACTATATGCCACTTCCTGTATCCTTGACAAATCGCCTAGTTAAAGGACATATTCCTAAAATTGTATAAATGACACAATTTGAGGTCATGAAAAAATCTTTGATCCATGACAAAATCCATACACACATGCTCGGTCAGCTTCAGTGACATTCGTGCGAGTGTCTATCTAAGTTAGACAAGTGCTAAATAGATTAGCATTAATATGATCCACATGTTAATGGCAAAACTGGAATATACTCACAGATGTTTCCATGATAGCTTGTACTCTTTTCACCATCCCCCTAACACCCCATTGTCGGGGCACTCGCTCAGACAACGTGCCTGTCTGATTGGACTATTTTTACAGGCTTCAGATTTTAGGAACACATGTCCCATCACTAACTAATCCCTCATATCTCAGTCTTCACCCCCTTCATTTCACATTTTCAGGGGCCAAAGCGAAAATACTTTAAAGCTCCAGTTAAATCATAAAACATATTAAGACTAACTCAAAGGTTAAGTGCCGACAATGCCTCTGAGATCACCATGGCTTTTAAAAAGAGAGAAGGATCAAAAGCTAAACAGGCTATTAAATGACATCATCAGGGTTTCTAGAGTGACTTGTCTCAGGCTCAATGATTGCTGATTCTTTTTCACAGGTCTTGTGTAGTCAAAGCTTCCCGCTGTTCCAGACTACCAGCTATAGCCAGCTTGTGGCTAGCCAAGACTGCTAACCAGCTGGCCAAGTATCCACAAAAGCCTGAGTGACAGGATAAGTCCAGAGGCTCCTGCTGCATTTATGCTACTTGTGGCTACACATTACCCAAGGAGATCACATTAATTGCCCCATTTGGCTGGTCGTTTTTAGAAACAACCTCCGCCACAGTAAGACTGGAACAAGACGATCCAAAACCCCAAATGGCTCTATCTAAGTTTAAGCTGGCAAAGGAAAGCGTACATTTCCCACAGGGCTCCTGCTTGGGTCGCCAAGCTACACGCATATACACAATGGCTGGGATTTAAAGAACCATGCTGTGGATCTTTTGCTACATTTGATCTGACCTGAACATGGAGAAAAGTGCGGAAAACAGCATTGTCAGGTTGTTGTGGGAAGTGGTTTGGCGGCATGAGTTAACACAGATCCTGCATGAAACAATCACTTACATCCACCCAATGGAAAGCCTGGGGAGGAAATATGCCATGTTGCTGGCTTGTTTAGCTTGGACCAGTGAATAAACCCAAACATCTGTATTAAAAATCAGCAAAATTATGAACATTTTGGCTGTTGGGATCCTTTTTAGTCAAATCTGTTATGAGCACAGTCTTCAAGCTTAAGGTTTTACATTGTCTTTTGTGAAACGAAAAAGCTATTCCAAGTCTTGCAAAAGTGGCCACTCAAACAAACAACTCCTCTTTTTTACTTCATTTTTATTTATTTATTTTCTTTACAGCAACTTGGCAGTCCATCACTGGCAATAAAACCCCTTTATGATTTCAGGGAACTGGTGAAAATGCCAGCTTGGCTTTAACCCATCTGGATATGGACCGGTGGCTGTCTGCTTCTCTGGGTCCAGGGGTAATGGAGCCTGCTGATGGTTGAGACATTGTCACACTTCTGTGGGTTATGAATATGAAACCTTTCACTGTGTCATCCTGCCATATTACAAAGAGGAGCTTTGGACTGTGGGAATGCAAGGCATTCTTTGTGCCAGGACAAGCAGAGGCCTCTCAACAGCTGGGGCACTGCTGCTGGAACCTGGCTGGACAAGAAGAACAACGAACATAGGGCACATCATGCAGGATAGGGAAGTCTGCCTTGAAGGCCATTCTATGGTGAGAAAAGAAACTTAAAACAGAGATTCTTCAGAGTTTGGCTATGTTGGTCAGGTTGTATAGGCAAGCTAAAAGAGGTATAACAAAATTCTGTAAAGTGCATGTTTTTGAGGTCGGCCAGCATTGCACTGTTTGTAGTTTCCTGGCAGCCTTTCACCTTTTTCAGAACTACTCCAAAATGTTCATATAATGTATACATGCAAAAATGGATAGAGTCTGGGACCAGTTAAGTAACTGAACTAGACCAAGAAGAATGCATAAACATAGATCATGTTCTTCTGGTCACAGAAATGTTGCCTCAGAGGCAGAAGTTAGATCACATAATGCTTGGACCATGAATAAAACGTGTCTTTTGACCGCCCACAATATCCAAAATACTTGATTGAAATCACAGTCATTGCAACTTACAAGATCTAATGACAAATCCATATGAATTCAAAGACACCAAGGTGATGTGGAACCCATAAAAGCATCTGATATCTATTGTTCACTTAGGTATCCATAAGTCTGAGAATCTTGAATGTTGAAACCTTACTCCATTTCTCTCTTTCATGTATTTCCATTTCAGTGGTTTACTTTTGAACAAACGCTGAGCTTTTCAAAGTAAGATATAGCCACCAGAGAGGGAAAAAAAAAGAGTTCATAGCATTTGTTTTCAAAGTTTTTTAGGTTTTATTTTTTTCCATAGGTTTACTTGGAGCAGTTATTGACAAGGAAATGAGATACTTTTATGCGTTTGTGGACAGGATCTGGGCAGTTGTCATGTTGGTTCTTATTCATATTTAGGCCTCATACACATGTATGTATATGGATTTTTTTTTCCCCCTATACATGCATAAATGCTAAATAATATTTGAAAACGCTCACATGAGAATACCAGCCCAGTAGGTGGCAATATGTCAGCCACTAAGAGTATGCAGTAGAGAAGGCGAAATGCAGAAATGCACTCTTCAACAACAAGAATCTCTGATTGGAAATTATTCCACCAGTTCCTAGTTTATCCAGTTTCTTATCCTGGACTATTCATTTGTTGTAAGAGTTGTACTGTCAGAGGGGTAGATTCAGGAGAAGTTCCACATACATCATGTTCTGGTGCTTCCTTATAGTTGTGTAATAACAAATCAAAGCAAAATTAAGTTGCAATGTTCTCAAATAAAAATTTAAGACCACAATGTAACAACCAGATCAGCAGCGATAAAAACAGTCCTAGCACATTTATAACACGTGTGTTGAAGAACCACAATAGACATGAGCAGACCGATAGTGATGTCAATGTATTCAAAACATACTTTTACTCCTTTTTTTTGCTCACAAAACCAATGTCTACTTTGATGACATTTTCCATGTCCTTGTAGATGAAACTTAGTGGAAAAATGAAACAGCCTCTCTAATCAATAATAACCTTTCATACAAATTGAGTCATTTGACTTGTTACAAATGTGCAAATGTAAAACCACGTTGCCTCGCAATTTATACAGTGAGCTACAATGCACAACGTAGGTAAAAATGCCCTTTTTTTTTACCTCCTGTGCTTATTGCATCATGAGAGACACATGGCCATTTTATGGCCAAAGTTCTGAACACAATCCAAAATTCTACTTTAAATGGCTTCCCTGTCATCTGAACCACACTTTCTGCTCTCGTTCTGTTTAAATTGCTGTTTGGGTGAAGGTTTACAGGCTGGAGCTGTCTCTCTTATGGTATTAGCATTTAGCATTAACGCTAAAGCCCGAGTATGCCAGCTGTGCAGCAATGCCATGCCATTGAAGCCAAAAGTGGTGTCTGGAAAAAAAATGAAAAAAATAAAAAAAATATATATATATATATATATATATATATATATATATATATAAAATATATTAAAATTTAATAAAAAAAAAAAAATATTTTTTTTTTTTTTTTTTTTTTTTTTTTTTTTTTTTTTTTTTTTTGTTGTTATAATTATATTATCCCCCCTCCCTCCTTATCATACCATCACTCCCCTCCAGTGTAATTTATATATATATATAAATATAAAAAATATATATATAAATATATAAATATAATAAATAATAAAAAAATAAATATATATATAATAATAATTTTTTTTTTTTATTTTAAAAAAATTATTTTTTTTTTTTTTTTTTTTTTTTTTTTTTTTTTTTTTTTTTTTTTTTTTTTTTGAAGAGGGGGGGGGTGGGATAAAAAAAAAAACCACAGGGGGGGCGCCGCCCGCCCCCCCTGCCCTCTAGTGCTGAGGAGGAGAAAGGCATAGATGAAAAGAGGGGAGAGCAGATGCGGTGACACAGCCTCTCAGAGTTAAACAGATAATTGGCCTTATTGATGTATAAAAGATGTCCCACTGAGCCTTCCGAATCTCCATTAGTGAAGGAATATCTAAATTGTTCATGAGCTGCTTCTGAATATAGAAATGAAAAAAAAAAAAAAAAAGAACAGGAGATTAATAAGACCTTTATCAATCCATCTCACTCTCTGTGATTGTGTGGGTTTGACTTTTGTCAACAATTTAAATGCTTCTGGGATTCATTAAGCTAAATTAAACCTGAATGAAGAAAGTAACTCATGAATAAAGTGAGGTTAATCAACATACATGAAAAAACCCATCCTCCATCCCAACTACACAACAACATATACACACATACACACACAGTAATGTAAGTAATGACCTACACTACTTTTTCAACATAGTCTCCTGTGTGTGTTCTGTGTTGTTTTATTAATCAGAAGGTCTAATGCCTTTTGATTTTTCGATAATTGAAATTCTATACTAATGGAGACTCACTTTCTACATGTGTTTCATGACAACACCATGTACAACACAAAAACAAGTACATACTTTCCATTTACCCAATAACGAGAAGTCAGTGGCAAGGCTGATTAATGAGATGACACTTCCAGTGCTAAAATAATGATCTATGCCTGTCCAGAAGCTTTTTTTTTTTTTTTCGTTCAGTTCTCAATCTCTGAGGTCCTACTATCTTTGATCAAAATCAGTGCTCACTCTATTTCTATCCTTGGTTTTAAACTTTAAAACCTCAATACGCTGTCTATAAAACTTCAGAAATCTTCTATTTCTGAGCCTGATTATAAAACACTCAAAATATACTGCATAATAAAACCCACTGAGGGAAAAAAACCAAACAAACAAACAAACAAACAAAAAAAAACCACACACACACATGTATGGGTTTTGGGGGTAAAAAGTAAAAAAAAAAAATAATAATAATAAAAAAGCCATCTTTAAAATTAAATCCAGCTCTTGAGGTCTTAGAAGTGTGTATATGTTTATATATTTATATTCAAATCCAAGGCACATAATTATTCATGGAGTGAAGGCAGCTGAACCGTTGATGGGCGCTATCAGGAAGGAATGACACCCTGTTAAGTTAGAAATTCTCTTTGTGTTAGTGAGGCTTCTCTAGTTAATCTTGCACCTTGCTTGATCTGCAATGTTGTAATTGGGATGCGCGGTGAAACGGCCTGTCTTATCGAGCTCCGCAGCAGAACAATGAAAGAAATGAACATCACACCGTTAGCTTTCTAATCAATTCTGTGTGAGCACGTTCAGAAGCAGGGTTGTACTTTTTAATGAGGACAGAGTTTTTTTTTTTTTCGTTTTTTTTTTTTCTTTTCCCCCTAGCTCTGTGTTTCTGAAGCAGTGAGGATTACAGTGCCAATTAAGTAAACTTTCACTCGAGCAGAAGAGATCTCTTTACTTTGGATTCAGTGTCAATTGTTTGCTATATCTTATGAGGGCATAATCAGTGCCACTATCTGTATCTGTTTAGTGCTTAAAATAATTGTATTTGTATCTGCGTACGGATATCTACGTCCTCCAACCTCGGCTACGGTACGCTGTATTACTCGAGTTCATAACTAGAGATGTGCAGGGGACTGTTTTTAAACCTGCTCATGCAGATATTCTTTTCGCCTGTTCCTGCCAACAACATTTTCGAATACATTTAATTGTTTCTACTGTATTTCCCCAGATGTAAACAAACTAGTTTACCTAATTTAAACCACCACAACTCTGACTAGGACGTTACTAAGGATGAATGAAGGAATGCTGTAAATGCAACACACAACAACTCACGTTAATGAAAGTGCTATTTTTTGGTCGTACAAGCTTCATACCTGACTGCTTGAAACTATTGCACTCTACATGAAAGTGTGAAAAAAAAAACAACCAAACAAAAAAAAAAAACGCTTGCTCATTTTTTTTATTTTTTTTTTGGTATGTGTGCATGTTCCCATGAGATCCCAATCATGATGCACGTCTCTAGTCTCAACCAAATGATCTGTGAACAAATAACACACATCCTACTCATATCTATATTTGTATCTGTTTTAATTCTGAATAATGTATTCATATTCGGTTATATCCCTAATATCTTAACAATGTGTGCAAAAAAAAAAAACAAAAAACATGCATTTGGGTGGAACGTGGCTCTATGAAAAGGAACATAGACAGATTAGATACATCTCGGATGGGTCATGTGGGCTTGCAAGTTGCAAGTCACATGACAGAGTGATCTCCCATGTCATGACCCCGCTGCATAAACAGTCCAATGATGAGGCCGATCAGTTGTCATGGTGACCTTGCAGTCACCGCAGTAACCCAGCGCCCAGTGGGCAAACAGACTCGACCCTATGCCCTGAATTCTGCCAGGTCCTCTGGCACATTCTAATGCATCCGAATATATTCTCAAAACTTAAACAGGGTCACGACAATACTTGAACCTATTTCAATTAAGTACTTTTATGCACCATGCACCCAGGAGAGAACAAAACAAACGGCACATAAAAGTGTCAGACATAGACTGCACCTCTTTTGAAACCTAGCAACCGTGAGGATCATGACTGTTTTCCAGCCTCTGTTTTTGTGCCCTCTCCCATATTTTGCAGTGTTTTTGATAATTTAAAGTGACTGTGAGAAGACTGAGAGGTGGATGTCATAGCACTTCTCTCAACTACCTATATTTACTGCTGAAAGTGAATTCTTGATGAGGCCGGTGATATCAAAGGCTCCGGGATCAAAGCGGCTCTAATAAGCTACCCACTGTTCTTAGAAACCTGGACTTTTTTTTTTTTTACTGCACCGTGCTTCTGTGCTGCCTCGGGTTTCTTCACTGGAGTCTTGCAAAAGGGGGGAGACGGTGAAAGCAAACATCTGTAGTCATATTGTCATCCTCTAGTCTTTAATTTGTTCCTCTGTATAGCTTTGTAGAGGCAAATGTCCCAGTGCAGGCTGTTGGCTGTTGCTTTTTGGCTGCTGCTGTTTTTTAGCCCCAAATGAAAAGGGCTTGTCATTTGTAAAATGCACACCTGATGCTCCTCGCGCTGCATGCACTCTGGCAGCTGTTAGATTTGTTTTCGCCTATTCTTATTCAATGTGCCGGTGCAGTTTATGATCTGGGAAAATGGAGGTGGGAGATGGAGAGTGAAAGAGTCCACAGAGCTATCATCTGACATCTTATCAACAGCCAAAACTCGGTTTGTAATTTCAAACCTGAAAAAAAAAAGAAATCAAAATAAATCAAAGCCCCTGAAGTCGTATTTTATAAAAACAGTGAAACGTTGAAATGAGGATGTTTATTGCATTTTAAAAGGTACAGTGGGAAGAATTTGAGTTCTATGAGATACAAGGTGAAGTAAAAACACTCGAATGATTTGCTTCACGTTACAGCCCATGTAGATGAAGCCCGAGGTATTTTTTTAGTATTCATTTTAACACTAGATAGCCTTCGATATTAGGGTGATCGTCCGGTCCAGGATTCGATTTTAGTTTCATTATGATGTGCTTATGGTCTAATACTACATCATGTGTGCTCATATTTGCATTGCTTTAAACGCTCTCTGTAATTCCTGCATTCTCGCACACCAGTTGCTCAGGTTATGAAAGGCTTGCAGTAACTATTGGCCAAATTCCTGCCTCTCAGCCATCAGCCTACTCTCTTTGAACGTGCGAAGGCGAAGCGCTGTTGTGTACGGTGTCAAACAGTTGCTTCACAATAGCAGCAAATGACAGCTGTCCTGATTCGAGGCAATGCCCATGGCTATATAATTTTTAATTTTGTGTTATCACATTGCTTCGTGTGACTTGGACATACAGATGTGTAAATGATGTCAGAAGGTACACTCGCGGCATCTGATATTTTATTTCATGGACATTTAAGAGATTGTAGGAAATATTTTTAAATATATATATATATATATATATATATATATATATATATATATATATATATATATATATATATATATATATATATATATTATTATTATTATTATTATTATTATTATTATTATATATATATTTTTTAAAGATATTGTAAAAGTTGTTTTCCAGATTTATGTATGTAACCTTTTTTGGTCTTTGGTGATTATTGTGTTCTGAATATAGTTTCACATATTTTTTTAAACAACAACAACAACAACAACAACAACATCAACAACCACAACAACAACCACAACACCTATCCACCTTAAAATACTCCCATGCAAAGAGTTACTTCCTACACACTCTGTCATGTCATACCATGTCATCCCCTGTCTCCTCTCTCTGTCTCTGTGCGCTCACACACACACACACACACACACACACACACACACAAACACACACACGCACATACACACACACACATACACACACACACACTCTCTTAGCTTTAAAGCGGGAAGTAATTGACTGTGCCACGCAGTATTTAAGTGTTGTCTCCTCCAAACAGCTCCATGATTAAGAGAGACAGATGATTAGAGGCTGTACAGCTGACTCAGAAAAAAGCACACATACTCACTCACTCTCACACACATACACATACACACAGCTGCATGGATGATTAAAATTTAATGGTAATGATATGGTTATGCATGAAGCAATACACTAGGGTTAAATAATGATAATAGTTCCCCGCTCCCTCCCTCTCTCCACCTCTGTAATAATGTAGTCTGCACTGCAACATGATGTTAAAATTATGGGTTCGGTTAGAGGCATTAGTGGCTGTGGCCCTCCACTCAACACACATCTCTCCTGGTGCAGGGACATCGAGGGAGGCACAGGGCGTAAGGAAGGCTGTTTCTCCTCATTCCAGGTTACTTAATGTATATCATTAGAAGCAAGCAGAACTACTCAGACCTCTCACTCAGAAAGACCAACCTGCTGCTTCCTTAAACGTACACCATGTTTACAACACTACTATACCCCACTATTAATCTTTTTCATGCTCCACTCTTCCATGAAAAAGAAGAAAGAAGCTGTAGATGAAAAAAACTATCAAAAAAACCTATCTAGAAATGATTAGTAGTTCTAAATTTGTCACCCTCCTCTATTAAAAGAATGAACCAGAGTGCTTCAACTATATCTGTACCCAATGTGTGATTACCTTCTTCATTCATCGTTCTATTCCTTCAAGACTCACTTAATACTAATAGAACCTAGGAGCAGTTGTTGAGTGTTCTGAGAGGTGATGTTTATTTAAGAACTTTGGAAGGAGTCTCCAGTGTTAGCACTTTACCTTCAGATGTAAAGCTTTGAACTATAGGAACATCTTCAGGATGGAGGCCTGTACAGTTTCTCAGTAACGTGACAAGCTACATGTTTTATCTTAACTTCAAGAAGGCTAAAAAAAAAAGGTGACGCTAGTGAGGGGACGACTGTTTATAGGAGCTCCTGTTGTGTGTTGCTGATGTTCCACAGCAATAAATGGCTAATGGAAGTTGTGGTACAGACGTGGTAGATATCTGACTTGAAAGAATCAGACTATTCCAGACTATAAGTGGATTTTGGAAAAAGACATTTTAGTGTTTTAAAGCCAGCATTATAAAGTGCATTGCTTTAGAATGAACCCATGTGACCTGGGTCATGGGACATCCATTGTTAAGTAATAAACAGAACATAGGGGTTACGATGACACTATGATGATCTGGGCCCATTTGGTCAGCTCTAGCAATTTTTATAGACCTGGGGTTACAAATTAGAGCAGCTAGTGGACCTTGTCTATCCATTCATCAATCTGTACATCCGTCAATTGTATCAGTTCATCCATCCATGTTGAACTCGAGGTTCTAGAGGCGAGTTTGTGTCTCTCTGTTGTTCAGAGGGCAGTTCAGGGGAAGTTGCACCCTGAGGCAGAGTATCCATCACGGGGCTTATTGTAGGGAACACGGGAATGAGGAAAGGGGTAACAGAGGCCTCAGGCTTTCTCTGACTATCAGGCCATGTCTGGGGCTTTGGCATGGGGCCTTGAGGTCGTCAGCTGGCTCTTTATTGACCTCTGAACTCGACGTCACCTTAGGTGGCTTATTAACCCCAGCACCTATACACACACTCTATTAGCGCTAAAGAAAACACACACATCGATGTGATTGATGTGTCATACTTTGAATCACAGCATCTCCTGACAGCAAGTCAATTCCTCCTACAGCATAATACACACATTTAGAGGTAGATTACTACTCAAAGCTATAGCTGTCAGTCAAGACCGGCACAACACCAGAGGCGAATTCAGATGCGTTTTGAAATATGTTTTGTTTTATTGATTTTATGCACACACATACAGTACATATGCTTATATAAATATACACATATACATCTTAAGAAAAATCCAGAACAGAACTGCAATCTATTTCAATGATAAAGTTAGGGGGGTATAAATAGCACAAAGGCACAAAGTTTCCAAGGAAACAGAACTCATAAATGACTTTGGAGGGGGAAAGAAAGATCGTTCTCTTGAAACTTCATTCTTTATATATATATATATATATATATATATATATATATATATATATATATATATATATATATATATATATATATAAATTAGACACACACACACACACAATATATGGCTTCAAGATATATATTGTTATCGGAAAAGTTGCATTTACGATTTCTTTAGTTCTCCATGATTATTTAACTTTTAGCGGCCCCACAATTATTAATTTGTCTATCTTATGTTGATGCTCATCTTAATTCAGATTAATCTCCTAACCTCTCCTTCACCCTTCTTCCTACCGTAACCCATTCATCTCACTTACAAAGGCACCCATACACACCACACCCATGCCTTACACACACACACACACACACACACACACAGATAACGTACATATATTTAGAAACACACCTCAAACACATATGCATTTTACCAGACGAGTCAAATCAGAAATGCCTCAGGATATTTGGACACATAATGAGCTGTTCAGATTGAGAGAGAGAGAGAGAGAGAGAGAGAGAGAGAGAGAGATTGTGTGTGTGGGGGTTTGCATGTGAGAGAGTTCCCACTCCCAAACTGCCACTGAGCAACTTTGGCTGTCCATTCAACAAAAACAAATTACCTGCATGTAAGCATCAGGAATAATCAAAGGAAACAATATATGGGTGGAAAGTTGGTTCAGGGCCAACTCCTTTGAAATCAACTATAAGCCTTTAAATAAATTTGGACAAGAACTTTGGCTAACATAACAGCATTAGTGATTTTAAATTAGATGTTTGCTGCAAAAAAATTATGTGTTAATACATTTGCCAAGAAAACTAAATGAATGACAAAGAAAAGTCGATATTCTACTTCCTTTATGTTAATAATAATAATAATAATAATAATAATATTAATAATGATAATAATAATAATGATAATAATAATAATGATAATAATAATAATAATAACAACAATAATAATATGCTAAAAAAGAAAATAAGCTTTACAGAAAATTATTGGAAAGAGTTTAAACGATGTTTTTCATGCTTGTTCAATGAACCATGAACAATTATTGCACATGCACGTGTGAAACATTTCTTAAGACAATAACAGTTTACAGACGCTAGGTGATTAAGGTCACAGTTACAATAAGTTAGGACACTAAAGATACCTTTCTACAGAACACCAGAATAAAGATGTCTAGGGTTCCTGCTCACCTGCGTGAACATTCCATAGTCCTGCTGCAGGGAAGCTTGAGGACTGCAGATGTGTCCAGAGCAATAAACGGCAATGTCTGTAATGTAAGACACCTAAGACAGTCTACAGGGAGACAGGAAGGACAGCTGATCGTCCTTGCAGTGGAAAATTACATGTAACTGTGTGTGTCCCCAGACGTGATCGAGAACTTGTAAATGCCTTGGTGGGAGAGTGGAGGAACATCTCACAGCAAGAATTGACCAGTCTGGTGCAGTCCATGAGGATGAGATGCTTAAAGCAGCTGGAGGCCACCGGATACTGACTTTTACTTTTAATATTGACCCCCTCTTTGTTCAGGGACTCATTATTCCATTTCTGTTCCTCAAATGTCTGTAAAACCTGTTCAGTTTAAGTCTCAGTTGTTAATACAAATATTTACACATGTTAAGAAATTTGCTGGAAATAAAATCAGTTGAATGTGAGAAGAAGTTTCTTTTTCTTTTTTTTTTAGCTGAGTATATTTTAAATTCCTGCTTCAGGGTCGCGGGGAACCTGGAGCCTATCCCAGGAAGCATCGGGCACAAGGCGGGGTACACCCTGGACAGGGTGCCAGTCCATCGCAGGGCATAATCACATACACACTCACACACCCATTCATACACTACGGACAATTTACCAAGCTGCCAATCAACCTACCATGCATGTCTTTGGACTGGGGGAGGAAACCGGAGTACCCGGAGGAAACCCCCACAGCACGGGGAGAACATTAAAACTCAACACACACAGGGCCATGGTGGGATTAAAAATATATATAAAATTTAATAAAAATTAGGATAATTTGCTTTTATCCAAAAAGTAATTAAAATACAAACATAATGTGAAATATCACAAATATCATTTACTGTCTAGCAATATTTTTCAAACGCTTGCATTTTAGTATATTTCAGTTCTAGCACATGTAATCATTTATATTCAGTTTTAAAATTTTCCATTTTCGCAATGTTTTTTAATAGCAGATTTTTGTTTCTTTTTAATGTTTAATTATTATTATTTTTTAATTATTTAACTTATTAAAAAAAAAGTTTTCTTTTATTAAAGAATAATAGCAGCTCTGGTCAAAGCACCAACGTGAAATTTTCAGGATTGTTTGCTGTGATCTATAATTTCTTATAGGGAATTAAATGAGAGATGCAGGACAAAAATAAATAAATGAATAAATAAATAAATAAATAAATAAATAAATAAATACACAGCCTTTTTAGAATCCTCTGATGTGAATAAATAAAATTGTACAAGAGCCCCTGGTAGAACTGATATCAAACAGAAAGAAGGCCAGGAGAATTAAGCTCATGTTTGTTTTCTTTCTGTTACTATTTCAATAAAACACTAAAACAATTCCTCGAGGTAATTTCGCCTCTCTTGTTGGATGAACTTGCAAGGAAGTAAAACCAATGGAATGTTTAAAAAATAATTTGTATATATTCAGCATTAACAAGTAGGTTTCATTTAGAATGCTAAAAGAGCACTTTATTCTTGCTTCTTGTTTACAACAGCAAAGAGATGATACATGAATTATTATTTATTAATCACTGAACTTTTGTTAAGTAGCACCAGATGCTCTAATCAGGCTAATATTCCTAACACATATTAAACATAGTTATATAGAAGTGTTTACTACTATGTAATAACACCTCTATTACAGATTCATAAAAAAAAAAATACCATTGATTATTTAGTGTCTAGTTTTATTTCGTTTATTTGTTTTCGTTTTCCATCGGCTCCCATAGTTCAGATATTTGCGTTTTGTTTAAGCGTTTAAGTTTAAGATAATCTAAATATACCAGAAACCAGAACCATTTTCAGCTTCCTGTGTCCTTTATTATATCAATATTACTTGCATTTGGGGTGACCCTACCGAGCTGATTATATCTTTTAAGTATGGAGGCTCAAAATTGCAGCTGGAATCCACGCATCCATTTTCTGTTCCAAAATTCACACATATACGCACAATTCAGAGATGCCAATCAGCCTACAACACATGTCTTTGGACTGGGTGACGAAACCAAAGTACTCAGAGGAAACACCCGAAGCAGGAACCTAACCCCAACCCCAAGGTGTGACGTAAATGTTATAACCACTAATCCACCATGCCCATACAGTTAGCTTATTTCTTGTGTTTGAAGGTTTTTTTTTTTTTTAAAAAACAACCTCTTCAGTTTGTTTCAATTAGGTTTGCCATGATACCATAAACATATATTGCGATACTATACCAGCTGAAGTATCACGATACCAAGTAGGATTATGATACCACACAATATTGTGTTAATTCATAATTCAAATGTACAAAATGCACCAAATTTACAGAAATACATAAATATATATGAAAACACACAAACCAGATATCCCTCTCAATACGTTATTAATGAGACTGAATGATTGGAAAAACTTAAGGACAATCAAACAATTGGCAAGCAACTAATTCAATGTGCAACATATTTTAATTTAAATCATGCAAATGGAAATTGTCTTCAGAGAACTAAGAATGAACACATCATTAGGAAAAAAATAAATAAATGAATTTGGATATCAACGATCAAGCACGGCTAATTTTTCAGGGTTCGTACAGATGCTGCATAATGAAATTCCAGGCCTATTGAGGACTTTTCAATCACTATTATTTTGTTTTCAATGATAAAAAGAGATAGTGTCGTAATGTTGGCAGACAACGGAACGAGTATGAATTAGTGAATAAAATGCAACCTATTAAGACTACATGTTAGCCAGCAGTCACTTCCAAGCCATTCCCAAGCTGCTGCTCTGCACTGTTAAAATCCAGATTTTATAACCGCGACGACCTCTGACAAAATACACATATGTTAAGACAACGTCTGTGCTGTGATTTCGGCTATATGTAAAACGATCACTCAGAGAGAAAGTTAGAAGCTCATGAACGTGCCACTCACTCAACAGACCCTAACCCTAGCCGCAGGAGGAAAGCAAGACCTCATGCTCACGGGGCATGGAAAGTTTGTCACTAGGTGCATTTTTGAGGGGAAAAAAAATTCTCTAAAGGAGTTTGAAAAGTGGACTGGGGCAGACTGTTAAAATAAAGGAGTGAATAGTGGGAGGAGTAGGAGGACTGCAGCAGAGTGTCATATAAGTGAAAGGATTGTATTCATGTTCCATTGAAAATAAACACTTTCAACTTATTCAGCGATTCCGTTTTTATTGACTTAATTCAAGCACCACTAGATAGAAAATGGCTTAAAAATGCCTATTTCCAATGTTTTCCAGTACTTCAATTTCAAAAAGCCAAATTCAAGCACCTTGTACAAACCCTGATTTTAGTATTAAGACACAGTGGTTAGCATAACGTTAGCTCGCATTGTAGCAAACAGGAACTCTTTAAAGATTAAGGTGAAGAATTTAGGTTAAATGAAGTGTCACTAACTGTTGTTTATTCTGAAAAAGTAGTGAGATAGTAGTGTCTTTTTAGCATTATAATGATACTTTATTGGTCACATATACAGTAGAGCACTGTGAAATTGTTTTCTTCGCATACCCCAGCCTGTCGGAGTGCAGGGTCAGCCATGATACGGCACCCCTGGAGCAGAGAGAGTGGGCCCAACAGTGGCACTGTCAAGGGCCCAACAGTGGCAGCTTGCCTTGAACCCCGACCTTCCAATCAGTAACCCAGTGCCTTAACCGCAAAGCAACACCGACCAGTATTAACATTACATACAGTACTACTGTATCGATGATACCACCGTTTTAAAAATACAATGGCATCAGCGGTATTTTGAAACTTTATACTACTGTAGTACTGGTGTAGCGTGCAACCCTAGTTTCAATTGTGTGTTTGTATTTTGGAGGGAATTTGTCCAAGTTCATTTAACAAGTGCAGGATACACAAACACATGGGTATATATATATATATATATATATATATATATATATATATATATATATATATATATATATATATATATATATATATATATATATACAACTGCAACTGTTTTCTACAACTGCAGTGGCACAGTTATATTTGCCATTAAATGAGAGTGAGCGAGAGAGAGCAAGAGCGAACGAGAGAGAGAACAAAATGTGATGGACAAGTAGAGAGAAACACAGAATGTTGTAGTCCTCATCAGACAACTCAGATGCACTCAGTCTCTCTCAGTCTCTCTCTCTCTATCTCTCTCTCTCTCTCACACACACACACACACACACACACACACACAGTGCAGGTGCTGTTTCACACCAGGTCTGTAGCCGACATCAAAAGGACACCATATGATGATGCACACAGATCTTTTGCCACTACAAAGAAAGACCAAACGAACAGACATGAAAGTGAAGTCAATAAAAATATGGCAATTAATAAAACATTTTAACACCAAATTCACTACAAAGACCATTGTTTAATAAACACAGCACAACAAAAAAAGAATATGTAAAAGCAACAACTGATTTAAGGTTGGCTTTGTTCAGAGAGTAGTCATAACAGCGGGATGGCTCTCAAGGGCGAGGCTTAGGACACTGCTGAAACGGTCAGGAGAAATAGTCCGGATTTTACCATCAACCGATGTCATTGACAATTTGTAGAGATTCTAATGAGCGAGTGTGATTTCCTTTGGATATATGTGAATAAAAAGGTTATAAAAAAAAAGCTCACCCCGCACCTTTATTTTTCCACTTACACTACAATTACCCATAAAGTTAGATTTTCTGAATGTAAGATTTGAACAGGACAGGAGTTCCCCCTGTAAGATAATAGGTTCATATTACTGTGCTCAATCTAATTTGTTATAGTTTCTATAGAAAGAAAGAGTGAGTAAAAGAGAGAGAGAGAGTAAATAAGATGATGCTCGTAAGGGAATGATAGGATATTTAACTTTTTTATTTAGCTATATCGCAAGTAATGACTGGGACTATCTTGTCTCACAGATCCATGCAGGGGGAAAAAAAAACAGTAGAAACTAATCACTGAAATTCTAATGGTTTCCACTAAACATACCGTTACAAACCATCAGCTAATCATACAAAACCATTACCCTTGTTGGTCCATAATGGAATCCAATAGACACACAGCAAAATCCCAGTGCTGAATTAACTCTCATTGTTTATTTGTGTACAATAAACACTGTGGGTGTTAATTCAACACTGTGCAGAACATGCCACCAAGAGAAGGCAACACATTACCAGTAGAGACCATTACAGGGGCCATTAAAGTTTGCTTTAAAACCAATATAGTTCCCATTAAAAACCAATAAACCATAACAAATTCTTTTTGGGTTTCTATTGTTTGTTTGTTTGTTTGTTTTTTTTTTTTCAACTAATTCTCCACAACATTGACCATAACATTGACCATAACTTTAAACCATTACAATGTCTGAAGTGTGTGAATATGTGAAATGATGGTTATATGAAAACATTCCACTCCACTTCGTATCATGCCATATCACACCACCCTGGTATGGATCATTTTCTTATAACCACATGGTCTGTTACGGGTTAATCCTTACTAACAACAGCTCTGACAGGACCTCTGGCTGTAGTTCAAATCACAAGTTTATATTAATGAGCACTTTCTAATACATTAGCTTTCCTGTAGTAACAACTTCGACAGGGATTTGTATTACAGACTGTTCACATTAGCCAAGGTCAATAATAAACAGATTAAAAAAAAAAAAAAAAAGACCCATAAATCTATGATATTACTCTGTAAGATGTTTATTTTTACAGTCTCCAGTGTCAGTACTTTGTAACAGTCATGGTGCTGTGTAAACTTTCCCAGTCTTTACGACAGGAGATTGAGCTTTCCGGTTCTCACCAAAAGATGACATGCTGCATTTTTTTTTAAACCTCAATAGAGAGAGGATGGTGAGGAAATGACTGTTAATAGCTTCTATGGCATAAGTGATTGAGTTATTCCTTTCTTAACCTCACATAAGAGGTATAGCGCTGTCTGACTTCCCAAAACATGAAATGTGAAATGTGTGTGTATGCGGTGGGCTTCTTTTTCTCTTATTCTATCTCTCTTGTTCTCTCTCTCTCTCCATCTATTACTCAGTCTCTCTCTCCCCCCTGCATGGGAAGGATGTCTAACAGTGAATGCAGGGACCCTGACATCTCTCCTGAGACACACTCTCCCAACCACTGTCAATCCACACACGTTCACATTTCCCGTACTTCGTCTACTCTTACTACTAATCCAGCTAATTACACACCAACAACCTTCTTCCACTGTGAGGACATTTTCTAGTATGAGAGAGAGATAGAGAGACAGAGATAGAGAGAGAGAAAGAGAGAGAGAGAGAACTATCCAGAATACTCAAATGGTTTTCTTCATTTATCTTTTTCCTCATGATAACAGAAAGCATCAATCACTTAACATGAATGTCTATTTTTCATTCTCAAACATACACTCCATTTGCACTTTTATGCACTTTCAAAGAGAAGCACAGGAAAACCTTTTACTATTAATAATTCTGTAAGGTTGAAAGCATATCTGGCTTATATTTAGAAATAGTGTTGCTGTTGTATTAAGGAGAAAATCATTTGAAGCAAGGCAAGAAATTCTGAACTTTAAAACCCCTTCCATTTTCTTCCACAATTTTATATATAATATATATAAATAAAACGTCATTCACAGAGTCACAGTCACAATCACCTGATAGTTGCTTGTTAACTTTGACTTACTTAAACCTGCCAAAGACCACCTGAAATAAATAATAAAGTTAAGGTTAATAACAATTACGTTCATAATTATAATATGTACGCATTGTAGGTGACGCAGACAAAACCATGAGTTAGAGAATGGGAATAAATAAGGAGATTCATACATTCATCTTCATTTTATCCTGGCCAGGGTTGCAGTGGATCTAGAGTCTAAACTGGGAAAACTGGGTGAGAGTTGGTGGAACATCAAGGGTGGAACATCAGATCATCACAGGGTGAAATGTTTCACTAAAAGCTAAAAATATGTATTTAAGTACAGTCAATCTATCACATCCTAAACATTGGAACATTTGAGGTAAACAACGTAAGCCAGTATATAAAAACAGTCGTAAAACAAAGTTTAAATTGCTAGACATGATGTATACGTTTTACGCTTCTAATGAAATATAAAAATCAGACTTATATATATGTGCTCTGACACCCTTTTTGACCCCAGTTTGATTACTTGTCAATTCCTTCCTACCAGCCAGGTCCCCTATCATACTGGCAGAGTAATACACTAAGTAGAAAGCACTATCCACCATGTTCCACATACATGAGCTCATGGACAGCCATGACTGGCATGTGTTTCTGTGAGTGAGAGGGGACCAAGTGTATACCATCTCTCCCACCCAGAGTGCATGGTCAAGTTTATTCCCTTGCCTCCCGATCATGGACGGTTGTGGAATTGTGAGAATTCGTTCTTGGGATCTCCTGAGGTTTAACAAAAGCGCTACAACTTTTTGTGTTGTGTCACAATCTGTTAGCAAGGTCCAGTCTTACATTTCTCTATCTCGTTACTTCACACCTTTCCTGTTGGATTCACTGCATTTACTGAATAAATTTACAGTAGCTACTGAAGCATATGCTTTAACATGAATAAATAAAATACAGATTTAATGACATTTTATCAAATAAATGCTGTTTAGTCTCTGCTCCAACAATTCAAGCTCTGTGGGTTCCTCAAGATAAAATGTCTTCTTGGCACCAAGTAGTCCAACTCCAATTTTTCCTTTCCTTTCATGCTTTATGTAACAGAGCACTGACATGTGCAATACTAGTAAAAGGGACAATTGAATCCATAGGTTTGTGATCATTAATGGTGGTTTACCACAGCGGGAGCTGAACTATTAATGCTGTGGTTAGAAATAGGAGACACTACACGACTGTACAACTTACTATAGCAGCTATACAACTTCCTGAACCCATTAAATAATAGATGTTACTCATGTTAATCATATATTCATAAATATTGTTGGCTCATCAAACTGCACCATGAGTTCCTCGGAGGAAAATATCTTGAAGTAGCTCAGTGATTGAAAATCTCATCAACTAATCAAGGAGCTTTTCTAACAGAATATATATGTCATGAACAGAGACTTTGCAGAAAGGTTTGTGTGTGTGTGTGTGTGAGATTGCACTACATTAGTGTAGCTAAAGCCACGTTATCTGCATGCAATCAGATTAGTGCGGGATTGTTGGAGATCTAAGCTCCACAGATCACAGCCAGCCAGGATCAAGATGATTTGATTATTATTTCACATCATATTATCTCTAATCCAGTATACTTTTTTGTCTCCTTTTTTTCCCTACTGTTAGACTATGTTCTACCGCAGACTGTCTCCACTTAATATAGATCAAAACATTTATACAAACACTTACAAAGAAATGTTTTACCATTCGCTGTGCATCACCTCCTGGAGTTTCCAGATGGGGGTGCTGTGCTCTGTTGTGCATGCTAAAAACAACTCGTGTGTGTGTGTGTGTGTGTGTGTGTGAGAGAGAGAGAGAGAGAGAGAGAGAGAGAGAGAGGAGAGAGAGAGATGGCATGGTAGAGAAGGAAAAGAAGTCTGGAATCAAGTCAAGCTAATCATGCATATAATTGCATTTTGACATTGGGGACTACTGGGACTAGACCTTTGACTAGCAGGTTATCCAGGAAGCACTTTAGTGATTAACAAATGGAAATGCAGGTCTAAACTTAATTAGGTGAGATATTTGGCTGAGAACCTGTGGGACCACGCAGGTTCCCCTCTCAACGGCGCATCCGCTGCCTCATGCGAAATGAAATCAAACAGCGGATTCGGCTACGTTTTTTTCCCTTGTGGCCTCGAACGTCTCCGTCCCAGCTGAGACCACAGAACACTGTCATTCAAGTCACTCACAACACCAAGGCTGCGGTCGGCTCAGAAAAACCTCACACACCTCACACACCTAAGTAACAAGTATTTAAATGTATGTTCTGGATTGTTCCTCTTTATCTCTTTGCCTCGTTTTACTTGACTATAAACAGCATTGACATCATGCTTTGCTTCTAATTATGATCATCTCTGCAGTGTGTGTGTGTGTGTGTGTGTGTGTGTGTGTGTGGTATACATATATTTAAGAGTTCCTGTTACGAAAGCGAGAGCTATATATTACACTCTGAGCTCATACAAAAAACCTCATTAACAGAATACTCGAGTGGATTTCGTGCTCATCTCTGCAGTATCTCCTGCATGTGTATGGGTCAATCAGTCAAAATGTCCATGATGTTCCTGCGCCATTGACGGACTGAAATATTTCAATGCAATTTTCTCTTTCATTTTTTATTTTTTTTAAATGATAGAACTTTACTTGTGGTCGAGATTCATGTAAAAGAGAAACATTTCAGTTCGGGAATGTCTAGTGTGTCAGAACTGTGAAGGGTTATCTCAAGCCACACCAAATTTGCCAGAACTCAAGCTGTGCGCTTAGCTTGCCGTTATACGTTAGTTTTGACTCAAGTTTTTATCCTGTTGCTATAGATGTGTGTGTGTGTGTGTGGGTGGGAGAGAGAGAGATAGAGAGAGAGAGAGAGAGAATGCCTTAAAATCAGTGCACTTTGTTTTAGGATTTGAAGGATGCACTGTGTGGACAATTCATGTCCTGTACTGTTGATGTACAAGTACAGAGAGGGAGTCTTATTTTTGGTTAGAATACACACACACACACACACAGTTCATATGCACATCTGCAACACACTCGTCTGTGAAAAGTGGCATCTGAACATGGTTATCTACTTTTGCACTTTACTAATTCATAGCCAACTCACCCTAAGCTTACAGGACACCAGCCTCACTGTACTGTATACTTTTCCCTTTAGAGTTTATCTAGCATAAAACAACCCCCCCCACACACACACACACACACACACACACGCACACACCTGTGCCCCAGCCTGGTGTAGTCTGTCTTGTATCCTGAGCGTTTGTTTTATCTCAGCCCCGACTGTAAATAATTGATCCCTCCGTCTGCCGGGCCGTGAAGCCCACTCTGTCCGGCCCAGCTCTATGACCACCTTATGATTTATTATTTAATCTTTTCCATGTCCACTGCTCCTTTAAAGTGCGAAAGAGCGAGCTAGAGAAAGCAGGAGAGAGAAAGAGTGAGAGCGAGATGGCCGACAGGGGATGAAGTCCAAAAGAAACATGAATAGTTGTCTTTCTTTTTCATCTTGTTTTATCGTTAAGCATACACATTGATTTTTGTCTCCTCCTCCTCCTCTCTGAGACCCAAACATCAGTCTCGACATGCAATGGCAGGCCTCGCTGGCTGGCTAGAGAAGGTCAGCTGGCCACAAATGCAAGAGAAAAGGCATTTCTGTGCTCTGGGAGCTTCAAACAGCTCTCACTGATGTGACATCACACACCATAAATACTTTAGGCGAGACGGACTTGCTGTACACCCAACCTGAGTCACTGAGCAGCTCGTTCAATTCGCAGTGAGTAATGGACAGAGACGAAAGACCAAAATATACACAACTTCTTCAAGTTAGTTCTGTTCTGTGTGGTTTTACCCACATCATACACTGTTTGGATCAAAGTTACCTACAATACACCACCTATGTTGTTTTTTTTTTATTGTTTTTTTTCAGCTTGATGTCCTTTATGAATACATTTCTATATTAATAACTGAAATTTATTACAGTTTCTGCAACTAGTACTACTAAAACTAGTAATAATAATAATAATAATAATAATAATAATAATAATAATAATATCCTGAGCTTGAGTTACGCACATTCTCTTAGTCTGTGCGGGTTTCCTTCGGGTTCTCTGGTTACCTCCCAGGAAAATGCCAGTAGGGGAATTGGCCATTCTAAATGTGTATTCCTTCTGTTGGTGTATTCCTGCCTCTCATCCAGTGTTCCTGGGATAGACTCCAGATCCACTGCAAATTCTGACCAAGTAGAAGAAGAACAGGGAGTAGAAGAAGAAAAAACAATCAGAGTACAACATATCAAATTGCTGCACGTATAAAATTTTTACTTGCATTAAACGCATTATAAAAGAAACTATTATTCCAAGTCATTTATATATAGAATGACCTATAATCTGTTAGAATTAATACAAACAAATAAAAATTCAAGTTTACATACATACATACATACATACATACATACATACATACATACATACATGACTAGAGTTATTAAAGGCCAGGCTAAATAGTGTATGCCGTTAAAATATATATATATATATATATATATATACAATTTTATAAAAATTCGTTTTTTTGAGTTGTAATCTTGCTGCCGGATCCACACACATTTCACTCATGGCTTCTTGAACAGATTGAATTCTTGAACTTCCCCCTGAATGTGGGTGCAGTTCTGTCTATAGATGCAGTACATCATTAGCGAAATAAGACGAGTTGGCCATGCACCGTCGTCCATGCTCTTAAAGAACGAACACATCTCCTTTCCTATTCCTGCTCCTTGTGCATTCTGCATAAGAGATGCTCTTCATTATGCAAGGATGCTTTTCTACAGGAAGGTGGCAGACACTTCCACAGACAACAGCCTCTCTCTCTGAACAAGGTGGCCCTCAATTATGCGAGCCCACACCAGCGGTCCTGCATCTCATCGTGCTCGTGTGTGCGTGTGTGTGTGTGTGTGTGTGTGTGTGTGTGTGTTTTCATGCTGCTGTCATTACTCGGTGTGTACAATTTCTGCATACACTGATCCACGATACCCTTTGTATCTAGCCAAAAAGACAACAAAGCATTTCGGAGGTTTTCTCTAGAGTAACTATGAATATGTTGATTTATTTTCCATAACAAGTATATGAATGTCCTCATTCTAATGCGTTATTATCTCTACAGTCACGACTTACATAGGCAACTGTATGGCGAACTCGGCACATAAACGAATGACAACTGATGTACAGTAGTAGTAAGTGTTGTACGTTTTCTGACACAGGAAATTCTTAAAGATGAAGGGCTTTCCCATTTTCTTTGTAACATGACAAGCTGCATTATTTTGTCGTATTAATGTCCAGAGAGAGGAAAAAGAATTTAGTGAGGCAATAACTCTTTATAGTTGCTGTAATGTAACATAACAGGACATAAAATGCAACTATAAATGGACAAAAAAAATCAATCGTAATTTGTAATTATTGGCAAATTGTTGTGGTTTAACTGGAATAAAAATCCTCAGGACATGTCGTTTTTGGAAAACAATCAACAACAGGGTGGTAACAGTACCTCTGCTTCAGGACAGGCCACATCAGACCACTTAGTTTGATTAAAACATGCACAATAAGTGGATTATTCCTTACTCATTGCACATTTTCTTAATTATACCGTATGGTGCATCCGTGTGTGACAAAATCTGATTCACATTTAGCAATGAAGACTAGTTTTGCTTTTATCCGTTAAATCTAATCAGTTGTATTGAGTTAGTGGTTACATGAAGCAGCTTATTTAGTAGAAGTTGGACTTTTGACTATTTTTTCGCCCTTGTGTATATGCTGAGAGGTGTTTGTTTGAGGTAGTTGGCACAAATTTGGTCCCAAAGCATTTTAAAACTACCACAGCTCTGCTGGATTTTGAACGACACACGCCCTTGTTGCATGAGCAAGTTCATTTCAGGCCATGAAAATTGCAGCTAGGTTTAAAAAAAAAAACAAGTAAAATTGGCTCACACCCAACTAAATTAGCAATACGCCAGCATTTTGTTACTCACACCTGCATGGAAATAGAGCCCACATTGTTTATCTGCATGAAAACACTCCACGCAGATGGAGCACAGAAACAATTAAAACCCATTCACACCACATTACGTCTCACTTGCTTTCCAATCACTGTCTCCAGCACTGCTTCTGTCCAAGTGTGTTAACACGGTGATGCTTAGAAAATCGTGTGTGTGAGTGTGTGTGTGTGTGTGTGTGTGTGTGTGTTTACATTAAGAGTGTGGCATAGTTTAGTTGGAAGTGAAGAAGAACGGGAGGGATTTTCAGCATGATTGGGTTTTCATCTGCAATTTAAGATACAAATAATTTATTTCCGGTGTGAGTGTGTGTGTGTGTGTGTGTGTGTGTGTGTCTGTGCTTGTGCAAGTTTTTATACCTTGGTGGAGACCAAAGAGATTTTCTGTCTCTTTGGTGTTTCAGGAGTCTTCAGGATTTTAGGTTTGATTTAGACACACACACACACACTATAAACACTCAACATCAGGGTGGTATAAATACATAATTGACATATATTATATGATTTAAATATATAATTTATAAATCACACACACACACACACAGCTGGGTAAAGCTCCCAAAAGTGAAATTCCTGCAATCATTCCCTGGAGATTGGCCCAGACTGCTGGCAGCTACATGTCCGCACTCATGAGTGAGCACAGGAAGCTGACAAATCCATTCTACTGTGCCTCTGTGACAGATAAATATTTCACACGCAAATAAATAAAGGATGCTCTCTCAATGGCTCTTCACGGTCCAGTGCTCATGCGCACCCTCACACACACATACGCACGAACACACACAGGAAGTCTCCTCACACTCCACATCCACAACCAGAAGATCTCCTCATCAGATATCTCCACACTGCACACATACACACAAGACCACACACACACACACACACACACACACACCACACTCCTGAGACTTCATGCTCTTACAAGGTCCAAAGCGCTTCGATCCCGTGCTGTCAGGACACAGGTAACTTTCTTCTCCTCATCTCTCCCGACAAAGAAGCAATTACTGTGCGTCTGAAGGAGAGCATGCAGAGGAAGGCCCTCCTATTGTGTCCGTGACTGTCCTCTTTTTCACCCGATCAGAAACCACCTCGCTCCCATTGTCGTCGAGTAATTACTATAATGTGTAGGATACATGTCGAATTATAATGACTTTTTTTTTCTTTTTTTTTTCTACTCCTTCACCCCCGTAATACCACCTGGGGAAGCAATTACACGAGCTCCTCTGGGAAGCGTAAAAATAATAATACATTTCATTTAATACTAGATTAAGTGGAGAAGATGTCAGTGCTTGTAATAGGCATTGCTAAGTGTCTGTGCCTTCCCTGTGCTCTCTGCTTCCTTATGAATTACCTTGCTCGAGTCGATTACCACTCCGCGGCCCTTGAGGAGAGAGGTGTGATAAGTCAATTAAAAGGGTAATTAAAAGATGTAACTGCGCTTTCTAGGCATTTTGTCTCGGAAAGCATTCGGATAAGGAAGCTGTTGCCGTCCTATTGAGAGAGAATGTGTCTGAAGACTGAGTTTGATCTGGGATAACATTCAAACGTACTAATTTATGTGTTTATTTATTTATTTTTATTCTTACCCATGCTTCATTTGTGAAGAGAATTTAGATTAATTAAATAGTGTAAGTTTAAAATTCACTTGCTTTTTTTTTTTTTCCCCATTAGAGACAAGTGATAGCTTTGGTACTGAACTAAGGTACTTGTGGGTGGAGTTAGAAGCAGCATGTAATACTGATTGGTTATGCTTAATGCTTTACACAAGGACAAACACCGAGTATAATATAATTCCGTCCAGCCATATAGCAATATTCAGACATACAGAAGTCTTCACAAATGTTGAATTTATCAGCACCAGTATATGCAATAAACAAAAAATACAAAAAGAATAAAAAAAAATTAATTTAAATTTTAATGGATCCATCCGTCCATCCATCCATCCATCTTCTACTGCTTACTCCTTCTCAGGGTCACAGGGGACCTGGAGCCTATCCCAGGGAGCATCGGGCACAACGCGGGGTACACCCTGGACAGGGTGCCAGTCCATCGCAGGGCACATTGTCTGGATATTTCCATATAATTATTTTTTGATATAATTTAATTTAGGTGCAGCGAATTTAAACCAAATGGATGGCAGATCAAAGAAACATTGTTAATCCAAGCATTTAAATGTAATATGATCATGCATTGACACGAGGCAGGCGCTTGTACCATTCCAGTAGTCTTCCAGGTTGGTGGAAAATGTTCAGAACTCCAAATTCTGATGGATCCTGTTTGGGTCAGTTCTTGTTTTTTGAATATATAGTGGAACACCAACAGTGGACCAACAGATGGCTACAGAATGAAATGATTTATATTAATAGTTCATCATCAATTCTGAACAATAATTGTTTTGCTTAACTGACTCTTCATTGTTCAAGTGATTTAGACTTTACAGCTGTCATATTTAAGCTTGATAAGTATTATAAACTGATATCTATATCAACTAATTTCTGCACAATTTAAAAACCTTACATTTCTTTTCACCAACATATCAATAAGCACTTTGTACAATTCAGAAAATGTCTGTTCCTATTGATTATGATGAATAAGAACTCTTCAGTTATAGACCGTAAGTAAACAATCTGCTAAGGAGGGGGGTCTTTTTAAATCATCACAGCATGCATTTCTTGTTTTTTGGGTATTTTTTTGCATGTGACCTTGACCTTGCATGTGAAATGTCACAGTACCTCAGGTACATTCACACCATGGATATATTATTATTATTATTATAATTATATATATATATATATATATATATATATATATATATATATATATATATATATATATATATATATATTCTTAAATAGTGTGAGACTTTGAGAAGAAACTACTAAGGTAGTTTTCATACTTTTTTTTCCCTCCCCTTCCATTTCAGCCCAGAATTTAGTGGTGAAGGGTGAATGCTGTTTTCGAACCCAAGATTGGTCCG
The DNA here is from genome assembly GCA_012411365.1 of Ameiurus melas. Classification (NCBI taxonomy): domain Eukaryota; kingdom Metazoa; phylum Chordata; class Actinopteri; order Siluriformes; family Ictaluridae; genus Ameiurus; species Ameiurus melas. Next base: position 5,143,937 of record CM022754.1, read on the forward strand.
GAAATTGGATCCCTGGTTCTCTGGACAACATTGGTCTGGAGTTCACTTCAACCAAACAGTGTCACGGTCCACATCAGGTGTGGAAGCTATCCGTGCTTGCGGCCACATGCCGAGTAACATGATAAACCAATCATGACATGGTACTTCCTGTTTCTAATATAGTGATGCCAGGGAAAGAGTTATTATGGTTATTAGTATACAATATAAAACCAGACATTCATAGGACTGGAGCAGTGTAATTATTTTATTTTTCTGTAGCGATAGCTTGCAATAAGACCATTTTATGTCAGACTAAATATCTTATATGAGATCGGCTCCACATTTGCAGGTATCCCTGCATGAAGACACACATAGTCAAAAAAACGCTGTTCTTTGTCACTCGAGTGTTGGTTCTAAAGCAAAATCATATGAAAAACAGCAAATTGATGAGCCTAGTGCCTACAATTTTTCAAATCTATATGCACAAATGTGATGTATAGAATTGCATAATCGAGCCACAGTTCACATGAGATATTTTTTACTTAAACACAAACCTGCGATTATGAGCCCTGCTTAAAATGAACCCAGAAGCTGATCAGAGTACAGACTCGAGTATTTGGCCACTGTGTAATTTTTGACATGGCTGTGGGAATTTGCTCATTCAGACACAAGAGCATTGGTGAAGTCAGGCACTGATGTTGGGTGAGGAGGCATGGGGTGCCATCAGCATTCAAGGTCATCCCAAAAGTGTTCAGTGGGGTAGAGGTCAAGGATCTGTGCAGGTCTTCTATTTCAACCTGCTTTGTGCACAGGGGCATTGTCGTGCTAGAACATGTTTGGGCCTTTGAGTTCCACTGAAGAAAAAAATGTAATGCTACAGCATACACAGACATTCTAGACAATTGTGCAACTTATTATTCAACTTTGTGGAAACTTTTTAAGGGAAGACCCTCAAATGGGTGTAATGGTCAGGTGTTCAAAATCCTTTGGCCATATGGTGTATTTTGAATCTCATCTTAGAATTTTGTCAAATCAAAATTGTTATAAGATGTAAAGGCAAACATAATTGCATCTCACCTAACATTCATATACATGTGTTGTCCTTTTTACTTCAATAAGAAGAGAGTTAGCAAAACAAGAAAGACCTTCAGCCCAATTGACTCTATGTACTTACTCATTAGGAAGTGAGAAGTTAACATGTGGCTCTGTTTGATAATTTGATAATAAAGCCAATTGGATATTTTGCTCCAAGGAAAGAGTTTTGTAAAAGTACATGTGGATTTATGGTTGGTGTATTTTTATTTTATTTATTACTTCAAATGCCATTTGTGCCACAGGCTTGTGGATTCGTCCTTCATGTAGGAAAAATAGAATAAAAATAATTTCTGGAAAGTCCAGTGGCTTTTGCTAATCCCTAATTATGGTCTTAAGGGCTTCTAATATTTTACTGATGGTCTCCATTTATTGAAATATTCCTCTATTTATTTTTTTCTCCACCAAATTGGTTTCTTTATATCTTTCTATTTTTAATTACGTAATCATGGTCAAACCATGATGCAGTTCTGACCACACCATAAGTCATTTGTGTCATATAATTGTTTTTATTTGTGGTGAAATTTTATATCCAGGCTACAAAACCAAAAATACTCTTTAGCCGCATACTTGCTTTTAATTTTTTTTTTTTTTTTTTGTAAGATGGTGTTTGACAAATAAGTGAAGTATTTGAATGTCTATGAATGGGACCTAGATATTTTTTTATGTTATTTTCTCATCTAAAATGGTCAGTGTTCTTCACTACTGTTTAACATATGGGAAGGTTTATATTACAACAACAAATGTTTTAAAACATAAGCAACTGGTGTGTTGAGTCCTGCGCGACTGGTGGAAATCGAAACACATTTAAACATATGTTTGAATAGTGCTGTGTTTAAGAGAAGCAGTGGTACCTCAGGGATGGTACATTCTCACATTCCTCTCTTTCTCATTCTTTCTCCGTTTCTTCTTCCTCACAGATGGAATGGATCAAAATGATGTGAGCTGACATGCTCATTCAAACCTGAAACAGAGTACGAACTCAATATTCCAGTGAGAGAAAAGAAGTGAGCATTAGAGAGAGGGGTAGAGAGAACCACTGGAGAAAGAACGAGAAATCCAGCAGTTCTGAATACATAAGGATGAATGCTGATGGATACATACAGACTATAGCAATAAAAGGCTAAAAAAAAAGCAATAAAAAAAATATTAAAATGTGCTCTCTCTCCCAGGCTATGTTTGTTTATTGTGTATATAGACTTATTTTATTTATATTAAAATATATAATGAGAGCACAGACATAATGGGAATATGTGAACATGCCATTTTTTCCCCTATCTCGACAGTGTCAGCTGGTCAATATGAACAGGTGGCACCATAACCGTTCAAAAAAATGATTGAATCTTCATAAAGTCCTCATTCACAACTCCATACATTTTAAATTGCCTTAAAAATACTCTTGAGTGGCCAACGATTTAAAAAGCCCATAAAATAGATACACATTATAGTAAATATTTCACCCAGTGGCCAAATTGGGGACCAATGGGGAAATGAATCACACCACATCATGCTCAGAGGAGGAGTTGTGGATAGGACAGTTGAGGACAAGGTTGCCAAGGTTATGTTGTTTATGTTGCTACTTCATGAAATACTCCTTGGGCAAAGAGGTCTTGTTTATAACAAATAATTTGAATTAAATCTAACAAATCTCCACAAACAAAGGCCAAGTGTAAATGTATACAGCATGGCTAATGGTACGGAACCATTTCTAAACTCCTAAACCCTTCAACCTAATTTTGTTTGAATTATTACTAATTTGAAAGACTAAATTTGTCTGGCTGAATTGAATTTTTTTATATTTATGTTGTTCTAATGGTTCCAGATTTCCCACCATACATGCGAGCTGACAAAAATGGTAGAGGGGAGAAAAAAAAAATTACAATGAATGGCATACAAGGACAAGACAGCAAACAAACATCCAGATGAGAGGAACAAGTGATAAATCCCTTTATTAACTCTCTCTCTCTCCATCTCTCTCACAGGGTTGTATGTAAACCTATAAACCCTTGTCGGAACACCACTCAAAGGCCAGCACAATCTGTTCTCGGCCCTGTTCGGGAGTGTGGAGGTTGCACACCTCCTCCTCGCCTTTTGTCCCTCTGCTCTCCGTTGCTTCAGGCAGTTATTAAATATGCACCTTCCAGGCCGATCTCACAAAACCAGTGCCTAATCTCCGGCAGAGCCTGGGACCCCCACATATGCAAATCCACATCTGCTCTGCTTCAAAGGGGAGAAGAAGAAGGATTACAGCCTCACCCAAAACACACACCCCCCATGCACAAACAAACACACACACACATACACACACACACCTGAAACCATTTTATCACAGTACACCATACAAACAGATCCATACACACACACTGTCAAATTAACACATCTAAATTTACAGTTACACACATCGCACATGTTTGACGCAGCTCACACCCTCACCGCCTGCTCAAACAGTCTTATCCTTGTTCTTATCCTCCTTCATCTTATTGAGCTGAATGAAATCAGATGGCGAAGAAGTGGCCCCTTTGTGCCAGTGCTTAGCACTCCCTATTGTGAGAGATGACAAACCAGGCGGCTGAAATCTGCTCCCGGACCCCAGGCACATCCCAAAGAGGGGATGAGAGCACTTGAGGGGTCTACATAAGTGACACCACCCTGATTTAGCCCTAAGCCATCCTTCAGTGCTTATTCAACAACGGATTACCAGATATCAAATCCTGAGGACAGCTTTATCAGACGCTGTCCATGTCCTCCTTTACTACTAAACCATCACTACTGCTGTAAGGGCTTTGGAGATATGACAGCAGGACAGATATTCACTCATTTCGCATAAAACGGTGATGGCTAGGATGAACATTAACTGCTTTTCCTTCTACTTCATTCATATGAAAGTGCACTACATATTCATATGGATGCAATGGAAGATTCATCAGAAGTACAACAGAATTGGCGATCATCACTGGTATGGAAAATCAACAAATTTGATATTTTAGGCTGCATGATAGAGGTCTAGAAATGACCATGGTCTCCGTAACTATTTCCACTCAATTTGTAGGAACATTTGCAATGGTTAATGCTTTTATATCTCAAGATCCATCATTCCATCAACAATTCTTTACTCACTTAAGAACATTTGCTGTAGAATCACAATAATATATGATCACATACAGTAATATCTTACAAGATGAATTCGTGAATAATGAGCAGCAAGTTCAACAGGCTAAAGTTAGCATTAAGGGCAAGGTTAGCTTTATTCAAATGCAATTCAACTCCACCAAGTGAGAAACAGAAAGGCGTTCACCCTTTTGTACAGAGATCACAAGTTTGGATCCCAGTAGCGCTCCAGCCATTCATGGCCAGGACACCAGAATTGGCTGTGCAATCTGGGTGGGAGGGGTGGCATACGTTCATTCCCCTGTCAATCAGAGCTACACTAGGTAACTGTCGGCATCTCCAAGCTCGTGTATGCAGAAGAGGGTAAATAACGTTTTGTCAGAGGATGTTACACCACGCTGTGATGCAGCATGAGCAGTTCAAAAATATATGAGGGTGGCTGGCTTCATGTTTCTCAGAGGAAACCTGGGTTACCCTTCACCTTCATCAGTTGGTAGTTTATTAATCCTAGGGGAGAGATGAATTATGGGTGGTAATTGGCCAAGACCAAATTAGGGAGAAAATCACTCTTCATTCAAATTGGTAAAAAAAATTTTTATGAGATCAGGAGATCTTATCTTAACACCAGTATGTGCATTAAAACATCCTAGATAAGAGGTTGTTTTACCAAAGGAATGGTTGCTAAGGAATTCTGTAAAATCCTGCTAGGCAGTGAGTGGAAAGACACAGGTGGCAGACTTGAGAGAGAGCTATGTATTTTTTAAAATGTATTTTTCTACACAATAAAACAAGCCTACACAGTGTTTCTGTTGTTGACCTGTTTATGATGAAAGTCACTAACTTATGTGAAAAACTGTTATCCATCCATCCATCCATCTTCAACCGCTTATTCCTGCTTCAGGGTCACGGGGAACCTGGAGCCTATCCCAGGAAGCATCGGGCACAAGGCGGGGTATACCCTGGACAGGGTGCCAGTCCATCACAGGGCACAATCACATACACACTCACACACCCATTCATACGCTATGGACAATTTACCAACCTACCAATAAACCTACCCTGCATGTCTTTGGACTGGGGGAGGAAACCGGAGTACCCGGAGGAAAACCCATCAGCACGGGGAGAACATGCAAACTCCGCACACACATGGCCCCGGCGGGAATCGGAAACTAAAAACTGTTATGTCACATAAAACATTTGAGAATAAAGCACCGTTTCCATCCCATGTGTTCAAGAGAACAAAATTGTCACCTCTGGGAAAACTGATGCAAAGTATCAATAGTTTTGAGGCAATTATCCAATCGCATGATTTGTTCGAGGAATTTCATTTAAATATGTTTTCATCATAGTTTATGTGCATGGCTTCTTATCAAATGAAAAAATGAACTGCCTCAATTGAGCGCATATGGTTTTTTATGCAAAATATATGCACATTTTGGAGAGTTTATTTACATCTGGTGTTTCCATCCAGCGCTTTTCCCAAAATTCGCATAAAAAATATCTAGATGGAAACAGACACTGTCACCTCTCCTGGCATTGGCATTCTCTCAGGGGGTACAAAAATATTCCCTGCAACAACAGTCATTATTAATTGTACACAGGTGTAACCACTCACTCATTAACCGTTCATTCTCTGCTGAGTCCCATTCACAGCTGAAGCTTGACCATAACCAATTTGCCAGAAAAATCCAAGTGACTGATACAGTAGCGGCCTGCACTGGAAACGTAAAACTAATTCATAAAAAATAAATAGATAAATAAATATAAATGAAAGCATTATTACTTCGTTATTTTCTTCTTCTTGTATTTTATTTTAATATGCTACACTGTTTAATATTATTAGGTACAAGTCTTTAAAAGGTATGGACATTATATTTGTTAAAGTGCGCAGACTATTTATTAGATTTGAAGTCAGTAGGGGAATTTATTTATTTATTTATTTATTAGTTAATTATTATTATCCATCCATCTTCAACCGCTTATTCCTGCTTCAGTGTCGCGGGGAACCTGGAGCCTATCCCAGGAAGCATCGGGCACAAGGCGGGGTACACCCTGGACAGGGTGCCAGTCCATCGCAGGGCACAATCACATACACACTCACACACCCATTCGTACACTACGGACAATTTACCAACTTACCAATCAACCTACCATGCATGTCTTTGGACTGGGGGAGGAAACCGGAGTACCCGGAGGAAACAAACATGCACAAACATGGCCCCGGCGGGAATCAAACCCCGGACCCTGGAGGTGTGAGGCGAACGTGCTAACCACTAAGCCACCGTGCGCCCTAATTATTATTATTATTATTATTTTATTATTATTATTATTATTTTCTTCCTTTTTTTTCTTTTATTTATTTATTTATTTTTCTTCTCTTCTCAATTAAATATTTGGGAAAGGGAAGGGAGGGGAGAAAAGGTAAATGAATCACATGAAACTGAATCACATGCATGAAAGCATTGCAGTGAAAACAAAAATCCAAAATGCTCACTTTCTGTGTACAAGTTAAGCAAATTGCCAACATATCCTAAACACATGTATTTATTTCTAATTCAATTTTCATTTATTGAGTGTAACGACTTACACTCGGTCCATACATGGCAGATTTTAACCTAGGTTAACCATAGTTTGTCGATTTTAATCGTCCGCATGAAAATATATTTGACAAATATTTGTCCAGAATGAAATCAGCAACTCTTGCATTCCTATTTATTTCAAGTGAAATATTATGTTATGTTTCCTGTACCATGCAAACTTCTTAAGACAATCAAATGTGTCAATTTTGAGCTCCAGTGGTACTTCATTACTCAGTAGGAAAATTGACTGCACAGACAATCAACATGCTATCATTTTCTAAATCTATTTGCTTTTACAAATATTGAATACATTAACCCGACAGCATAGTTAAATACTGTAGTCAGACGGTTAGGATTTTGTCATTTCGTTTTAGTGACAGAGGTATGATTAACATTTAATAGAATTAGGAGCTGTTTTTAGCCCTAAAATGATATAGGAATCACTCTTAGGAGAAAATGACATTGAGATCGACATCCATTGACTTAGGTGCTACTTTGAGCATATCTATCTATCTATCTATCTATCTATCTATCTATCTATCTATCTATCTATCTATCTATCTATCTATCTATCTATCTATCCATCCATCCATCTATCATTCCCCAATAGTAGCATGGATAAATATTGTCATTTATTAGCACGTCATTTATGCGTCTGTTAGTTTCAGCTTGTCTACTACTGTAGGATATACCTTATGCACACAAAACACTTAATGCAGCATTTGGAAAATCAAGTGTGTATGTGCACGCATGTGCATGTGTGTGTTGGGGGTGTCTGAGAAGAGCTGACTTTAAGGTACGTCAAGCGTGAAATGTAAAGAAAGCAGATTTGCATATTTAATTAAGTTATCAGCACACAAAGCAGAGTGCACCCTCCAAATCTGCAGAGTCAACAAGCCCTGTAATATCATACCCTCCTGAACTCACACACACACACACACACACACACACACACAAAGATGTAAAGATCTTAATTAACATGCTGCACAAGACATTCACACTCCATCAAACTAATAATGTCAAGCTTGCCTCTTTGTCTGTGATGACACCACTCGGTCTCAGGAAGAACACAAATAAAAGAAGAGTGATTACGAGAAAGACGGTCTGAAATATGGTTGTGGTCTGTGTGTGTGTGTGTGTGTGTGTGTGTGTGTGTGTGTGTGTGTGTGTGTGTGAATGCGTGCCTGTCTCAATTGCAAGCTCTCCGCTCATTAGCTGGGCCACGACTGCTATCATTGTTCGACTGTGTTTGAAATGCACCAAGGGATTTTTCTTTAATCTCACCCATCAAAGGTAACACACACAGACACACACACACACAGACACACACACACACATACACACACACTCCCCAGTAGTCACTGTTCTGGATTAGGCCCTCGATGGGGAGAAACTAGGCCCATTGTAACCCTGTGAGAACACACACACACACACACATACACACACACACCCCTAGAACATGGTAATATGCTGCCAATGACACTGAAGATGACAGTCATTTAAAAAATAAGCCCGTGAGGCTGACATTATGTAATTATGTTATGAAAATGTGGTACATGCAGGTGGTGCGTGTGTGTGTGTGTGTGTGTGTGTGTGTGTGTGTGTGTGTGTGTGTGTTACCTTCTATTTTTTCTTTTTTTTTTGCAATTTGCAATTCAAAAGATTAAAAATTTGGGGGGTTGATCTCAAACACTGATGGGGAGTGAGGTTTATTATTATTATTATTATTATTATTATTATTATTATTATTGACTGTGGTACAATGAAAATCATAAAAAAAATCATAAAACACGTGATTACAATGATTATGAACCTCATGAGCCTCATGAATTTAACTAGCTATTATGTAGGAATGTTCAGATACTGCAGTATCACCCTCTCTGTTCAGAAACATCTGTTTATTTAATACCACATTGTGTTAACATTTAAGATTATAAAATAAGATTAAATGTATTTCTATTTTTTTAATCATCTGCCAATAGAATTATCTGCCAATAAAACTGAAAACTTGAAATAGTAAAAAATCTTAACAATCGGTTTAATATTATACTGTTTGGAAATTATCGAAATCCTATGACAGCAAACATGGTATTTCTGATAAATTGGCTTTAAAAAAACCCCAAAACAAACAAACAAAAAAGAACACATTGTGCTATATGGCCTGACATAAAACAGCAAGTTTATTTTAATTATTTTATTGATTAAATAATGTCAAACTTTTTTACCAATTTAACCTAAATGTTGTGAAATGCAAGGCAAAGAGAGCTGTTTTGTGAATCATTACATATAATCAACGCTGAAAAAGAATTGAAGTTTTGTTCGGGTAATGTGCATTGTTGATAAAGCTTCAGGAAAATTCTGATGATGAAAAAAAATAATAATAAATAAATAAATAAATAAATAAAATAAATAAAGAAATAAATGACATCTCAAGGACAAACATGGTGAAGATGATAATGCTAGTCATATAATATGACATATTCTACAATGCTTTTTGGTTTAAGATATGCTGTGAAGGTGAAGAATGAATATGAATATGTCTTGATCACATAAAAGTGGTGATTTCATGGCAGGTGCACTGGCTTGTAAAACACAAGCTCTCCGGTCACTGAGGTATTTGTTTCCCAGAAGCCTTTGCCATTGTCACGCTCCAGCGCCAGTGGCTCCCCGAAGCAGTTTGAGTAAGAGGTTGACAAGGGCATAGGAATGGGATATGGGAATTGTTTGTGTGTGTGTGTATGTGTGTGTGTGTGTGTGTGTGTGTATGTGTGTGTGTGTGTGTGTGTGTGTGTATAAGAAAGAAAGAGTTGGGGATAGGGGTCAGGATAATGCGGTTAGGGGCGTTAGACCTCCGTTGTGATGAAAGCAGCACCTCACTGATCAAATTAAAGTAAAGCTGCAGTGGAGTGTGGCTGCTCGGGGACTTAGGAAAGCGGGTATTGTAATGGCCAATGCAAACACAGAGAGAGGGAGCATAAGCCTGTCCACGCACACACACAAAGAAATTAGGACAGAGGAGAAGCAAGGCCACACAGAGCATCGTGAGGAAGTGTGAGTGTGTCTCTGCATGTAATACGTTCAGTTATCCAAAAGCTCTTTTGTACACAAAAGCCTTTGGAACCAGTGTGTTCTTTGCATGTATAACAAGTCCATCAAATTCCTTCAAAGCTTTCAGGAGGATTTCAATTATTCAAAATAATTCATAGTAAAACGCATTTTCATATAAATACGCAGATCAATTTTAGACTGTAACACACAGAGTAAACCATGGTGAGAATTCGCAAACAAAGAACCTAGTGGATGATGTACCATCATTTTAGCATAAACGCTGATGTTTGAGAGTCATTTCTTTTAAACCAGTACTTATTGCTGTTGTTAATCATTCAAATCTTATATTTCGCGGGACACACGATTTAGCCTGATTTGTTTGTTTAGTTGTTTGTGTCCCTTGAATACACAGTTAAGCCAAACCCTTAAAGGCTTCTCATTCACTATATATGCTTACTACACAGGATGTAAACATGATGCATTGTAGAACCCGCATAGTTCACTATACACTAGATTCAATTTAAGGTTAACCCACAAAGAGGTGGTTTGTGGGTTAACCTGGTCATACTTATCTATAATCCATCTATTTTCCATACTACTTATTCTACACAGGGTCGCATGAGATCCTAGGGAACTTGGGGCATCCTGGATGGGGCGTCAACCCATCGCAGAGCTCAAATCCTACACACATTCACAGTCATTATGGACAATTTGGAAATGCAAATCAGCGTACAACGCATGTCTTTGGACTGGGGGAGGAGACCAGGGTACCAAGAGGAAGCCCACAAAAGCAAGAGAAGAGCATGCAGGCTCCATGCACACAGGGCAGAGGTGGGATTTGAACCGCCAACCATGGAAGTACAACCCAAGTGTACTAGCCACTACGTCACTGTTTTACATGAGCATAGGTTTGTTAAAGCAACATAAATTAGCAATGTTGGAAAACTAATAAACTAATCCTGTAATTTCTTAGTTAGCAAGTCAATGACATGGTAGCTAATTAGTGGAGATAAAATGGGCGCTGTAAAGACGGCGCTCCTCAGACCGATTATCAATCCTAATGCCTGTAAACACAACTGTCTTCTCAATCAGGGGAAGTAACATTTATAAGCAACAACCAGAAATCTGGCATTGCATATTATATGTTGTGTGTCATGTGAATGAAATCTCCAATCAGGACGTTGCAGTTTTGATCAGAATTAAATTGCATTGCTTAAACATACATTATTGTATAAAACTAGAAATGAATACATTGTATTTTGGCATGTAGTGCTTAGTATCACAGCACTGTGTCAATTCATAATTCTTGATAGTTGCTGTGGTTTTATCTACAGTAGGGGAAAAAAGTATTTGATCCCCTGCTGATTTTGTACGTTTGCCCACTGACAAAGAAACGATCAGTCTATAATTTGAATGGATTTATTTGAACAGTGAGAGACAAAATAACAACAACAAAAAATCCAGAAAAAAAAACACATCAAAAATGTTATAAATTGATTTGCATTTTAATGAGGGAAATATGTATTTGAACCATCTGCAAAACATGACTTAGTACTTGGTGGCAAAACCCTTGTTGGCAATCACAGAGGTCAGACGTTTCTTTAGTTGGCCACCAGGTTTGCACACATCTCTGGAGGGATTTTGTCCCACTCCTCTTTGCAGATATTCTTCAAGTCATTAAGGTTTCAAGGCTGACGTTTAGCAACTCGAACCTTGGCTAGGCCACTCCAGGACCTTAATGTGCTTCTTCTTGATGCACTCCTTTGTTGCCTTGGCCATGTGTTTTGGGTCATTGTCATGCTGGAATACCTATGAAATAGTGGAATACCCATCCACAACCCATTTTCAATTCCCTGGCTGAGGGAAGGAGGTTCTCACCCAAGATTTGACGGTACATGGCCCTGTCCATCGTCCATTTGATGAAGTGAAGTTGTCCTGTCCCCTTAGCAGAAAAACACCCCCAAAGCATAATGTTTCCTCCATGTTTGACGGTGGGGATGGTGTTCTTGGGGTCATAGGCAGCATTCCTCCTCCTCCAAACACGGCGAGTTGAGTTTATGCCAAAGGGCTCCATTTTGGTCATTTGGTCAATCATTCAGATGTTCATTGGCAAACTTCAGACTGGTATGTATATGTGCTTTCTTTAGCAGAGGGACCTTGCGGGCGCTGCAGGATTTCAGTCCTTCACGGCGTAGTGTGTAACCAATTGTTTTCTTGGTGACTATGGTCCCAGATGCCTTGAGATCATTGACAAGATCCTCCCGTGTAGTTCTGGGCTGATTCCTCACTGTTCTCATGATCATTGAAACTCCAAGAGATGATCTTGCATGGAGCCCCAGGCCGAGGGAGATTGACAGTTCTTTTGTGTTTCTTCCATTTGCGAATAATCGCACGAATTGTTGTCACCTTCTCACCAAGCTGCTTGGCAATGGTCTTGTAGCCCATTCCAGACTTGCATAGGTCTACAATCTTGTCCCTGACATCCTTGGAGAGCTGTTTGGTCTTGGCCATGGTGGAGCGTTTGGAATCTGATTGATTGATTGCTTCTGTGGACAGGTGTCTTTTATACAGGTAACAAGCTGAGATTAGGAGCACTCCCTTTTAAGAGTGCGCTCCTAATCTCAGCTCGTTACCTGTATAAAAGACACCTGGGAGCCATAAATCTTTCTGATTGAGAGGGGGTCAAATATTTATTTCCCTCATTAAAATGCAAATCAATTTATAACATTTTTGACGTGTTTTTCTGGATTTTTTGTTGTTATTCTGTCTCTCACTGTTCAAATAAACCTACCATTAAAATTATAGACTGATCATTTCTTTGTCAGTGGGCAAACGTACAAAATCAGCAGGGGATCAAATACTTTTTTCCCCTCACTCTAACACTCCCCTGGCACTTTGATACCCGCACATGCAACCAGGCAGCTATCATGGAATCTGTACCATAATGAACCAGCCCTGACTCCTAGCCGCTGATATATACAGTAGACTAACAAATGCAACTAGTTTTGGTTAAGACCTATACCTTAATTACGCTGATCCAAAATATCCAATCTAATGTGATTGTAATCCTTAAAATATTAATTTAAATTCAATGAGCATCATTATCAGGGTGTCCGAGTTTGATTTTTCCTAATAATCAAATTAGAAAATCTCATAAGTGACTTGGCATGTTAACAGATGCATCAACAGTGGGTTTTTTTTTTTTTTTTTTTTGGTTGTTGTTTTTTTTTTGGTTTTTTTTCCCTTTAAAAGAGTATCTCTTTAAACACAGCTAACCTAATATCCTTTAAACTAGCACAATAAGCTAGCTAATGATTCCTCATTTAACACCACACACTCCTAAAAAAGTAATTAATGCACCTGGAGGCTGGTCATTATCTTTCATTTCAGTCCATGTGAACTTATCCAACCCTCCCCCCTTTTTTTCTTTTCAAATGGTTAGAAACCAAAACAAAACCTGCTTCCAGCTTTATTCATGCTGGCTTGTTTTCTTTTGCTCACAGTGGTAAAAACTTGAGCAAATCACCCTCACAACATTTGTGCAAGTGTGTCTTGGGTGAAGTTAACATCTTAGGCTAAGCTGAGACAGACAGGCTAAGCTCAGTAGGCTGCTCTAGAAGGGGGGGATAAAAACAGCAAAACCCAGAGTTCCTTCAGCAATTATGAGGTCAGGAAACCGAAGAGGTGTTCACACACAACACAGGAATGCAAAAACAAAGGAGCCTTTCAGGGCGCTAACACCCTGGGTGTTTTCATAAAGTGTGCAGTTTTGTCAGCTCACACACACGGAAAGGAAAGATAACGACTGTTGGCTACCAGGTGCTTTAATTTAGTATGAGCTGAGCAGTTGAGCTCTGCATGCTGTGTATGTATGTTTATACATATATATATATATATATATATATATATATATATATATAAACCCATCTGAATATTTTTCCGATCTGCCTTATTCTTGGCTTGATTTGAAACTGTAATCAGGTTCTTTGAAATATTTAAGGTCACAGGTTGGAGCAGGAAGTTATGAGTTATTAGAAACACACACACACACAAACTAATAAATCTTGGCACTCCTAATGAATCAAAATTGAACTTGAAAGACCCCATATCACTGGAGGAGTGTGTGTGTGTGTGTGTTTGTGTTTAAACCTTTCTCAGGACCAAAAAGGACTGTGTAAAATGTCCTCATAGTCACCCAGTCCTCAAAAAAAATTATGTTTTCACAACTTTTATTTGAAAAACTATAAGGTTTCTGGTTACAGGGGTTAAGGATGGGGTTGGTCTAGGTGTAATTACTTAAAGTAATGACTGTCAGTGTCCATGAAAGGTCCTTAAAATGTTTGTGTGCACACATGCATGCATACACACACACACACACACACACACACGTTTTTATATCTTGGTGGGGGATCAAATATCCACACAACGATTCAAATATCTGGCAGAATATCAAATGTCCTGACAGTCACCTAGTCCTCACAAAAATACTACTGTTTAACATTGATTTAAAAAAATAATAATAATAAGTAACTAATTATTTCATTTTGGTTACTGAGGTTAAAATTTGGTTTAGGTTTAAGGCCAATTTATACTTGAAACACGCATGCATGCTCATGCAGAAACAGCATCAACGTACTTTTCACACACTCACCTGTGTAGTTCATGTACATCTGGAGGATTAAAAGAGACATCCACTAGATGTCCTATCAGAGCCAAAATTTCCACTAAAATATGCCTGTCTTTCAGGTTTCTGCATTGACGAGTAAAATGTTAAGTGTTTTCACGTACATCGGTGTTAAACACACTGAAAAGCTCTCATTGAAACATTCCTCTGTCGTCACGTGTGTCGTCAGGAGCTGTCTCAAAAAGGAAACTCAGACCTCAAAACTATTTACTAATCTAGAAAAGACTGGTACACATTATAGACTTTTCAGTAGGTTTGAGAGCTAAGTGGGAGGATTTTTGAAATTCAAACATTAACTGTAATAGGGAATCCAGTTTGTGTTAATAAACTGTATATAAGGGTATAGAACAGTGCGCATGTAGGCAATTTAAGAAACAAGGCTAGTTTGTTTAGTCAGCAGTCGACTCTGTCATATGGGGGTGTATAGCCCCCACTATTTACAATGGTATTGGACCAGAGGAACACTTCATATCTGAGGATGTGTACAAGCGACACACGCAACCAAAAGAGCATTGTGTCAGCCATCTTGTGTATGTGTATTTGTAGTTAAAAGAATGTGTAATTCTAGGTAAGGTGTGTGTGTGTGTGTGTGTGTGTGTGTGTGTGTGCAATATTTTTAGAAAGTAGAATTTGGCCATTTGAGTTCAACTGATTACAGTAGTATATTAACTCAGTCCATAATAATAACTTTATTTAGGTGTTTGACCAGTTCTAGAGATTTTAAAAGAAGCCTTTGTCACATATACATTGATTTTTTTTTTCCCCCTCAAAACTCAGTTTGTTAGGAATTTGGGGTCAGAGCGCAGGGTCAGCCATGATTCAGCACCCCTCGAGCAGATAGGGTAAGGGTGTTGCTCAAGGGCCCAAAAGGAAAACTTGGCAGTGCTGGGGTTTGATCTCCTGATCTTTGGTTCAGTATCCCAGAGCCTTAACCTTTGAGCCACCGATTTTGGGTAGTATTGTGATTATTCGCTACCTTCTCTTCTCAACTCTGCCACTACACCTAACGGCAGTCAAATACTTTATTCAAGTTTGGCTTGCAGCTTCATTTTTACTTGACACTGTGATAGAACATCCTAGATAACAAATTTAGAGCACACTTCATTAACATCATCACTTTTAATTCTTGGGAAAATTCCAAGTCTCCAGAGAATGTTCTTCCACAAAACTTAGAAACTTTACTACACATTAACCAAAAACTCCTCTAATGTTATTCGTTCATTCCTCTAATGTTAAGCTTATTTATCTTGGAATATAACAGGGGTATTCTGAAGTAAACATAACATTTTCAGAACATTAAAAGAAGCATTATTTTTGTAAAGCTACTATCAAACCAATTCAGAATCTGTCAACTATATTAATCTCCAAACACTGATGTTTAGTTCATAAAATAAATATCGATTCACCTTTTTTTTGTATTAATCATTGCTAAATTTCATGTCATTTAGTAATTCCATATATGATTCAGCATTATTAAGCTCTTCACAAGCTGAATCAGATGTTGGCACATGAGAGCTGCCTTGCACAAGACATGCATCATATCTGATTTAGCAACATACACATTCCTGATCCAGCTATCATGCCACTCCTTTGGCAGATACAAGTAGTCATTTGAATTTCACACCTGCTTTATGGATCAGATTAGGATCACTACTGTTTCTGGAAACAGATCAAACGCATTAAACCTTTGAAAGCTGCCTGTACGGTATGACTAAGCCAATGATTCATGTAATTATCTGAAATTGTGACTCGTTATTTTTCCCACAGTGAGACTGGAACATTAAATCTCTCTAAATTTAGATTTTTCATTCGCAGCAGTTTGGGATATCCTTCATAATTCCACTACCGCACTAAGGACTGAGCATAATTCATCATTTAGGCCAAAACAAAGCTGATTCGAGATCAGCGTCCATCTTTACTGCAGGAAAGGGAGGGTGACTAAGCACATTGCCAGTGTGGTCCAAGAGCAGCTATTTTCTGCTTGTTTGGTTAGGGATCCCGGGTTATGGTGTGGCCTACAGCTCCATTCAGCCACAGATATTCCTTTCCTCTGAGCTGCTATTTCCACCAAGGACTCTGGCAGTTGGTTTAAGGCAGCGTCTTATCCCTGTGGCTTTCAGTTGCTTGCACGTAACCCAGCCCTGTATTTGTGGTTGGCCAAAAAGCTACATTTAGCATGCCACTGACAAAATGAAGCAGAGGAATGACACTTTTAAGGAGACGATCAGTGGTTATGCTGGATCGAGAGGTAATGAGCCAAACAGGACTGACATACTTAGGATGGAGTATAAGCATAAAATACATAATACGGGCCAAAACGTGGTTTCCAAACAACACAGTCAATGAATGAAGCCATTAATCTGAATTAAATATGAAAAATATGTATATTCATTTATTAAAATGAAGACAGAAAATTCATTGAATCGTTTGAAATAAAACATTTTTGGAAATGCTTTTTGTTGTTTTTATTTGTTAGTTCAATTTATTCATTTGAAATTGAAAAAAATGAACAGTTACAAAATGGATGATTAATTATAATAAGGACAATTAGTGTGAATTACAGGTAGCACTTTTGGCATGTATTACTTAACAACAACAACAACAACAACACTCGTAGACAGTAACTTGTAGTTTTATTGTTTTTTATATCTTAAACCAATAAGAATTGACCGTTATTCTTTAGAACTATCACTTCAAATGTGGGTTTTGTAAACCATTTTATAAAACAGTAAAAGTAAATCATTTTCTAAAAAAAAAGGTTTTGTTATATTTATGCACATAACAAGTTTTCCTTCAAAATTAACAGCCTTCTATTGCAAAGAACACATGTTTTTGACCCGTATACACAAATAAACAAAATACACAATTCAAGACCATATTTAGAACACAACCACTTGTGCAGAGTCATAAATCAGGGTTAAAAAAAAAAAAAACCTGTACAACATGCTAACTACTGGAACTTTCATGAGGTCTAGTTCTAAGGTTGGTTAGAAAGTAAAGTCCAAACATTGGTGCTAAAAATGTCAGGAAGACAGAAAAGCCAGACTGACACGTGTACGTGAGAGAGTGTGTGCACCTGCATGTGCAATGAGGGGTGTTCTGCAAAGCTTAATGTTACATCTTCAGGATTAGGAAAACGTGTGTGTGACACAGAGCTCTGACCAAGACCAGCCAAAACCAGCCTTGTTGAGAAAACTATCCAGCTACACAATTATATTTCGACTTTTCAATGACTGGTGCACAAATGTGCACGCTCACAGCCAAATATCCAATGCTACTTGCTTTCTGTTTGGCCTGGAGGGCAGATCAAAAGCTGCTGTGGTCGTATTTCTTTTTGGTTGCGGCGTGTTGTCAGAAAGTGAGAAGAAAAGCTTGGCATCCGCTCACTGCTTGTCCACTGCAAACTTTTCACCAAACAAGATTGAGAAGGCCAAAACTCCAAAGGATGTTCGAGAGCCACAGTTAATTGTCAGGCCTAAATGATGCAAGAAGCAGGCAGCGAGTTACTCTGAGGATGAATCAGAATTTCTCAGTGCATGGCTATACACTCAAAAAAATCAATTATTAAGGAGCTATCATACCCCATAGTATGAAAATAAACACACGAGGGAAAGGGAAGAAGTGTGTGAGAGAGAACAGAGTGGAATACTGATGTTTTAGTACGAGTCCATGGTGTATTAATAGGAATGATCACACAGAAAGGAAAAGAGAAAGAAAGACAGACAACTCACGCACAAAGTAAGTCCATACTAGTCTTATGCTATACACACAGATCAGAGGTCTACTCAACCTCAGCTGTATATGAATCAAACACCATCAAGAGCTAGACAGACAGACTTGTGGGTTTTTTGTTTTTTGGTTTTTTTCGTTCCCAGGCTCAGCTTGAAACCCACATGCCCTGGAGTAAAAATACCTGAGTTACGTTCTGAGAAAAAAATGCAGCCACATAAAGAGAAAAGACGCACGAAAAATGCGTCTTGTTAATCAAAGAGGACTGGAAATTGTCTTTGACTTAATCAAGAGTCTGAATGATGGGAAAGGGGAACAAAAAAAAAACCCCAAAAAAACAAGGATATCAAAAGTGACAATTAAAATTCTTTGTTTTTTTTCTTCTTTCTTTCTTTTTGCCTACATTAGAGAAGACAATTTATATTTTTAATTATTTACATTTTATGTTTTTAAGTCAATAAGCCACAGTCAAAGGTTGTAGTGATTTTCAGCTTTTTGGAAATTCAATAACTTTTATACTTCCACAAAATGTACAAATGCATCAGTAATTGCATTAAATGTATACATTTTTATTCTATAAATACTGGATCTTATATCTCATTGGAAAGATTATTTCCCAAGGAGACATCTTCTATTTTTATTATTATTTTTTGTTGTTGTTAAATAATATTTTTATTTATTCTGTTTACCTGTGCAACATCCAGCATAAAAAACCACGAGTTAGAAATCATTGTAATAATAAGGTTAATTCATTTAACCTGTCAGTTGACTTGTAATTGTCAGTACAGTTGGAAATACTGTCGGAGTAGCTATTAGAGAAAATGAATCAATGCCTTCTGACCAATCATATTTGAGAACAAAATTGCTGTGGTAAAGAAAAAAAACCTCTTATGTCAATGTCTGAAAATTGAATGTGAAAAGTAGTCTTTTTGCATTTTTGCATCTTTTTGCTTTTTGCATTTTGTCTCGCACCTCCAAAGTTGGGGGCTTGATTCCCACCTCTACCCTGTGGATGCGGAGCTTATACGTTGCTCCCTGGGATAGGCACCAAGTTCCCCCACCACCCTGTGTAGGTTAAACAGCATAGAAAACATGTTCAACAAATTTGGTTTATAAAAAAAACAAAAACAAAAAAATAACGAGTGACGGATCAAACAAGTCAGTTATAGTGTACTACCTGGTCTTGAGCATCAAAGTAGTATGAAAAACAATTGAGCATCTCTTAGTACATCTGGCAAAATATATCTTAGGTGAACAGCTATTGGTATAATTTGCATTTGGTCCATTTGTACGTCATTTAGCTAAAGCAGCGTTTACCATCACATGCTCACTGTTATTCAAACTAATCATTGTTAGCCACATTAGCATTCAGCACTGATTGAACTTTTTATCCCTTTAAGCCTTAACCCAAGTTGTATTCGGCTGCTGGTGAGCCAGCCAGCTGTCTATGATGAGAAACAGCCTGATCCTGGCCTTCCAGATGCCCTCACAGTCTGCATGTCTCGGGCTCCGTGCCATCGTTTTACACTGATAGCTTTATGATTTATGAGTGTTTGGGCTAAACGAAGATCCAGAAGCAGACATTTGGCAGTGGGGCCAAGCATGATGTATAGATAAAAAAAGAGAGAAGAAGAAGCCTCTGTAAACCATATGAAATGATTAGATGGAGAGTGAAGTGACCGGTGACCACAAGGGGGTGCACGTCCTGGAGTGTGTGGGTTCCCAAGGGATGGGAACAAGAGTCACTTCTCACGTGTGTGTGTCTCGGTCTTTAAGTCCTTTAGTCTGGTCCAATCTTCAAGTTGTTTTCTGGATGCTGGATTTTGCAATAAGAAGGCTCCTGCAACCTAAAGTTTTGCACTTGATCATGCTGCCTTAACCTCAGATACTGAAAGCAATCCCAAGCTGACTGAGAGAGAGAGAGAGAGAGAGAGAGAGAGGAGGTAACTTGGGGAAACTAAGCCAGACAGAGTCAAACCCCCACCTGCTCAACAGGCAAAAGCTTGTTCTCACTACCTAGCTCCGTGTCTATGGAACGTGGAAAAGTATTTATGCTGCAATCCATCGTAATTGGAAAAACTCGACCTCTGACACAGAAACATGCAATGGACCAGTCATTCGACTCCAAATTCCCAGTTGGAAACTCTGGCACGGTGGATGATCTTGGTCACAAAGACATTTCTCTTTTGCACCATTTTCTACATAATACAACTCGATTTTACTTGTTGTGTAGATTCATGTTGTGAAAGTGTTTCGACAACTTTGGAAGTGTTAAGACCACTGTGACGTCATTTTTTACGAGCAAAGACGAACAAGGAAGTTGACCTACTTTATTAGTTATATCTCTTTGCTTACTATGCAGAAATAATTAATGTAGATGTTTATATGTTTAGAAAATGTAGAGAGCACAATAAGAAACAGCTTTATTGCCATGTGTGCTCACATACACAAGGCATTTGACTTGGTAAGTGAAGCGTCCAGTACATACACAAATAACACAGCAAGTCACATAAAAAAATAAAATAAAAAAAAATGTATAGAAGACACAATAAAGATTAAGGTAGAACGGACATGGTATAAATGCGATTTACAGGTATGCAAGGGGTAATGCACTGTGCAGGAGATAAGGGGTATATGCAGGAAATAGAATAAATGGGAGTGAATCTATAGTGAATTTGTTGTATGAATACAAATATGACCTTCATCTGGACATCCATATTAGATCAGACCTTCGGAAAATCAGCTTTTAACTGCAATTGATTACAACATTAATACGTGTTTTTTTTTCTTTTGTTTTGAACTTGCTAGGCATTAGATTTGGTATTAAATATATCATTTGAAATTATGAGTTACAGTTTTGAAATAAAAAAACTTTTTATTTAAATCTCTAAAATATAGATTTTATGTAAAATTGCCAGCGTTTTCAAGTTATCAAAGTTATTTGATTTATCATGATGATGATGATCATCATCATCATCATCATCATCATCATCATCATCATCATTATTATTATTATTATAATGAATAATAAATATATTTTATTATAATGTTAGCTTGCTGGAAATTAATGTTAGCTGTTAGCTCCTGAAATTAGTTGCTTAACACTTGCTGTAAATGCACTTGCCTTATTATGGTAGATATCCAACATTTTAATTCCATTTTACTCCACACTTCATGTGGTCATGGCGACTGTGACTGACTAAAGTTCACCAGTCTGAAAGCTTCTGCTTCTCACTGGAAATCAATAATGTTGGATTTTTGGCCGTATTTACATAAATTCTGGATTAGAATTTTTCCATTTAGTTGTTGTTGTTGTTGTTTTTTTATATTAAACCATAACACTTTTTTTTAACGATTCCTAGCAAGTTCAAAAAACTATATAAAATGTATTAAGTACACCACAAAAAAAGCCCGCAAAACATTTATTTAATTTGATGTGCATATAATTCAAATATATGAAAATTGCAAAACACTTCTGTCAGCTTTCAAGATCCATATCGTTCTTGCTCTCCTCATTTCCCCCATCACTATTGGACATTCAACATCTGCTGTTTGAGGCCTTCTGGAAAGGAAAAGTTAAGATAAGATTGACGTTGTGTTTTATTGTGTCAGTTCTCAGCAGTGAAATCTTAGAAGGCCCTGACAAACCTCGACTCAACAGAAGACAAAGAATCCAAGATTGCTCTGCGCTAATTTACGAGCATGGAGAACAAATTCTTTGTGTCGTCGCAGCAGATTTGAACTTGAGCTCGAGTTCTAGCATGTTGCTCCAACATCCGCAAAGTGGTTCTGCCTGAGACAAGTAAAAGCAGGAATCCGTAACTCATATTTCATACTATATTTCATCGCTGTTTGTTGAGTGCTCAGAGATATGGCAGATATCAAGATTGGGATACGTTTCATCAAATGCCATTTCAGGCCTGGGGTTTCAGTGGCTCGGTTTCAGATCTCACTGATGTTTATCTCAACTTTCCAGCAGTTGCTAACATTGTTTTTCTTAAAGTATTTATTGCTGCAATTAGGAAGAATTAGAGATAAAATTTTAACAGTATTTTAAGGTAAAAATAATGAAAAAAAAGTCATAAACCAAAAAAACAAAAAAACACTATCTTTAAATTCAGCCTGTATCTTAATCGTGCGATTTATTTACAGTACACTGTAAAATTGCCAATTCAGTTTCATTTGAGTTTAGCTTAAGTTACTGCTGTATTGTTCGAACAGTAATCTTGATATGTCTCACAGAGAAACACAGATCCTAACTCTGAGGAAAAAAGGACCTTATCTTCGTCTTCCTCTGCAGCTACAAAGAAATGAAACAGATCCGAGACCAGAAAAGCGAAAGAGCAGAAAAACAGGCTGCTTTTTATACATACTGCATATCAAAGAGCTCTCTGTGAGGCCGTAAAGCCTGTTCAGACCGTTACCAAGTGGCTACAATGTGCCAAACTTTTATTCACCTGAACTTTTTTTTTTTAATCAGATTAAACAAATAAATAATTTGCATCAAGGTGCAAATTTTTGAGAAGTGTCAATATCAGAGCCAGCGTTTCTTGATGCATCCACTAACAGACGTTCTTGACAGATCCTGTAAGAAAGGCAACCAGAACAAACACAACTATATGCCTAGCTATATTTTCCGTTCAAATGTTATGTGTTTATTTGGTTATTTAAACGCCCTCAAGATGTTCTACCCTACATGGATAACTGAAGCGTCCTGTACTCTAGACGTCTTCCTGAGTCGTATATCTCGGATTCTGGGGGTTAAAACTGTGATGGCATTCCAAAACCACTAGCTTTAGTGATGCTGTTCACAGCAACCTCTCTTCACAGAGATGTGTAAATGGTAAATGTGCACTTATATAGCACTTTTATCCAAAGCGCTTTACACTGTGTCTCATTCACCCATTCACACACACACCAATGGTAGCAGAGCTGCCATGCAAGGTGCTTGCTTGCCATCGGGAGCAACTTGGGGTTCAGTGTCTTGCCCAAGGACACTTCGGCATGTGGAGTCACCCGGGCCAGGAATCGAACCGCCAACCCTATGATTAGTGGACAACCCGCTCTACCAACTGCGCCACAGCCACCCCCTGTGTGCACTGGAATCAAAAACAAATGCATCATAGGTATGCAAACACAGAAATTCACAGAATCACAGAAATTCTAATGGTTTCCATTACAAATACCATTACAAACCATCAGCTGTTAACCATTAAAACCATTACCATTATTGGTCCTTAATGTTATCCACTAGACATAACATGCCACCAATAGAGGGCAACAAATTACCAGTAGAGGCCCACAGGGACCATTACAGTTTCCATTAAAACCAATTCAATTCCCATCATAAGCAGTAAAGCCATTACAAATCCTAACTATCACATCTCAAGTGGAATGGATACCAATAGGTTGAATGCTCTTTTCTGATTGGACAGAAGATTTTCTGGTTGACTTTTGTGCTAGTTTTAAATGCTGTTGTTTCTATAGTTACATCGCATATAGGGCCCTGTATGGTGTACGGTTGACAAACAGATTAAAAAGTGAGTTACTGTTGATATTGTGAAGTTTTCTGTAAAGAGATATATATTAAATGTGTTTGGAAGGTGTATGCCGTGGCAATGCTTTGCAATGGTCAGAGATGAAGCTTTAATTGAAGTTTTCAGAAAGTTCATGGTTTTTTGTCTCTTATTAACTTCTCCAGATTGAAAAAAGAGGGTTGTGAGTGAATGACTTTATTGCTTTTCTAATGGAAGTGATAACAGGTATCAACTTGTTTCATTGATGTCCCATGACAATAACCCTAACTTTAAACAAGTAAGTACTCTTTAATTCATTATAATACGTCATCATTGGCAAATTGCTGTGGTAACTGTAACTCCATGGAACTTGCTTCATTTTGGTAAACGTTCTCAAACATGTTGAGGCTTGATTTGACAGTTTTGTTTTTTGTTTTCTTTGGGGTTTTTTTTCCCCCCCGGCATATTTATCTGCCAATAGAAATACCTGACCTGACATAACGGTATCATAAATATCAGTCAAGTCAAAGAGCCAGGAGACGAGTGAATCGTGTATAGTACCTAGCACACTGTTTCAGATTGGGAAAACACATTAAAAGAACATTATGTCACATTTACATTGGTTAGTGTTTGTCCAAAATGTCAAGACAAGGTATATAGGGTGTCCCATAAGTCCAGCTTCACAGGAGGAAAATTTTAATTACATAAGAAAAACATTTATTTACAGAGCTTGCTCAGTAAGAAAACACTTTTTATCTCAATATACAAATTCCTATTAACATAACTTTTTGGATTAGTTCTTCCTTGCTCTGATACACCATAGTATGTATGAAAGAAAGAAAGAAAGAAAGAAAGAAAGAAATCCTATGATACTGGACTTATGAGACACCCGGTACAAAATATTAAGCCAGTCAATATCCACAATGAAAGTCTCATTATCCTTTAATCTATAAATCAATAAACAAATAGAGTCTGCTGTTTCTATCCATCAATGTTACATTCATGAATGCTACAAAAGGAAAATGCAATGAAAGACTACAAGGAAACAAAACAAACGCTGTGCTTTTTTTTTGAGAATAAATCAATACAAAACATGCTGCTGTTAGTTTGCATTCACTTATACACTTCCCATGATGACCAAACCACATCAGCTGACCAATCAGAAGCCTTTCCTCATTCACAGGCGCCTGCGTTGTAATCACGCACAGCTGTTCACAATCAGGAAATGTGCTTTAAATAATTCTCCAGTGCAGTGTGCAGACTTGCTGCAAAAATTATCATGTCATGCAGCCTTGTTTGCTTTATTTTGTTTTTAAATATATATTTAGCTAGGTGGGTTGGTATTTCAATTTTTTGTTTGTTTATTTATTCCAAAAAAAAATCAATCAATCATGTCTCCATATTTAAAAAAAAAAAAAAAAAAAAAGTAAGGGCACACCAATCTCTTAACAATTCCCTTGATAACTAGGAGCTCTGGAAGATTAGTAATAGGAAAATTAAACTTTCAAATAAATTCTTTGTGGTAAGTCAAGTCAGCTTTAAGAGTGCCTGGTTTGTTAAAGACATAATTTTTTACTTTTATTTCAGGTTCAGTCACCTGCCAATCACACTGAGGATCTTTTATCATTGAATAAAAAGGATAAAACCATCTCAACCAATACTTGAGTATAACTTGTATCACATGTGGCTTCAGGACCAACTTTAATCAGTTGTGGTGAAGATGCCCTTCCAAAACCAGTCTAATTAGCTAGATGGTGAATTCAGCCTGTAGTTAGAGTCAAGGTAACAAGCTTAATCTAAGTGTATGCAAAAATTATGTATAGTTAAATTGCAATTGTTAATCTAGCAATCTAACCTGGGCTATCATTCTAATTTGCTCCAGGTGCTAATCTGTGGTTTCAATTTGGCTTTGTTTTTATTTGTTTTCTTAATGAGATAAAAAAAATAAAATAACATTGAGAAGTGAGAAAAAGCTAATGCTTTCCTTCATAAGCTAACAAATTCTTCTATAAATTAATACTGAGGTTGGGGAGTACATGCAACTTAAATGTCGCCATGAGGAAAAACATCATAATGGGTGCACACAACTTTATTCATGCTCTCAATCTGCTTTATATACAATACATATCTGCTCTCTTCTAAAGATAAACATGCCCATGGTTAAGGTTTAGTCGAGTGAATAATTGGCTAATGAAGTCTGCTACAACTTTTGTGTAGTTCATAGGTTGCCATTAAGGATAGAGATCATTTAATTAAAGTATACTTCATTAGGATGTGTTTGAGGCATACTGTGAGTAAGAGGACTCTGGTTCTATTAAGGCTTTGGGTCAATTCATCAAATTTATTAAATCTGTTACAAGGCAATAAGTGCTCCACAGACTTAAATCAATGTGTTGGTATAATTTTATTAACTCAAGGAATTAATATACAAATGCTGAGAAACTAAACCATATGCATAAAATAAAGGTACTTTTTTCTGGTTACTTCATAGCTGTGCTATATATTTATTCATGATTTATGTTTTTGTTTTTTTTTTCTTCTCATTTACTCAGCCATACACTTGGTGACTAATAGGAAATGTGAACTTGATATTGGACAACTCTTAAACAAAATAAATAAATCAGTGTATTTCAATTACCTACAATCTTAACCTGATCTCCCTGAAGAATACCACTGCAGCTCTCTCTCTCTCTCTCTCACACACACATACACAACCACACACATATATGCCTCTGAGACGAAGTAATTTTTAGGGAGGTCAGGTGGAAAGGCTGCAAGCTCCACTGGGTGTTTGGAAGTGACTGAGTGGGGTTAGATAAATGACCCAGTCCTGGAGTGCTGCTTTGGGACACAGCCTGTGTCTACCCCCCTGCTTCTGCTTTGCTAAGTGGGGCATTACTGGGCTGCCAGGGGCAGCAGCATATGCCACCAAATCCCCAGTGAAGTCTAGCGCCAAGTAAACAGAGACCCAGCTAATGGAAGACTGCCTGCTTGTGACCTTCAACTGCTTCCGCTGCCTCCTTCATTCTCTCTCCATTATCTGTCTGTCACTCTGTCTGTCTCTACTGCTCAACCCTGGTCTCCCTCCCTTTTTCCCCTCAAACATGTTAATATTGGTGTTAATATTAGCCCGTAGTGGTAGTTGTGCTGCAACTGATACGCATCCTCATAGACTTGAAAGTACATCCTGTACCCCAAAATAACACGCACTCACTCACACCCACTGCAATCATTGTGTTATATAATTATATAATCTTTTACAATCATTATCGCAACACACTTTGTAAGTTTGGTTCATGCATTGATCCTGCACTTGTCAATTATTTTTGGGAAACAATTATGGTTGAGTTTGGAGCATGGGGTCTCATTATAGGAATAAAACTTATGTGAACAAGAACATATTCACTCATTGAAAGACAGATGGGCAATATTATTCAATTACTTAAAAAGAAAAAAAAATCCAAGTGTTTCAATACTGTGTCTCATCTGATTAGCAAGCATTGTAAATGCAAAAGCTACACTTACCGTTAGCCAGCACTTTCATTCAAACCAACCAAAGCATACATTTTTTGCTTTGTGTAACTTTTGCTTTAATTGGCCAATATTTGGTTACTCTATATACTTATTTCTCTGAAAGCAATTTTGAAATATCAATGAGTAAGAAAGTAATCTAATTTATATTTATCCATCTATCCATTTTCCATACCAGTTATTCTACACAAGGTCACAGGGGAGCCTGGAGCTTATACCCAGGGAACCTGGGGACATAGGGCTTGGGACACCCTGGAACCCTGCTAACCCATCGAAGGGCACAATTGCACACACATTCAAACACTTTGGACAATCTGGGAGTGCCAATCGGCCTTGAATGTATGTCTTTGGACTGAGGGAGGAAACTGAATTATCTGGAGGAAACCCTTGAAGCATGAGGAGAGCATGTAAGTTCTCATGGAGATGGGATTCAATCAAATGTGCTCACCACTAAACCAACATGTCCCCATTTATCTTAATTAAACACACTACCTTCTTAAGCGCTCACCAAATGTTCGGGATGATTCTGCACAGCAGACTTGACATGACGGTCATTGGCTGCGTTTACATGCACATCAAAATCCGTTTACGGCCTGTATTCAGGTTGCAGCCATATTCCGAATACAAAGTTTTCCGATGCTTGTATGCATATATTATATATTGTACACATGGTTATGTAAATATCTGTTAGCACCCACAATTCCTTGTGGATTGAGCATGCACATATATCTCCTTTCAGTGGATTATCTGAATAAGGTGCAACAAATTTAACAAAAAACTGTTTTATTCCAGGGATAGGAAACAGTATTTTGGTAATCAGAATGTTATCTTAATCTGAATCAGGCAATAATATTGCAGCGTTTTCATAACTCAATACTCATTTATCCATCCATCCATCTATGTTCTAATCTGCTTATCCTTTTCAGGGTCACGTGGAACCTGGAGCCTATCCCAGGGAGCATCGGGCACAAGGCGGGGTACACCCTGGACAGGGTGCGAATCCATCACAGGGCACAATCACATACACATTCACACACCCATTCATACACTAGACACTTTGGACATGCCAATTAGCCTACCAGGCATGTCTTCGGACTGGGGGAGGAAGCCGGAGAACCTGGTGGAAACCCCCGCAGGACGGGAAGAACATGCAAACTCCGCACACAGAGGGTCACAGTCGGAATCAAACCCCCAACCCTGGAGGTATGAGGCAAACGCGCTAATTGCTAAGCCTCAATACTCATTAAAATGTTTCCAAATTCTGATTAATATCAGAATACTGATGCGCATGTAAATGTAGTCACTGATGGGCTCCATGAATCTACATTCCGGGTGAAAAAGGGCTCTACTTAACACTATTATGTGTATCTTTTGCAGATGCCACTGGTTGTGCTGTTCCACAAAAATAAAAAAAATCAACATTTTAACAGCTAATTTGTTAACCACAAAATAAGATGAAGTGGATGCCATTTTTTTATGCTAAAGAGAGTGGTCTTAGCCTTTCAATTAGATAGCTAGGAATAAAACAGCCAAAACGTTGGCATTCCCCCGTTGTGTTAAACCTCATTCACTCTCAAAATGGAAAGGTTGTAATTTGAACAGCCGCATTCAGTGCGGATAAATCTGTCATTATTGAAACTGTTGTCCACTGAAGAGGTCTTCACTAGGGTGACACAATTATCCTGGCACGTTTACCTCCCTGCTACATGTCTGTAATTAGCCTTTCCCTTGTTACAGAGCTGGCATATGGTACAGAAATGACAAAAAGAGATGGAATTGTGAACATTTTTCAAACCCTGTTCTTCTGTTGGTGTCGTACTGGCAGATAAGACCATGTACGAGAACAAGATTTGGTGTCAGAGCTTTGGTTTGCTCTGAGAGTTGTTTGGAAGTGAAAAAGAATCAAGACCATGTAATTATACTGCTTTTCATGTACATGGTATCTGTGTGAGGAGAGAGATCCTATTTAAAGGTTTGTTTAATGTTCCTGAGTTGAAATGATGATCAGCTTGACTTGATGACCTCATCCAACATGCACACTGCCCTTTAATTTCCGGTCATAGGTTTTGGGAACAAACATGCATTAACACTCCATCGCAGGGTATCAGGAGGAAAACCAGAGAACCTGGAGGAAACCAATGTAGAACCAGGAAGGACAAAACAGCCAGTAGCCCAGAGTCAAACTTTATGTCCAATTGTAATCAAGTGTACTATTCTCTATTCTACCAGAAGGTCTATTGTAGAATTTCTAAAACATAAGTGACTTAAATTTAATCACTATAATGAGTGAAAATGAGAGATGAATTATCTTTATGGAGGGACATGGTGATCTTTTTTTTCAGAGTAGCTTGACTCACCCATTGAGTGTCCATTGCCAAGTCACATGTTCACTCTGATTTTGAGCCTCTTCTGTCAGAACCAGTATTTGATACAAATATGATTAGTTCATATTGTTGAACCTTTCTCACGTATTCTGACATTCCTCAGGTCAACTCTATTTTCTTTCACTCTTATTTGTTCTTCCTTCCTGCCCTCCTTTCTCTCTGACTTGAAAGTCGGAAGAGTTTAACGGGTCGATCATATGAGTGATGGAAACCTGCAGAGCAGAGATTCATCCAGGTAGAAACAGATGGACTTCCTGTATGAAGTTACCAAGGAAGGGGAAATGTTTTATTTTTATTTTTTTAATTGTAGAAAAAAACATTCAAACATTATCCTGCTACCCGAACCTCCCCCGCTTCCCACCCCCCCCTTCACTCTATTTTTATGTAAAGAGCAAGAAGTGGACTGAGAGCTTGACCCACTTTTAATGAGACTAGATCTACGTTCTTGGAGGAAAAACACATACAAATGCAGGAATGTCTTCCCTAGGGCTAAGGTGGGGTACTATACTAAGCTTAAAGACTACTTTTAACATTGCATGCACGTCTTATAGCTTGCATGCATTTTCTTTTCCAAACAAAAGAAATTTAACCAAAACATGTTATAATAAAATCTACAGAAACAATGTTTCAATAGGAATATAATTTTTGTAGATGGTGGTCTATTATAATATTCAAACCTGCATGCTTCTGATGCTGAATGCATAGACATTAATATGCTTTCAATAAAGCATGTTTTCTTTCTTCATTAATATTTGTCCCTGTTCTTTTGAATATCCTCATTGTGTCCTCTGTAGCCTATAAAAGAGCTTTCAGGAGCAGGACTATATAATCAATAATGTAGCTCCTGCTCTACTGGAACCACACTTCCTGTCTGTCTGCGTTACAACATACTGAACTCATTAGGATGTATATTGGAAAGGGAGACCAATATACAAAGATTGCCAACTAAAACAGTGTCCTGTCTCATCTTCAAATCTTTTTAAAGCAGAGATACTTTGAATACGAAATCTATAATTTCATCCTCAACTTGGATATTCAAAAAGATTTTTTCATGGCCTACTATGCTCTGTTACTCTAACTCGGATCCACTAGGGGATGAAATAGATGCATATAGTAGAGATTCGAGTCAATTTACTTTTATTTGAGTTACAAAGGTTTGAGTTGAAGGTGGGCTGTGAGGATTTTCTTTATAAAGAGCTGTATGGTCAACAGTAAACATGGACCATGGTCATAAAGCAGGTTTACAGAAATCTGGATTGGGATGTAGATTTATATCCCTAATGAACAAGCCAGTTGCAAGGAAAAACTGACATAACATAAACCCCAAAAGGAACCAAACTCAAAATAGATCTATCTCTTGGGTGACTCTGGGTGTTGAACGGATTTTCATCATGAGCCAATTGAATAAGTCCTAAGATGAGCACAGGATTGGGTTTATGGATATTGAAGCCGTTCTTTGCAGGGACGTCACTAGTGTTTCTAGGACCTCCTTTTAATTTGTACTCCACACCCCAAGCCCCCACCCACCAATTATCTTTTCTTTTTGCCAATTGTCTCTAATTGAATATGAAATACGCAGAACAATTATTGCATATTAAATAAGAAACGATAAATTGGAATAGTTTCACAATACTGGGTTAGTTTTATTGTTGGAGCTTATTTCTCCATCACTATTGCTCAACTAAATGGAAAAACAAACTCTTGGAAATATTGTGTTCCAACTTCCAGGGATAATCATTGGGGTGAGTAACTGATTGAAATTCTATTTTATGTTAATTGTTAGTTATAACACCTTCATACAGGCTAGCTTCAGAATCATAGCACGAATCAAGGAACATAAATCACCTTATTTAAAAAACAAAACAATAAAAACTGGGTGACTAGATGTCTTTCCCATCTTGCTCTCTCCTCTTATGTTTTTCTTTCCTCTGTTCGTATCCCGATTTTCTCTGCTCCATCTCTTTCCATCTGCTGATGTATGTAGCAACTCACAACCGTGTAGTGACGAGTTTCTGAATAATCCGCGAACATCTTAAGGGGACACATGCACTTGGCACAGTCTGAGGGCATTCATTATAACGTGCTTCTTAATGGATTATTGTGCAAAGAGGCCATTTAAATACCAAAATCATACAGGAAAGTATGGGATTCAGCTGGGCCCCTTGTCTGACCAGGGCCCTTAGAATCGGCCTAAGTTTCCCTTGTGTGGACTAGCCAAATGTGTCCACACAAGGACAAAATGGTCAGATCTTCCAACACTTATGGGGACATTCGGTCCCCACCAAGATATAGAAGCATGTCTGTCAATGTGGGGGCCCTGGGGAATATAATAAAATCAACACATCAGCACACAATATTAGCACACCCTCAGTCTTCCCAGGTCTGTCTCCCAGCAAAAGCCTGTTGTGACACAATCATTACAAATTGATTGCAAAATAGCTAACAATCCTGATTAAATCATTAAATTCATGTGTATGCTTCAGAGAACGGGGCAAAATTAACTTCCCACCAACCTCATTTTTTTTCCCCTTTACCCCAATACGAAATAATGATTTTCTGCCAGTCTAATTACAAAGCCAACATCTGATCAAGCCGGCATCCAGAGGGGATTATCACATGCGCCAGTATTAGAGCTCATTACCAGCTTGAGTGCAGAATTATTACATCTTGTAATTGGATGGTGAGATTTATATACAGATCAGGCCGGTTTCTGTAAGATTGTAATTACAGGCTCCATTGGTTAGCTACTTATCACTCTGCTGCGGGGAGAGGAAGAGAGGCAGAGACAGAGGGAGTGTTTCATTAACCCTTAACCCCACATAGGGAAAACCCTGTACCAAACACATGGCTGTGATAAGAATAACAGTTCAACGCACACATGAAACTGTTTATTACCCTCTACCCAATACCCAGTGACCTCCACTCCCCGCCCAAATGGGTGTTCGTTTAATGTAGACACTGCTGGGCAATTTTCGTTCATGTTGAAATGGCGTGTGCATTTTTCCGCTTGGCTGGAATCCATTCTGTAATTAGCAGGAGTAACAGTGTGGAATAAGCACTCATCTGCTTACTGTGGCTTTTAAAAAGGGCTGAGCTCTTTACACTCATGTCCTGGAGTGTGTACACCTCCCTTTCTTGGTCTCAGTATGTCACAGTGTTAGGAAATGTAAGCGTATGATGGCTACATTTCTAACATAAGCAATAAAACATGGCAGGGCGTGTGGTTATGAGGAAATAATCAACGGCGGTGTGGTGTGATGCAACCATTCCTGTGTTTTATCCCCAACATAGCAATTTGCCAACATTATCAATTTTATATGTTAAATAACAACATGGAATACTTTTTAAAAACTGTGTATAGTTACGTTTAATGTTGTGGAACAGCCCTGAACAATTCAGTCCCTGTTCTCACTTAAGTTATTCCAGCTCGTCGATTTACATAGAATCCGTAAAGCCTTCCATCTTGAAGACTTTCCAAGAACACGGTTATGACTGTTACAAAGCACTGAAACTGGAGACCCCTTCGAAAAATGGCAACAACAACAAAAAAAATCACAAAAAGCTTCAATAAACAATAGCATACAGAAATGTTAAAATATGCTGTTATATAAAATCAACCTTCTGAACCAGTCAGAATCAAGCATTCTGGATTATGGTACAAACTATAAAATAACTCCCGCCGGAGCCATGTGTGTGCGGAGTTTGCATGTTCTCCCCGTGCTGCGGGGGTTTCCTCCGGGTACTCCGGTTTCCTCCCCCAGTCCAAAGACATGCATGGTAGGCTGATTGGCGTGTCTAAAGTGTCCGTAGTGTATGAATGGGTGTGTGAGTGTGTATGTGATTGCGCCCTGCGATGGATTGGCCCCCTGTCCAGGCTGTACCCTGCCTTGTTCCCCTTGCTCCCTGGGATAGGCTCCAGGTTCCCCATGACCCTGAAAAGGAGTAAGCGGTAGAAGATGGATGGATGGATGGATGGACTATAAAATAACACAAATAAACAATCCACTGCCATGGTAAAAATGTAAATTTTACAGTAGTGTAGTTCTTGATAGTGTTATACATAAACACAATATTCACTCTGAGGAATCGTGGTATAGAAGAAAGCAGGAAAAAAATAAAATCTAGTTTCCGTATTCAGGCTGCAACACAAACTCATTTATCTTTTCCCATAAGTCAGCAAGATACCATTGTAGCTGTTGCTGAGTGAAATGGAAAGAAGGAAATAGCTAAAAGAAAAAAAAAGAAAAAATCAGCATCTATTCAAGTCTGTACAACTTTACAAGTTTCTTTTTCTGTGCATGAAAACCAGGCTGCTCAGAATCGATACAGGTTTCCATTTTATGAGACAAGGAGTTAACTTGTTCAATTATGGCACAGACAGCTCTATTCTTTTGTAACAAGTAATGTGGGTAGGGAAATCGATACTGACAGGCTGCCTGCACACTGCCTAATTTCATATTACCTCCAGCCAATGGCAGCTTGGCTCCATAATGAAGCTGTGCTGAGCACTTCATTACGGAGGAGGAAGGGGGGATCGATACACACATGGCTACACGCATACACACACAGCCTGGGGAGAGGGGTATCGCAGGCTTACAGAGTGTGTCTGGAGGCACAGGATGAGGTGCAAAGATGCATTAAAGATGAGCTCGAGGTAACGGATTAGGGTGTATATAAGCGTGTGTGTGGAGGGTGTGTGTGACTGATGTTTTGGGAATTACACTGTAGTGTTCTGCTCGGGATCAATGGTCAGGATCATAACACGAAAGCTCAAAGACTGCATGCTACATTGAATAGATTTATGAACATAGTCAAATCAAAGTTAAAGCTAGTTAGCTGTTGATGATTTTAAGGTGTCAATAAGATAAATTCGTCTAGCATTTATCGTAGCATTTAACTATAGCATATTATTATTCAAACATTTCACGTAGATGTATGAGGCTAGTGCATGGTGGTGGTGCATATAATATATATATATATATATATATATATATATATATATATATATTTTTTTTTTATTTATAGATATATATCTTTATTTATAGATATAATATCATTTGTGTATGTATAAACTAAATGTAATTACAGAATAAAAGTATTACTGGAATTAATGGAATCAGTCTTATGTAATTACTTTGTCCCGGGCAAAGTCATTGTTTGAATGTTTCAGAATCTACCCCAGGTATAAGGTGGCTATCCACCTTGGATGGGATGCTAGTGTACTTTGAGGCATTGCCACCTACCCACTCTACCATTATAAACATATAAACCTAAAAACAAAGTAATATATAAAAGGAGGAAAAAAACTAAAGTCAGTCTTCAACAAGTACAGTTTTAATTTGGCAGGCACATTTTTTTTGGAGTTTGGTGAGTAATTGAGAAAAAAAAACCCATATAAAC
This sequence comes from Ameiurus melas, assembly GCA_012411365.1. Taxonomy (NCBI): domain Eukaryota; kingdom Metazoa; phylum Chordata; class Actinopteri; order Siluriformes; family Ictaluridae; genus Ameiurus; species Ameiurus melas. The sequence goes on from CM022754.1 coordinate 5,178,987, forward strand.
AAAATGCATATAGAGACTAAAGATATTTATTTTTTCATAACTTTCCACTAAGTAATTTGCTCTTTATTACTCCCATTAATAATCATTTCCAGGTTAATCTTAGCAAGCCATGACAGGCATCATTTAGCACCTCATACAGCACTGGAGAATAGGCAATTCATAAGAGGGCAAGCTGTACTGTAATGTGTAAAAATTCCATTTAGTGCGGTTTAATCTAAATAACCCATCCACGGCGCTGCATTTATTTTCTATCTTCACTACAGAGTCACAGTTATTGAGCAAATCTGACTTTTATGAGACGGATGCAGAATTCGGAGGAAGAGTACCATCAGTTATGTAGCAATAAAATGCATGAGTTTATAATGTTTAACACAAGAGAGAAGATATGGAATAAGCCTATGTAAGTAAGTAAGACTGTTCTCACTGTTAAGACTGTATCATAGAGCTGAAGGGATGAAATAAAATTCCCTTTATTACATTTATAATCTTTAATTATACTGTAACAAATAGAATATGTATAATTATATAGAATCAAATTAAAACTAGCCCACCACTTCACCATGTACGATGAAATCATCTGGAATACATCTTCCAGTACATGCTATTCATTGAACATCGGGTTCTTGATCTCAATGGGTTTGATTTTTTTTTTTATTATTATTTTTTTCCCAAAAAATAATAGCGAAGCACGAGAAGTGCAGGCAGTTCTCGCCGGACACAGGCTTCTCACAAAGCTCAGACAACTTCAAAACTGAGGCCTTTTGATCAATATAGGATTGTGTCTACATTTTTTGATGTGCTTCACGAGCCTGTCTCGTTCCCTGATGGGACACTTGATCTTAGACACTTCATATTTATGCTTGCTAAACCAGGGAGCAAGGGAAAGCGTTAGGGATAAAGGAAAAGGAAAGTAAATAGAGCAAGTGTAGAGAAAGATGGGGTGAGATTGGGAATTCAGATGGATGTCTGGATGCTGGAGGATGAGAACTCTGCAATGCAAGGTCTGCTGTGGGAACAGTCATGAATCTACTCATATCCTTCCAAATCGTTATAGCACAGGGAATACTGGACCTGGTGATATAATGAAATTTCTGTTGGGTTACAGAAACGTGAAGATCTACTATAGTGTTTGCGGGTTCACTAAAACCTGCTCCTTCACCCAGCTTTCTCAATTATCCCATCTATTTATCGCAAAATGCAGTATATTTAAGAATACTAGGTCAGGTCAGAGCGTTTGTGATACAATCTCTGCTAGGTGTAAATGTGTAAACTATTTGGGAAATACAGTATAAGTGTAAATACACTTATTCCTGTATTTTTTAATATACTGTTTCTATACTGGACAGCCTGTGGGAGTGTTGATAATATACATTGATGTATTATTTATGTATTTATTTATTTATTTTTTAATGAATATCAACATATTGTTCATTTCAAAGCAAGCCTAAAATTGTCTGCCTGGCTTCTATGAAAAAGTAGAACTAACCAGATGTTATATAATACCTAGATATCCATCCATCCATCCATCCATCCTCTACTGCTTACTCCTTTTCAGGGTCGCGGGGAGCCTGGAGCCTATCCCAGGAAGCATCGGGCACAAGGCAGGGTACACCCTGGACAGGGTGCCAGTCCATTGCAGGGCACACAATCACACACACTCATACACTACGGACAGGGGGAGGAAACCGGAGTATACCTAGATATTACTAGCTTTAATTCATTTGAGTAAACAATTCATTGACTGGTATTTGGCTAGCAACATAAAGCTAATATTGTTGTGTCCAAAATAAAGCAGGCCTAATATTAGCTAGCTTCCATGAAAATATAAAACTTGTTAGCTACCCAGGTATCATTAGAAAAACAGTTTTAATAAAGAGTCATGTTAGAGAATGCATCTGTTCAATCACTGGTAGTATACCAATGACAACAATTAATGATTTAATAGTTAGTTAATGACGTGTGTCACCCACCCCGTGTAGAACTATATGCTATATGGACCATTTAATTCTCATACATAGTTTAATGGAATAAATTGATAAGCCCTGGCTACACCCAGATTTTGTGTCAAGATGATTATTTGGTAGTGTATGCATTCCACACTGGACACTGGAGGTTTGCAGGTTTGCTTTACTGTGCAGGCCTAAACATGCTGAAGATGGTTCCATTGTCCCTGCTAGTCCTGTATCAACGGTCATGATGCCCTTGAGCAAAAGCCTTGAGGTTCTTGAACTCCAGGTATTAAGCAAAACAACTATGCCCTATGATTCTGTTGTCCAGCATCTGTGCAATAGCAGGGACAGCTCAATGTTTTAACCAAGGGCATATAAGGGATGCTATATTTATGCAAAAGATACCCAAGAAGTTGCTGCAGTAGATTTAGCCACATTTGCAATACAGTCAAAATGGATCCAGACACTAAATCTATACCACGACAAAACAGGTTAATGTGCAGTCTACTTGATTAACCCAAACTGCTACGATTTGACAAGACCCACCAAGACCTCACTTAGCACACAGCAGAAGGCTCACTCCATGGTTCCAGGGGTGAACTCTGACCTGGAGATCTGACAGTGGTGTCATCTGAAAGGCCAATCACTTCGAATTAGGACCCCCAGCCTCCTCTCTTTACTCCTCATCGCTTTGGGGACCCCCAGTCACTTATGACTTATTCATGCGGGTCTCGCATTACACCAATAAATAACAAATATGATACCCTCTTAACCCCTATTCACTTTCCATAGCCACCTCACCCCATAATAGCATCATCCCTCATATTTGCTTTATGATCCAGAAGGCACTCTTGAGGCTCAGAATCATTGCTGTAGCTATCCTTATAAAAGCATTCATACGGAGAAAACAAATACCGAGAGTCTGATCTTTGCTGTCTTTCTCCGTTATGCTGGTGTGTTTCTAGTCTGAATATTTTCATCAGCATCACTCGGTCCCTGTGGAGTCCTCCACTTTAAACACTTAACGGCTAAATAAATAATCATAGAGGCAGCACACTCAATGGAGCAGAGAGAAGGGAGAGAGATTGAGCTTTCTCTCCATCTAGCCAGGCATCAGTCCCTGCCCAATCCCCTTGGTACCCATTCACAGCTGGATTATGGGTCTTTACCTACCACCCAACCCTGAAATGATACTCCAGGGCTATAGAAGTACAGTGGCAGACTGAGACAGAATATCTCAGTAAAAACCTACCTACGTAGTCATTTATGTGCAATTTTCAACTTCAAATTGAAAAACAAGAACAGATTCAAGCAAGACCCAGTGAAGCTTTTGGGTTCTAGCTTTATTTTATTTTATTTATGTAGTTTATAATTTATCACTGATTATAATGGGAGTCATGTCTGAAATGTAAGACACCTAAGACAGTGCTACAAGGAGACAGGAAGGACAGCTGATTGTCCTTGCCGTGGAAAATTACATGCAACCGTGCCCCCCCATCCCCCGCCCCCACCCCATATATATACATATATGAGAGAGATGGATAGATATAGTTATGGTCTGCAACAATAGTATTGGATTAGCAATCTTCATTTGTCTGATTGGCTGTGTGGTTTCATCTCACTGAATGTGTTCTGTTTAAACAATCATGAGGTGGTTCGAATTATTTACTTAGACCATCAGATATAGAATATGCACCCAAACAGACCCTTTAGATTGGCACCCCATATAATAAAAAAATGAAGGCATTTAAGGTTTTACTGCAATTTTATTGTAAAAATTGTCTTCACATTTGATTGCACAAAGGATACCAATAAATCAGCTACTTTGAGTTTTGCATTGCTGCTTGGTGAACACTACTGCTAGTTTGACCCACTCAATACCATTAGGTTCTCTGGGTAGACAGAATGATTCTTCAAGGATTCTTTGGATAGTTAATGATCCTTCCTACCATGAAGAACTCCGTACCTATACCATGTAGAGTGTTGAATCAGAAAGAATTCCATCTTAGAACCATTTTTAGCAAACTAAGAACCCTTAATTATACAAAAACCCTTGAATTGAAGGAATTGAATGGACAAATCTAGAGCAGATGCCAAAAAACATACAATTGGATCCTTGACTGTGAACCACTGGCAAATTGATAAAGCACAGTTCCATTTTTCTATTACCAAATGTTCTGGTTATTTGTGCAGGTTATCACCTGCAAGCATGCAATGGTATGATTTAAAAGTGAATGAATTAACTGCCTCATATCAATTAAAAAGATTCTGAAAGTTGTTCACTGTGGACTTGAACGGCTGTATTCCAGTGCAGTAAATCTTATGTAAAAGTTGTTTGAAATGGATTGCGCCAGCATCTATCATAATGCATAGATAAATTATAACAAGTTACTTGCATTTTGTAGTGGAAGGTAGGCGTGAACATTTCAGATCCAAGATCAGTGGAAAAAGTGAGTGAGATTGAAACAGAAAAAAAGAATGATTAATCACAGGACCAAAGTTGGGATTTCTTTGAGCTTTGCACTCTGCTATCTGTCATCACTCAATATGACTCTATCCCTTTATCCATCTTTCTCTTTATGTCTTTATCGCCTGTTCATCTCAGATTAAGTCTGCTACTCACTCCTATTTCTCGTTCTCCTTCCCTTCTCTATCTCTTTCGCTCTCGTTGCCACATCCAGCTCTGTGGGGATCCTGCCTTATTGAATTGTGTTTAATTCCGCTTTTGATTGATAAATTGCCTTCACCTTGTGCTGGCCGAGCTCATGTAGAAGCTTACAGTGATAACGCATTAAGATTCATTTAAGGAGCTTTGTTTGAGAATCGAATCAATAACTGGCTTTAAAATAAGGCCTGCTGTGTAAACCAGGCACGTCGGACCAAACACCCCATAAACACCAAGGACGGACAGAGGGTTGTATAGTCCTTCTGAAAACACACAGTGATCTAGGAGAGGAGAGCTGGACGATTCCAGTCCACCGCCGAATGTCATCTGGATATCAATATGGCCTCCTTTCCATGTGATGTGATGGTAAAAGTGCTATTGATTTTAGACGATTTAAAAGCACTGTTGGGAGCAATTGAAGCTAAACTTACTGCCCAGAGTGTCCACGTCCATCATGACGGATGAGTCCTGAGCTACATCACCAGAAGCACCTAAGAATGAGGAGTTCTTTATTTCATTTTTATTTTTTATTTTTTCTCTACACACAAACCTGGTGGAAATTTCTGCAATATGCTATTTGGCTTCATGAAAGTTGGTACAATGAAGATATTTTTGCTTATCTAAGGTTTTGAAAGAGGATGAACAAGATAAATACATACACCCACACACACTCTCATTTACAGCTCCGGTACTCAAATAACATCAAATCTGTTTACCTACACGTAAACACGTTTTTTGGGGGTTTTTTTAATGTTTTTATTTCTGACTTGACATTAAAGCATAAATCTGAAAAACCTCTAAAAACCAGCATGAAGACATACCCAACTACACCCTCATATACACATACAAACAGATGGAGAGAGAAACCCCCCCCCCCACACACACACACACACACACACACTTTGGTCACACACCTCACTTACATAATATTGATTAACCTGTCCACTTTCTGTGTCGACCTTCAGGGAGAACGATTTTTTTTTTCATTCCCCTTTGTAACTACAGCACATTATGCATATGAGCATGAGGTGATGAGATGTCTGTGTCTTTATGTTATAATTAAGATTATGTCTAAAGAAAAGGAGGAAAATAATGCATAGCCTAGTATATAGACATAGTACATCTAATACAATAAATAAAAAAATAAAAAAAAAATTACATATACACCTAAATGTAGCCTATAAATATGTTTCAAATGATCAATATCATTTTGAGGTTCAATAATTATTGTTGCGATTTAATGCACAGTATTTATCCACCGATCATTATACACAATTTAAGTAAGTACCATTACAGATATTTGAACTTTTATATTTAATCAATGCATGACATGGGGATGTTGGAAAAATGTCAAACAATAGATGTCCATAAAAGATAAATGCATGAAATCATGCGATTGATTACACACATCAATAATGTTGCCTGTAAAATGAGCATTGCATTACTGTACAGCATTAATGTTAAAAATAAAAATAAAAATAAATAAATAATAATGGCTGTACCTGATGGATTACATCATGCTTTTAAAATAGAACAAAAAGAGAAAAAAGTTCAAACCCTTTTATAAATATAAGCTTCATAGAATCATTACATCTACGCATTTCTATAAAGTCTTATAATGCTTTATGAATGTTCTATAAGCATGTGTTATTCAAGTGTCACTATTCATTACATATAATCTGGGATTAAGTGTTTGTAATGTTTAGAGTTTTTGTCATTGTTAATAAATCACAGTTGCTTTATAATTATTCGCACATCCTTATTAGTTAAAAAGGTTGTGCCGTACAGGACATGGCATTCTGTTCTGTTATAATATGATTATTCGTTTTCAAGGAATTTCTTTACATTATAAGCACTCTATAATGCATTATTTCTTTATAAGGAATCATTACCAGCACAGTTATAATGATTCATGAAAATTGGTTTCACAGAACGTGTAAACCACTCTGCGCAAAGTTTATCAGACAGGACAGTGTACGCATAACAGATAAATACCACTGGTGTAGATGTTTCAGTTAATATAATCCATGTCAGGTAATGCAGAGAAAATGTCCACGTGCCAAAAGTGCACTGCATGTTTGTTTGTTGGTCTGTTTACTTCTTATTAATTGAGCAAAAAGGGCAAATTGATCAGTTACGCTGAGATCAAACAAGACGTGCGTGTATCTGAGCTGCAGAGAGGCTATAGGATCAAAGAACTGGCTCGACCTGAGCAGGTGTTTGAAGGAGCATAAAAACAGCAAATGGAGGTGTGTTGGTTCGAGAGATCTAGGGCAAAAACATCCCATTAGAAACCAAGCGGGTAAACAAAACAGGGCTCCTCAGGGACCCGGCCTCCAGAAGAGGGGTTACACACACTTTGAAGTGGCTAGAGGTATTCCCTTAGCTCTGTAGAGGCGTCTATTTGAATAATACACATGCACACATGTAGGGAATGTAATACTGGGGTAGGAGATGACAGAGTTTTTTTTTTTTTTTTCTTTTTTCATCACTGGGTGAAGCAACAAACATAGTTGAGATGATTGAGGAACACATTTAAAGATACCACAGCACTGTTGAAATTTCCAATCTCATTTCTCAGAAGATGTTGATTACACCGAGCGAGTTGTAAAGATGTAAAGATAATGTTATTGTGTCTAGTAACAACTTCCACAGGGGCTTCTATGGTGGATACTTTATTATAATCTAAAGCTAATAATAATCGTTTTAAATTTTAAATCATGTTTAACAAAAAAATAATAAAGAAAAACAAATGTATAATCATTGATGTAGTGAAGATTTTTATAAGGAGATGTTTAACATTTATGGAGGGAATCTCCAGTGTCAGCGCTTTGTAAAAGGCAGTATTTTTTATTAAGTTTGTGAGAGGGGGGAAAAAGAAAAAAGATGCAAATGTTTATAGCTGATATAATGATAAGTGATAAAAGGAAGTTTCATGGATGTTCCACATGATTAAATGCATCTATAACATTGTTTGTAACAATGTTGCACATTAATAAGTAAAAAAATTTTACAAAAAAAAGTCAAATTGCGATGTTTGTATGAGAACAGTAACTCAGTGTTGCGCCTGAAAAGATGCGTTTAAAAAAAATCTCAGACATTCATAGCTTTATTTAAGTAATAACGATCCTGTTTTTCACTGCTTTTCACCTGGAAAAGGTTAGCCTGTGATTAACATTATCATTTATTATTATAAGAGTCAAGTAACATGGTGTACGAGTCATAACATTATACTATATCACTTCACCCAGGAGCAAAATGACCTGAGAAAGGACTTGATGAGATGCCTGGAAACATCTAGAGATGTAGAAATATGTTCTTGAGAGCCAGAGGCAAAAAAAAGGAGAGCGTTGGATTGAAAGAACTGAATCGAGACAGGGAATAGAGTGTGTATCGGCTTCCTAAAAACATTTTGACACTTTAAACCTACAGCCGCTTCCAGCTCGTAAATACTCAATACAGAATCAATAGCAGTCAGCTTTAAGGAGCAGAAACAGAGCCATGTGAAATACAGCCGTGCAGAAAGCTATGGATTTTATGACACCAGATACTTTGAAACGCAAATATTAACTTATGCTCTGCTGTCCTTCTCTCCTGCTGCTGCACCTATTGATCGCCACGCACTGACGCTATTGATCATTGAATATTTAATGGTGATAATTAAATTTGAGAAACGCAGTACTTGGAGCCATTTCTGCAGTCCTCCCACAGACACTAGAGAGGACTTGTATGACTTTGAGGTTTAATTATGCTCTAATGTAATATCAATCACTGAACGATGTGCAATTAGGATCATACAGAGACCCGAATGTAGAGTCAAAGCACTGAATTATTTAAAGTAAGACCGTGAGATTGACTGAAATTGATCTAAGTCAGTGCAAAATGATCTGAAATTATGATAAACATCTCTAGTAATATACAGCAAATGCTGTGCTCAGGCGAAAATGCATGTATTTTTACACTAGTGAGTTTAATACCAAGAAAAAAAGATGCTAAATTTGATGAAATGTTTTCCTGCTATGAATGACATCATTAGAAAAGACTAGGAAAAAAAGGATGAGTGAAAAATACCATTTTGGATGGCCCTTATATGCACGCACACTTATCCATTTCCTTCCAGCTCATCTTCAGTGTCTTTACCCCCTCCAAGTGTTTTAAAAATAGTAAGGAGGGGGGGAAATATCTCCCTAATCGACATCATAATTCATGATATTAAAGCGTAGGGGGGAAACCGGGAGAGGTTGATGTAGGGATTGCATTAAAGGGCATCGTGCACTGCACAGGCCAATGTTAAACAAAGTGTCAATCAATAGCTCTTTTATAGGTGACCGCAATCAATGCATTACTGACGGAGGAGGCCAATTAAGACTATCGGGGATGGGAGGGGCAAAGATGGGCGGACAGGAGAGAAGAGGAAAAACTAAATACGACCGCAGGAAAAGAAGTCTACGGATGCAATGAAAGCATGAAAGAGGCAACATGGAGAGACCGAGAGACAGCACTTAAAAAAAATAATCACCCCCTCATCCTCTCCACCGGTTTGATTTCCTTTCCTGAGTGTCAAGATTTCAAACACCATGTTCCCACATCAGCAGCTCCCCCAGGGTGCAGGCCGGACAACATGCTGAAGGAGAGCAGAGGCGGCCTATCTCCCTGGAGGAAGAGTGGGTCAGGGGTCAACCGGCCCCGTCTGCAGCCGCTGCCTGCTCATGACGTGGAGCTGCCAGTGGGAAAGCTGCTCCTCCTCTCTTCTCACCACACATGGCATCTTAATGAGGCAAGGTACACTCTTCATGCTGCACACTTTGGACAAATGTGGACTAGTCTGTGTGTTTTTTTTTTTGTTTTTATTTTTTCATTTTCCAAATTTCCCAAGCACACCTAGATGAACAGGTTCATTAACCTGATGTATAATATAATATAATATAATATAATATAATATAATATAATATAATATAATATAATATAATATAATATAATATAATATAATATAATATAATATAATATAATATAATATAATAAATATAGTAAAGGAATTAATTATGTTTCCTATGTGAGGAATGACTTGGTGGTGTGATGTGGTTCGACACGAACATCTCAAATTGTTCTGGTCCTCATACACCCCCGCAATTTGCTAGCTATTACATTTTTTTATTAAAGACAATGTGCATCATACTTTTATCTATTCATAGTCAAATTTGTGTTAAATTTTAATTTATAGTTAATTTCGTGAAAGGTAGTTTCTGTTATATCAGGTTTGTAGCAGTTATAAACAGTTGTTTCCTGAGACTCCTTTTATAAATGTCAATTAAACACTTCCTTCCTTTCCTTATTAGGCTTGGATTATGTAGCGTGTCCACCATACCCTGTAGAGTAGCCTAGTTGTTACTATAGAAACAATAACATGACGGCATATACATTAATATAAACATCTGATGTGCGTCGCAGCCAGAACTACAATGGACCAATCATATTTAAGAATGTATATCCATCGATCGATTGGTCTATCTATCTCTTATTATTTTGCATTTAGACACCAAGTCTGACCTATAAAAATATTAAGCTAGTTCTCCTGTTCTCACTGGTGCCCACTTTAGCAAAGGAAAAGAGAAGAAGAAAAAAAAAAAAAACGTCAACACTGAACTCTTGCTCTACATGTAATCCATGCTGCTGTCAGTGATTCCTCCAAGTGTTCCTTTACATATACTTTCCATTCTTATCAACTCCTGTGACTACACTTGACCAAAAAAAACCTATTCCTTCCTGTGTAGCTTTACATCCTGTTCCCAAGGACAGAAGGTCATAGAGGCCATCTGTTTAATGTCAGTGGTGCTTGCTGCTCTACTGAGGGGTTATCGGCACTCAGAGCTATCTGACCCTTCTCCTTCAGCTCCAACACTCCACCACCACACACAGACGTCCAGACACAGGACTCAAAGTCTTCCATGTGTGATGTGATGAGCCCCATTCACCCTTTTTATTTTTTCCCCTTACTGCTATTAGGTGTGTCCCATTTGTATATCTTCTCATATGGCCTGTTACATTGTTTTCTCATATTTGCAAATATGAGCAAATGTCCCTTGCATGTAACCTCAGTCAAGTCATGGATTATCTGTGGTTCTCTAGGCTCTCGGTTTTCTGTGTTGTAGAAAGCAGTTGTGCTTGGTCTGTCTTACATAAACCTTGAATGTGATTGACCAAGATTACTGAGTGTAAAGTAATAAAAGTGTCATTCTGAGAAATGGATAGATGTAACTACACAATAAGTTAAAGCCGTGTTTGGAGCCGAGAGCTACACTCTTTCAGGTAGATCTGACATGGCAGAGAGCAAAGCTTGTCAGAAAAGCATTTGAAGAACGACCATGTGGTGGGAGAGAACACAAAGAAAACGCACCAATCATGAAGAGAATGACATGGACCTCTGCAATTTATGGGGTTACCTTTCCAACCTTTCCATCTGAAAGAGAACAGCAGAACTCCCTCCCTCCTCTCTCTCTCTCTCTCTTTCTCTCTCTCTCTCTCTCTCTCTCACATGGTTCATGGCTTTTAAAACCATAATGAATCACACTGCCATATTAAGAAATACAAAAAAAAAGACTAATTGAATGTTTTTCTTGCTGTATAAAAATTGAACTCGACCCTTTGTTTAAAAAGTGCTATTATTTTATTTTTTTAAATGATATTTCCTCTTTCTTTCCATTCTATTCAATATGCATTAGTATCATCAAACAAAGAGATAAGTCCAAGCTGAAATGTGATGGCTTCATAAAGTTGAAATAAATTTGTAGATATTTGCATCAGTGTTTGGATTTTCTTCACTGTCTTTCACATGCCGTTCTTGGTTCAGAGTGTTTTTCCCTAACCAAACACACTACATGCCTCGGGGTGCACGGTGGCTTAGTGGTTAGCCACGTGATTGTGTGCCCTGCGATGGACTGGCACCCAGTCCAGGGTGTACCCCACCTTGTGCCCGATGCTCCCTGGGATAGGCTCCAGGTTTCCCCGCGACCCTGAAAAGGAGTAAGCGGTAGAAGATGGATGGATGGACTACATGCCTCAGACCAGACAGATACAATATTTCAAATTGAATCCCATCTCTTTGACGCAATCACCATAAATACTCAGAAGTCAGCAGAGTGTAAGAACACAACACATATTACAGACTATAAACCAAAGTTGATTCCAACTTTATTTCTATTTATTTATTTATTAATTAGGTGGGGGGGTGATTTATCCAATTCATGCACACAAAACCTTGGGTCTTTTTCTCCAATGTATATTCCTACCAATACAATCTGCAGAAAAGCTAAAACTGATATCCTGCCATCCTCAACCTTAAGCTTTAATAAATCTCCAATATTTCTGTAATTTCTGCAAAACTATTTAAGTTAAAACAATTATTTAAAACAATACAGTGGAATTCGTACTAGGTGCTGTATATTTTAAGGTATTAAAATTATGCTCACGCATAATCACACCCAGTTTTAGTCCAGATTATAATTATATTTATTTCTTTATGTCCAACGTTTTGTACAAGAATGCATTAAAATAGTTTTGATTGATTTCGTCCAAGATGGAGTTTTTATATCACGGCTATAAAACTGACTAAATTATAAGAGGGTAGGTCATCAATGATGTTTCTACACTGAAGGTGCCATTTTAAAGCTGTATGCCAGGAACAGGCCAAGCTGATTAAAATCCCACAGGCTGAATAAAAAATTCTCACTAGTAGTGTTGAGAGTTTATTTTCTGTAATTACTGCCCATCATGCATTATTAGTCTTTCTAATGACCTCTGTTTTTGTCATTCCAACCTGACATGATGTTATTTCTAAATTCGAAAATCCAGAACCACAAACATTTTTGTGTTCTCCCTCTGGAGAAACTGAGATTCCGTCTAAAACCCTACAACAGCATGATTTCCTGTCAGAAAAGTTCCGTGTACACCCCTGTCAGAAAGCTAAAACCCCTACTGAAGTATTTCACATAGAACAGACAGAGAAATGAAACTCTGGTGTCAAACTAACAGCGAACCTTCGAAACCGTTGTTGAATATCAACGGTAATGCAGACTTCTGTTGAATGCTTGATTCGGATTGGTCAGAAGATTTGTCAGACAGTAGTGCAGGTGCAAATAACGGGTATACAGTGCCTTGCGAAAGTATTCGGCCCATTTGAACTTTTCAACCTTTTGCCACATTTCAGGCTTCAAACATAAAGATATAAAATTAAATTTTTTTGTGAAGAATCACCAACAAGTGGGACACAATTGTGAAGTGGAACGAAATCTATTGGATATTTTTTTGCGCTTTCAACAGAACCCTGAGACTATCACAGAGCAGGTGCATTTATACAGAGACTTGATTACACACAGGTGGATTCTATTTATCACCATCAGTCATTTAGGACAACATTGGATCATTCAGAGATCCTCGCTGAACTTCTGGAGTGAGTTTGCTGCACTGATAGTAAAGAGGCAGAATAATTTTGCACGCCCCAGTTTTCAGTTTTTTATTTGCTAAAAAAGTTTAAAATATCCAATAGATTTCGTTCCACTTCACAATTGTGTCCCACTTGTTGGTGATTCTTCACAAAAAATAAAAATTTTATATCTTTATGTTTGAAGCCTGAAATGTGGCAAAAGGTTGAAAAGTTCAAGGGGGCCGAATACTTTCGCAAGGCACTGTATATTAAATAGCTTATTCTAATACAGTACATTATCCTTTCTGTCGTGACGACTTGGACAGGGACTTGTAATGTGGACGCGCCACTTAAACAAAGTCAAATCTGTGTGTAAATGTTTTCACTGAGGAGATGTTTGTTTAGCATTTTTGGAAGGAGACTCCACTGTCAGCACTTTGTCACCACATCTAGCGCTAAAGCTGTAACATTTCGTTTTCAGACACTGGAAAGTGTTCATGATGGAAGGCTTTGTGGTTTCATTTCATTTCTTTTCTTTTTTTTTTTTTGGCTTAATTTAAAAATGAGAAACTGGTGAGGACTTGACCGTTTCTATGTGGCCAATAATCCAAATCATAACAGGAACTAACTTGTTTTACAGATGTTCCACGACAATATACAGTACAATGTCAGAATTTAATAAATAATACAATAAAATTGTAATCAATGGCATGCCATTGTGGCATAAATCACTTCCGGGCATTCCGTTAAAAGGAAAATGATCAATGATTTTTGCTTCACGTCTTCAGTACCACATCATCCTGTTGCTGATTATTTTATTAATAATCTTAAAAATCACACCAAGCCTGACTCTGCCAAGCTATTTAACACTCCACATGCATTAAGTATAACCCTCAACTGTCTTATTGACTTAGACAATCAATAAGGCTATATCAATCCAGGGTATATAGTGCTGTGAATAAAATAAAAAGAGCTACCTATTGTAAAGTGCTAACAGAAAGTCCTATTTTAAATGAATAATACATGGGCAAAAAAAATGTGGTGGTATAAACTTGGTAATTATTGAGCTTCAATGTTGCTCTGAAAAGATTACTAAATGGAATGTGCTTTTTAGTGCTGGTTCATTATTAAAACATGGTACCACTAGAGGCTACTGTTTCTCCCTGCTGACTAAGATTTATGAGGCTGTAATACATGTCTGCAGTGTACATTTTGTATTTTTAGTCTAAATTTAAATTGGTGTTTGGTTAAGCTCATGTCTATATTTACTTTCAGCACCTTGTGGTAACACTGCAATAACTGACACTTTAAATTTAAAGCCTCGCTCGCTCGGTAACACAGTTTAACAACATTTTCTGACTGTATCTCTATGGGCTTATTTTATCACGTTTAAAGTAAATAAACTTGCTGAAGGGATCTCATTCACTGCATTTTTTTTTTGAAAGAAAATAAAGCTAATACCATGCACAGACTGCCTAACAGAATCCAGTATCCTGGAGTTCTTGAACACTGTACGTATATCAGAAAGAACAGCAAGGGGAACAAATATCTTAAGCTGTGTATTGCGTTTCAAGGACGTAACCCATTACTGGAGCTCGCCTTTAGTTAGAAGAGCTGCATCTAAATCAATAAAGGAAAACCCTTGAGATCTGATCCAAGCTCCTTGATCTCCAAAGTAAGTTTGACAGTCTGCAAATCAAAAATTAGCACTAACCCCTAGCAAGCTGTTGCTGTGTTTGAAATCGGATGACGTATGCGCATCTGAGGCAAGGTCAAAAGCTGTGTAAAAGTGATGTTCAGGTCCACTTTACGATAACCAGCGAATCTGCCAATCAGAAGTATTTAATTCCACCTTCTGTAGAGTTAACAACACCGTTTGATGTTGGCAGATATACAACATCTGCTGTAGATAAATAGAGATTCTCGTATAAGGGGAATAACCTTGCTCAGGACTCGTAGTATGCTACATAACTCAAAGAATTTAAAAGGAGAAAAAGAGACGAAATGGTCGTATTTGAATGCCGTTCTCCTGTAACTGTGGTGTGCAAACTCCAAAAAATGCATGACATCGATTTTCGAGAGCAGGGTGACATTCCTGGTGTCTTACAGAATAGTATAACGAAGCCAAATCTCTGTTTGGAATTAAACGCCATTGTCTTTTTCTTTTCTTTTTTTTTTCCACTGAGCTCTTGCTTTGATCATTTTATAAGAAAAGCCGTTGAACTTTTTGCTTTAGGCTGGATGGGACATGTGAGATTTAGGAGGATCCTTTGAATGTGTCAATATAATGCTTTGGCAATAAACTTTATACCGTTTTATGTCTTGCTATCTTCTCGGTAACTTTGAGACACAAGGTGTGGTAAGCTCATATTAACTCACGTAACATATGTGTCCTGGAGGGAAGTGTGTGTATGTGTGTTTAATGCTTAAAGATGATCTTGTCAAGATAAAGTAGGTAAATCCCAGATACATCAGCACAGGACATGAGTAGAACTGTTTTTTTTGTTGTTGTTTTTTTTTTCCATCTGAAAACATGAGTATAAAGCGTCTTTAGGTCCCGAGGCATGATACCACACAGCCACGGAATGGTAGATGAAAACCAAAACGTGTGGAGGAAATATTTTTAGAGGCATCTGGCTTGCGTTTGGAGGCCGACCGTGGAGGAGAAAAGCTTGGGCCGCAAATGAGGTCCAGAGGCCCTTGCAATTGAACTGTCACCAGTGGAAATGCCGCTTTATCCCGCTGAGGCACGGCTAGACAGCGGGGTATGCAGGCAGGCTTCCACAGTGCAGGCCTGTCTGTTCTTAGTTACCTCCAGCATGGCGCACTTACCTGAAGATGAAAGCAGTCAGGTCAATTTTGCTAAACCAGCAGAATAACCGCAGATAAGTGATGATGACTACCAATTGGTCACTTTCGCTTTTGCGCAAATCCCTGGGATGAGAACCTGAATCGTAAATGTGCCAGCGATAATGGAGCGAAAATGAGTATTCTTTAGGTTTTTTTGTGTGCATGTAACCCAAGCTCGAACTCTCCCGCCCCTACATGCCTCGCCGTTTTTCTCCTTCTCTGGAGTCACCACAGTCGAGGAGCAAAATGAAAAGGGAAAGGCAAAACCTTGCTTCTCAATTAGGACAACTTCTCTTTACCAATGCTGCATGGGACCCAGAGCGAGACTTTGAAGTGACTGCAAGTGGAAAAGTAAATTTGACATTACTACAGCCTGTGTTTCTTTAATGCTCGTAGAAAATCAGACTTAGCCCTCTGTCCTTCCCAAAGAAACTTAACCGCAGAAGCCAGACTGCTGCAGAGAAGATCCGTTGGGACCCTGAGATGAACCAGAAAAAAAAAAAACTTCGAAAAAGAGAGAGGGTAAGAAAAACAAATAGAATCAAACATCAATGCTTGGGTAAGCATTATGTTCCCTAGCTTAGTCATGGTCCCTCAACCTCATACCAACTCCACCTTAAAAAAAAGAGCAAACAAGAGGGGGGAAATGTGGTGCTACCTCTCAAAACAGTTTATGCAAACAAACATCAAGCACTGCTATTTGTATTGGCACCACTTTTCACTTAACCGCCATCAACCAACTGCAGATGGGACTTCTCCCAGGGGACAGAGAGCGAGAGAAAGAGAGAGAGAGACTACAGAGTGAAGAAATGGAGGACACTGTGAAGCAGAGAATGAAGAGCACTTATGAAATTAAGAAAAATATCCAGAATAAACAAACCCACTAAGCTGATTACGACTTGAAACATGTACAATGCCACTATTGATGTAAATCATATGATCGGTATGAGTACAATATGTACAACACGATAGGGCAAAATGATCGTAATTAGTATGGAAGTAATACAACACTGAATGAAGTAAACAGTTTACACTCATTTGTGTTCCTTGAAGATACAAATGTCCTAAAGCTATTTTCCAAAGGATGAACCGTGTGCTTTTGTTGGCAGACATGGTACAAAATCCATCCATGAGAAATAGAAACAACAAACATGCTAGACAAATGCACATGAGGCAAAGTACACAAGATTAGCCACAGGCATCATACAACATTCTACTTCCTCCACAGACATGCATGTGCTTTCATACACACACACACACACACACTAATTTCCCCCGTCAATGCCAGGCTACTGTGTGTGTGACAAGTTACAAATCTCCGACAGCACCACTGATGATAGGTTTACAGCAGTCTGCAGTGGCATCTGCCAGCTATTGAAGAACACACACACACACACACACACACACACACACACACACACACACATGTTCACGCACTTCAACTCACTTGTGTATTACGGTCACTATATAATGCTCTACAATGAACCCTAACCTTAAACTTGAATCATTTAACTTTTTTAGTTTTTCAAATGAAAGTTGGGTTTTATTAGATTTTTTTTTTTTTTTTTTCCATTCATTCGTCTTTAGTAACAGGTCAGGGTTGCACTGGATCTTTAGTCTATCCCAGGAACACTGCGAGTAACTGGAAATACACCCTGGCTGGGACACGATGCACATATTCACACACACCTAGCGGCAAAATGAACGTCCATTAACGTCCATTTTTTGGGAGGTGAGAGGAAACCAGAGAACCCAGAGGAAACCCACATGAGAACAATCAAGGAGCCTCTTTTGTGAAGGAGTTTAGTACATTTTCCAACATAGAAAGATCTTCAGGGCAGAAAACTTTCCTGTTTATCTGGAACATTGTTTTGTCTTATGAACTTAAGTGAAAAAAAAGAGGCTGGTGATGGAACAACTGGTTACAGCTGTTATGTAACGTTTAATAACGTTTGTTTTTTGGTTTTTTTCATGAATGTTCCACAACATTAAAAATAACAATAAATATTATGACGCATTCAGAAATTGCTTCATAAATAGATTGTTTGTTTGTTTTGGCAAATTGCATTTTATTCCCCTTACACCACAGCAATGTTACATGCTTTCAGGCAGTAACTCCACCCAGTCACTGATTCATTTCCAATATCAACATGCCCCATTCTGCCTTATTCCTCGCTTATTACATTTACGTGTTTCAGTATAACAAAAGCTTTGAATATTGTCCTTTTCAGTAGACTGTGCTTTTGTCCAACTCATAAACCATGCACATTAGCACGTAATGAACACCTATTATTAAAAAATATGTCTGTGAATAAACCCCAACTCATTACGATCCTCCAGAGGCTTTATTAGAAAAAAAAAAAACTCGTGATAACTTTCATTGTGATTGTTTTAATAACGCTGCTAAAGTCTCTCTGTGGTCAATTTAATCTGCAGCTCAGACAAAGTTTATTTGGGGCTTTACTGGGCACTCCTATGACCACATTCATTATCATTTCAGCACTTCTCATTTAAATATTTATTACTTTCTTTTCCATTTTTAGATAATTTACCAGTATTAATACCTGGCCAGAGATGTAGGCACAAAGGGTGTGTGTGATTGTGTGTATAATAATTCAGGACCTTGTGTTTCATATGAATATATCAACTATATAAATATATCAGCTACATCAGCTTTGCCTAATGAGATCAGTCTTCTATATTTCTGAATGTCCCCCCCTCTTCAACATTCTTTACTTTTACTATTATTTAATAAAGAAAAAATAAGCTATGATTATTCTTATGGAGAAAAAAAACTCAGAAAGCTTTGTGAAATTCATTAAAGCAGCATGAGAAATGTATTAAACGTGAAAGTCGAAGCCAGCTGTTGGTTTAACCTTTCTGAATCATAATAATCCATATGAATGGCTAACAGAGAAGTTAGCTAGCGCCTATACACTATTAACCAAAAAGCGAACCTGTGTTATAATGAACTCAGCGCATTCTTTATGTTAACTATAGACTAGGGTTTAACTAGCAAAATGCTTTTGCAAAACAGGCTGGAAAAAAGAAAAAAAAACATGTCTTTGACTCTATTTTACTGAATGTTAATATATACTGTAGCTATTATAAAGTGATATAAGAAAGAATAAAACAAGACAGAACATGCCCTTTGGGAAAATACTAAACAGTAGGGTGGTGTGATTTGATTCTGTGGTGTGATGGTGATTATTTTCCTCATAAGATCATGTTCTGACATCTTCTTCTTTTATACAAAATAGTCATATTCATGGTTGTGGAACATTCACAAAACGAGTTAGTTCCTGTCATCACTTGTGTTCCAAAAGACACCAAAAAGTAAAATGCACATCTGTCCATCCATCTGTGTGTCGAACCAAGGTCCTCGTTAGTGCTCAAGAACAAGTAGTTGAATGTTTTTAGGCTTTATATTGAATTAACATTGTAACCAGCAGATTAACTGATCAGATATTACAACAGATCCAAAAAAGATCAAGGTCACATTGTCAAATTCTACTTGTTCCCTTATTTGAAATTAGAGTTTTTTGTTGTTTTTTTGTTTGTTTGTTTGTTGTTGTTGTTTTTTTTTTAATTGCTTGTCATATTACAGAGAAACCAAAAACACAATCTCCTCTGTCCTGAAGACTTTCCTTTGGTGGAAAACGTTCTCAATGTTACAAAGTGCCAACACTTTTGACTCCTTAAATAAATGTTAAACATCTTGCATATACCTTCCACCATTATAATGATTTCTTTGTTAAATAACAGCGTCGTATGTGGCGCAACAGAAGCAAAATCTCTGTTGTCCAATGTTATTTATTGTTTCTAATATACAACCCTAATTCTAAAAAAAAGCTGTGTAATGCTGTGTAAAATGTAAATAAAAACAGAATGCAATGATTTTGCAAATCTCATAAACCCATACGTTATTCACAATAGAAGACAGAAAAAAAAAATTACTGAGGAAATGTACCATTTTAAGGAAAAAAAAATAAGTTAATTTTGAATTTCATTACAAAAGGATGGAAAATAAATGTTACTAAAAAGAAGCAGCTGGAGGAACATTTTGCAACTAATTTGGTTAATTGCCAAAAGGTCAGGAACATGATTCGATATAAAAAGAGTATCTTAGAGAGGCAGAGTCTCTCAGAAGTAAATATGGGATGAGGTCTAAGGGATCTGGTTATAAGCATATGTTTCTCTAAAACCTGTATATACCTTTCAGCATTGATGGTGCCTTTCTAGATGTGCATGCTACCCATTCCATAGGCACTAAAGCACCCCAAACCATCAGAGATGCAGGCTTGTGAACTGAGTGCTGATAAAAAGCCGGATGGTCCCTCTCCTCTCTAGTCCTCTTTAGTTTAGAGGACGCGGCGCCCATGGTTTCCGAAAAGAATTGCCAATTTCGATTCATCTGACCACAGAACAGTTTTCCACCTTGCCTCGGTCCATTTTAAATGAGCTTTGGCCAAGAGAAGACGGCGGCGTTTCTGGATCATGGTTGCATACGGCTTCTTCTTTGCATGATAGAGCTTTAACCAACATTTGTGGATGGCACAATGGAACTGGGTTTACAGACAATAGGTTCTGGGTGTGTTTCTGAGCCCACGCAGTGATTTCCATTACAGAATCAGTCCTGTTTTTAATCCATGCTGCCTGAGGGCCCGAACATCACTGGCATGCAAGATTGATTTTCAGCCTCGTCCCTTGTGCACAGAGATTTCTCCAGATTCTCAGAATCTTTTGATGATACTTTTTTTTTATGTACTGTAGCTGATGCGATATTCATAGCCGTTGCAATTTTACATTGAGGAACATTATTCTGAAATTGTTCCATAAATTGTAGATGCAGTTTGTTGCAGATGGGTGAACTTCTGAATCTTTACTTCTGAAAGACTCTACCTCTTTAAGATACTCTTTTTATGCACCATCATGTTACCGAACTGTTTCCAATTAACCTCCAGAGCTATTTCTTTTTAGTAACACTTATTTTCCAGCCTTTTCTTGCCCCTGCCTCAACTTTTTTGAGATGTGCTGTGGCCATGAAATTCAAAATGACCTTATTCTTTCCCTAAAATTGTATGTTTAAACGTTTTATGTTTCCTGTCTTCTATTGTGAGAAATATATGGGTTTATGAGATTTGCAACTCAAAGCACTCTGTTTGTATTTACATTTTACATCGCGTCCCAACTTTTTTGGAATTGGGGTTTTAAACCTCTGATTTTGAATTACAGTCAGCATTGAATTCCTACTACTCATACAGAAAATAAATCAACACCTTCTGATGAATCAGATTTAAGTATTCAAAAGAATTAATCCATGTTCGAATATCTCCATGGGCCTTCATGTTGGCTACAAAATTTGCTACCAACACGTTATACTGTAGCTATAATTATTCATTGAAAACTTGCAAAATTGTACACTTTAAAGCACTACGAGTACACGTTCCGTATCTGATTTCTATCTCAACTGCAAGTTCAGTAACGCCAAACCAAAAATTCACACTGCAGCCTTGATAGCTGCTAGAGGACAAGGGACACGTTGACGTCTCTGAGTTTAGACCGACTGGCTCCTGTGAAAAATGATATGGGCGAATGAAGGAGCTGGTCAGCGCACCCTGCCTCTTCAATTAAAGCTGCTTTGAGTTTCACCCTCCCCATCTCGAACTGCTGCTTATACATAATGCATGAGTGGGTCCATATGCACTTGGGCTATCATGCATGCCCTTGTGAGAGACTCGGGATCCTGTAAGCTATTCTGAAAGTGCATGAGAGAGCCTGACCTTCCTCTGCACTGCTCTCCTCGGCCTCAGGTGTGTCTCATGTTCTTGCGAGGCAAATAAATAGCTTTAATAGACCTAAATGTATTTGGGCTTTGATCAACGGATTTTCAAAGCTGTTCGAGAACAACTACATAATGTCATGATTTATATCAACTACTGTGTTCATGTACTAGATCTTAGTCTATCTGGAGAAAAAGAAAGACTAGGAGTTCATTCAACATTAGAGTTATGATATTGCACTACTTAACAAATCATGCTAACTAGTACACTATGGTGAATATAGGCTATTATGGTCTGGGACATACAGTGTGCCATTTTTAAGTTTCCAAAATATCCTTTTGTTTCATTGGAAACCATTAAGAGACATTTTAAAACCAAAGATTAAACTCCTACCTTAAAGAACCATCCACATTATAGTATGCAATGAGTTTTCAGTTCATTGCTAAATAAGAAACATTTTCTAGCACCTTTACTTTTAATAGTTTAGTATTCATCTTTTACAAATACATTTGTTTTTTTTCATGTTTCATTTTTATTGGACATTTCTGCTGAACATTTCTACAGAACATTTCTAACAAATGCATTTGTTCATGAACGTTCATTAATGTTTTCTCTTTTTTTTTGGAGTTGTTGTTGTTGTTTGTTCTTATTGTTATATTCATTAAAGACTCTGTTAGCTCAAACGTATAATTTGGATTTTTGGTTAGCTAATGTTTAGTTTAATAACCCGATTTTAATGAATAAGGTGTTGTTAGCAGTGAAAATTGTTCAAATTAAACCTGACTTGGCTCAACTTGTTATTATTTCAATTGTTTTGTTTGTTTTTATGTGGATGCAAAGCAGACATGTCATCCTGTAGGGCACGGTAGTGAAGCCAACAACAAAAGAACAAGCTCAAAGACAATTTAGCACATTTGTGCACAGTTTCATTTGATGTAAATTTGGATTCTTATTAAAAATATATATAAATAAATAAAAACACAACTAAACAAATTGCATTACAATAGGGTGCCTTGCTCCCCTAAATACATGAGAACACAACTGATTGGCGAAGCAACATCTCCTGAGATGTTTAAAAAGTACATTAAAAGGTCCAAATACAAAATGTAAGGAAATTTACTTGAGTGACCAAATAATATTTGAGTAAAGAATAAATATTTTTAAAGTGGTACTTAAATACAGTAATTAATTTCAACTGTTATATGTCCCATGCCTGGTTAATGTAGAAAAATGTTTGCATTCTTTTGGTGTACTCTGTATTCTCAAAAATATGACAATTAAGATTTGACTTGAATAGAATAATCCATGGAGGAGTCTATAGACGAAACGCTGCTAACTGTGATACTAACATGGTGTAACATGTGATTCCTGCACATAGCCACACTCGGCTGTATTTGGGAAGCTAGCATGCGGTTTGGGACATTTAAGTTTCTTCCCGATGCGCATCCGAAGGTCCGTGTCATGATTCCGGCGTCTCCACGTGGAACATGGTACTATGAAGAATTACTGGGCCAGTCATTGTAGGTCATATTCGTGTTTTTTTTTTCCTTGTGGCGTTATCTTCTCGACACGGGAGCGCGCTTTACTCGCGGCTCTTTGGCGCCACTCGAAGAGAAAGCGCGTAATCGCAGTGGGATCTGCGGCCAAAGAGCGTCCGGCCCTTGTCAAGCAGGAACAGTGAAATATTCTCCTCATATTATCCGGGCCAGTGATGATATTCAGAGAGAGAGAGAGATCGACAGAGAGAGGAGGAGAGAGAGAGAGAGAGAGAGAGAGGGATGGAGGGTTTAGAATAAGGGATGGGGTGGATGGAGTTGGCTAACGCATCACGCAAAAACATCATGACGTTAAAACTCCATTCAGTGGGGGGAAAGACGGGAATCATTTCCACCCAAGGTGATGAGAACACCAGACTTCATAATGCCAATGTGATGGAATGAGGACATCTTGAGGAATTTCTAATTGTTCCGACGACACTAAATAAAACTTCATATCCTTTCCACAGATATTATTCAGAGCAAATCTCTCACATCCCTTATCAAGTGCGCGCCATTCAATTAAAATACAATGCAATGCTAGTCCCCCCCCTGCTATTCTATAATTAGGCACGCAAGATTATATTCTCAGTTTTTTTCTTCTCTCTAGGAATTTCCCCATAACTGCGCATTTTGAGGGCATTGCTCGGCTGGTTAAACATGGCCATTTCCAGCTGTTAATTGATGCGATTACGCATTTGTGCGTAATGGTCGCGGAGGTCCCGAGCTCCACATCAATCACTCCTGTATTGACCTGACGGGGGCTTTCTCCTGTTTTTTTTTTTTTTTTTTTTTCTTTTCTTTTCCGCGCATGCCCAGTGGGAGCGCTCAGTCCTTGTAATAGAGAGAGATGAAAACAGATGTGGGGTCTGTTTATCCTCCTTTGGACGAAAGTTACGGAATACTGGACCTATACGTAAAAAAATAAACAAATAAACAAACAAACAAACACATGACCATGGTGGTAACACGCAATCTTGTAATGTATGAATCAGAATGAGACATGGCTTATGATTTCATATAGGTGATGGAAGATTATGCAGCCTATAGGAGGAAATTTATAGCAGACGAGTTATACAGTGTGTGTGTGTGTGTGGGGGGGGGTATTATAATAGAATATTAGTTCATAATGTTTATTTTTTTTTCTTCCTGATAAGAAAAATCATACATAAGTGATCAGACGTGTTTACTCGTGTCGCCTGTTAAAAGACTATGTATGTGATTTATTTGCTGTTTTTCCCAGCCAAACTGGTTTTAACCACACTGACAGACTGATTCCTTTAAAGCTTCTTTTAAAGATTTAAAATGGTCTAATGCGCACACGCGCACACACACACACACACACACACACACACACAGACAGACAAAAAAAATCCTGAGAGGACAGGGGGTGTGCAAAACACATCTCAGGAAAATCGCACTGTAGATGTGATTGGCAAACACATTATTCTATCCGAGCGTCCCGGGATTATCGTGACGTCACGCCGGTACCCTGCATGGATGAATGCTAAAGAACTATAGAGGCACAAAATAATGCCACAAGCAGAAGTCCATATCTTGCAAGTGTTACGTTATCCTTTAAAGCTTTCTTCTGCTCTAGCAACAATATTTATTTATTTTATTTATTTATTTTTTTTGCACTTGATTAGGATTTACTCTGTGCTCCCTTAGGGGGATTATTCAAACATATAAAACTAAGGGGCAGGCGTAAACAGACGCAAGTACAGCTATCTATTATTGAGAGAAAGGCCGAGTGTGGAAATGCGCGCAAGACGGTGGATTTAAACCAGATTTGGCTTCAATCGATCAGCGGAGAAGAATATTGCTGATGGTAACCAAAGACGCAGCTATGTCTTTCTCTCAATTTGGATATCCTTACAATGCAACTTCTCAGGTAAGCAAAAAAAAAAAAAAGGTGTCATTTAGCCTATTATTGTACTAAAGACGTAACCATAGCATACCTCCATATTATCTTCAGTTCACTTTTGGAGTGCAGTACAATATGGGTGGTTTTCTGTCATGCACTTCAATAAATTCGATTGTTCTCCGCAACATGTGTTGTGTCGTATGTGTAATATTAGGAACATTGCTCAATTTGAATTATGAATGAACTCACGTGTTGTTGTGGGGTGACAAAACCCTGTGTACATTACCTTTAAGGTGTAATTACAGAGAGACTCGGCTCCTCCCTTTACTCTATAGTGTGCGTTAAATTGATGGAGCCTCCTCAACTTTTAACCATGTGCGAGTTCACGACTATAAACTTCAACCGGTCTTTTCGCGCAGTTATCTGTAAAAAGCCTTCTTGTTATGGCTTCTAGTAGGTCAAAACATAAAAATTAGAAAGTAGCTGTGTTTCTCTCTCTCTCTCTCTCTCTCTCTCTCTCTCTAAAAACAAGAGTTGCATCAACTTTTACGCGCATTATTTATTTCCGCCGTCTATTCAAGGACAGTTTTAGAACATTCACAGACAATATAAATGACAGTTATGAGCCTACAATAATTTATTTAAGAAAAATAGGTTAAATAATGTGGAGAAAAAAAAACATACGACTTACCTTTATAGGCTAGATACATAGCCTGTGTTATTCTTTTCTTCTTTTTTGTTTCTTTCTTTCAAATTTACCTACGATATAGTAGGTCTAAACAAGTGCCTTTAGCAACGCATAAAAATAACGTCTCCTTCCGTGATTTTCTTCATGCAGTTTTTCGTGTCGTCAAAGCCCAGTACGACTTGCTGCGATTCGATTTCCAGGTCGGTCCCGGACGGCTCGAGCGCTCCCCAGGCCGCCGCAGCCGCCGCCTCCTTCTGCTGTCCGCCCGCCTGTGAGAAGCGGCTGGTATCCGGAGCGCGCGCGGAGCTGAGTGCGGCGCTCGGGATGTACGGCTCCCCGTACGCGCCGGCACACGCTTACGCCAATTACTTCCAGTACGGAGCGGATTCCTCTGCCATCTACTCCACACTGGTACGCCCTGAGCTCAGCACAAAACACGCAGACATGGCTCCCCGATCGATCAAGACTGTCCGTGCACTATCGATCACTTATCGGTGTTTAGAACTCCAAGCAGTCCAGTAAAGAAGAAACAGATAAGGGATAATCGTCCAAAAGGACGTGGGACACGTTCTTTTAGTCTGTTTTTAAATTAAATTATTTATTTATTCTTTTTTATGGGCAACTGTTAGAAATCAGATCAGGTTTATAGGTATAGTTTTATTAGACTGTCACTAAAAAATACAATAAAATCACAGTCCACCCTCACAAGACAGAGATGCAAAGCTTATTATAAGTAAGTACGACTATATATATATATATATATATATATATATATATATATATATATATATATATATATATATATATATATATAATCAAATATTTGTTTATTTATTCGTATTATTTTGGTAGTGGCCTAATTTCAGTGTCTACTTGCCCTCACACACGGAATTAACACCTACACTATGGGAGTTAACGCTGTACAGCATTCATTTGGGTCCATATAGACTTCCAAACTGCATAAAAGTTAATTACTCACTATAGATTTTTCTGCTCATCTACAAATTGCCTCAGGTGTGTTAATTAAACAGGGAGCACACGGATGTACATTTGGGGCTTCTCCAGAAACTACTGCTTTTCCAGAAGTGTGTATATATAAGATTTTTTTTGTACAAGAATTAAGAGTATAAAAGCGCCTAACTGTATTCGTATTGTTCTTGTGGTGTTTTCTTCCTTTAATATGTATGTTGCATCACAATGGTTTGTGTTGTACTTTTCGGTGTAGTGATTGGACCTTAAGGTGCAATTACATATGTTCAATAATTTTCTGGTTGTCATGTATAAAGTACAAATTATGTCCCCTTGATGGTACCATGCCATCAATACAGTTTGATACCTTTATTTTCTAAATGTATAAGAAAGTATGCTTCGTTCTGTACTTTATTGTATCTGTACAATAACAATGCTGTTAATTTGTTCTATTGGCAGAATCCTCAGTATGATATTAAGGAAAGCACAGGAAGCCTTCATAGTGGGATCAGCCAGCCCAATGCTTACTACCCATATGACCACTCACTGGGGCAGTATCAGTATGACAGGTAAAGTGACAATTATAGAGATGTTCTATTCTGAGAAGATCAGAAATTCTTGTACAATGCAAAAGTGTTCATTTTCCATTCATAATTAATAAGCCAACCGTTCTCAGGTATGGGACCGTCGACTTTAACAACTCAGCCAGGAGGAAGAATGCCACACGCGAGACGACAAGCACTCTCAAGACATGGCTTTACGAGCACCGCAAGAATCCGTATCCAACCAAGGGTGAGAAGATCATGCTGGCCATCATCACCAAGATGACCCTCACCCAAGTGTCCACCTGGTTCGCCAACGCCCGAAGAAGATTGAAGAAGGAGAATAAAATGACTTGGTCACCCAAGAATAAGGCCGTAGATGACAAGAAGGATATTTTGGATAAGACAGACCAGGAATCTGTCACCAAAGGTATCTGCTCTCTATATCTTCTATAAAACACACAGTTTATTATAATGAATGCCCCCCCTGCCACTCCCACAAATGCTGGTAATTTACTTGTCTGAGAACTAATCTTTGCAGTACTTCTTTCTTGCCCAGATTCTAAAGACTGCAAGGAGGATCGGGACCTCCATCTTAGTGACCTTGACAACATAGAAGATGAAGATGAGGACTGTGACAAGCTGGACAGTGACTGTGAGAAACCCAGCCAAGATATGGCCTCGCTTCCTCTGCCCTCTCTGGCCATCTCCAGTCCTCCAAAGAGAGACTGCAGCTCTGACCTTCCTTCCCCGTCCAGCTTCCCTGCATTCCCCTGCAAAGTGAAAGGTGTTATGGCACTCGTTCCTGACTTGGACACTTCAGTCTCCAAACAGCAAACAGAACAGCTTTCAGCTTTACATCCTGCCTCCATTGGTCCGATTTCCCTGCCTAATTTCCAAGTACTCGATCAGAAGCCTAGGATTTGGTCCTTGGCCAGAACCGCTGCTACTGGAATGACACAGCACAGACAGGACTTACAAACTGAATGCCAGCTACAAGCTGCTCGGGTGCCAATGGTGGGGAGAGGTGTGCACTGTGCGGGTTCCAAGGGTCTCCAGGACCCCACAAACTTGGGGAACTCTGAGAGCTTGTTTGAAGAAGGAGCACCAGGGTTGAATAAGGTGTACAGTGCAGCAAACTACAGAGGCCTACAACTCCACTGTTCCTCATACCAGGCTGTGACAGACTCCTATCAGTACTCCACTATGGAAGGTAGAGAATGCAGGAGCAGTTGCCTCTCTTCTTAGAGATATTTGAGTGATTTTTAAGCCGTCAAGCCCAGTAACCAGATGTGGTACCCTTAACTGCACATCGTTTGTAACTTAAGTATGTATCTTTTACCTGGAACAGTGAATGTAGTGTGCCTTTAAAGTATAACTCGAAAAGGTAATTAGAATTTGATTAATGTACCTTAAGTAATTTGCACATGTACAGAGATTATTAAAGGTCCAATAGATGTTCCCTTGAGCACACCACCCCAGTGACAATAAAATGTACACTTTTGTACTAATTTTATTGAGAGTGTGGCAAATGTAGTTTTGTCATATCTTGACACAACATCTTGTAGGAGCAGCTCTATTATGGATAATGGCTTGAAAAATCAATTAAAAGTACAATTTCCTTCAGCCAAATTCACCCATGCATTATGGACTGGCCATTTGCCCGGTTTCCAACTTGTAGTGTACAGATTGCAGATGTGTCCTGCATGTCTTTTAGGATTCTGCAGTGGAGGCAAGTCAGAGACAGAGTCCTCCGAGCTCAGTGACGCGTGTCTAACGCTGCAGGATGCCAAGACAACCGCTTTCAGACCTGTGATGAAGAGGTGAGGCAGGTGAGCCCATTCAGGATGCACACACACTCGCACACAAAATGTTGTCTTGCTATCCTTGTGAGGACCATCCTTTCATTGATATAATTATTAACACAGCTAATAAATGCCATGTTTGCACCTACATAACCTTAACCTCAATAACCAAAAAAAATAACGTTCGGCTCTTTTTTTTCACCATGGCAACCAGCCAAATGTCCCAACCAGTTCAAAAGGGCCAATGATTCCAATCCTTGTGGGGACATGTCTTCCTAAAAGGCTTTCTACCAAACTGTACACATTTATTTATTTATTTATTTTGAATATACAAGCTTTTAAATCCAATCATGTGCCATTACAAAATATCCTCCTCACTCCTAGTCAGCAAACACATTGTGACTGATGGCATTACAAGCATATGATGTAAGCAAATGGATCATATGCATATCTATGAGCAATCATTGGATCACTCTCCCTTCAGAGTAATAAATCTCTAGCTCAATCAAAATCTGCACATACTGTACAAAGTACCAAAAGATATTAGATGCATTAATATATATGTATATATATATATATATATATATATATATATATATATATATATATATATATATATATATATATATATATATATATATATAAATGTGAGTATATTTTCTTCTTGTCCGTAGGTTGACCGAAGCGCTGTCCTTAAGCACCGGCACGTTTCTGTAACTTCATTTATTCACTGTGGACCCGAAATAAAGAAGATGAAGAGTAAAGCGCGTGACCGACCGGACCTCGCCATGTGCGCGCGACCAGCCAGCCGCTTTGTGAACGCGGAGGTAGCCAGCATTTTGCACAGTATGATTCTTGACGGTGTTAATGACTTTATGCAATGTTTAAAAAAAATGCAACAACTTATATTAAAAAAAAAATGTCCGTGACTTCTGATGTCCGCACCGGCAATCGTAATTTAGTGATCTTATTTATTATTATGTATTTATAATTTTAATATTCTCCCTCTATTTATTTCGCACCATGGGTCCGCTCTGTGTTTTGTTGTGAACTTTATTTCCTGTTCTCAATGTTTACGTGTTTTTTAACTTTCTTTCTTTTTTTTTTTTCTTTTTTTTTGAGGACAAACGTGAAGCGTATTGTTGGTCTTTTTAAAAACTGAATATAGAAGCCTAAAGAGTGCTCTATATTCCCTGGAGGGAGTCGGGTGTGTGTGTGGGGGGGGTGTAATATTATAATAATGACCATCAGTATTGCATTTATAAGCTATTTTATATCAATGCATTTTTTCCCAGGTCTGTCATTTCTGTGTCATATTTCCTTGCTTACTAATGGTCTGATTAAACGTTTTCAAACTCTTCACTTAATCCAACTTCATCTTCTTGAATTTTGGAGGGTTAATTAGAAACTATTTAAATAGTTTGGAGAATTGTACACTTCGCTTTCAAGCACAAGTATATCTGAATGCAGTACTAATTTGTACACCAGAGTAATATGAAGGCATCTGCAATCACAAAGCTCTAGCAATGTCTCGTTGTTATGCTCAGTGCTGAATGAACCATACAGCGTTGAATGACCTCACATTACTGAAGGAAAAAAAAAACATACAGTATGTAATATAATCTGTCTAGAAAATATTTGTGAACAGCTGGATTTGGGCCTATATATACACTGTAAGTGTTGTTCTTTCTGTATCGTTCCTTGTCACTGGTGTGATATCAAGTGTACCACCATCATTTGCACCTTCACTACCTATCTTTTTACTTTTTACAAGTACCTGATTGTGCATATACATATACAATTAGATTTTAGAGTAAACATTTAAGGATACATCAGTGTCCCTTGAGGTCAGTCAAGTACCTAAAATATATTTAAAGCTACAATACTGTAGGTGTATATTTTATGGTACCACCATAGTGACATGGAAGGGTGCAGTTCGGTACCTTTATATATATATATATATATATATATATATATATATATATATATATATATATATATATATATATATATATATATATTATTTATATATTTTTTTTCTAAGAACGTAGGCCTATGTAAGGATGCACACAGCAAAATCCACAGTGATTTAACACCCAGAGTGTTGAATATACACCCTACATTGTTTATAAAAGTCGATTTGGACCCAAATTAACACTCTGGGTGTTAATCCAACACTAGGGATTTTCCTGTGCAGTTCTACGGGCTATTTTGAGGGTTCTTCATGATCTTTGTATAGGCCTATGTAAGGGTTTTAGCTTTTGAAATTGTTCATGTTTGGGACCTTTCTGAAAGCAAACACTATTTTGCAAGGTTCATCACACCACCAAAACTAGTATATTCTCAGAGAAAGTTTTAAGTTTGGCACCAACCAAAATTGATACAAGTTAAACCGACCAAAGATTAAACTGTATTTCATGTGGTATTTGGGGGGTTAAAGCATGTGATAAAGGCTCTTCAGAAAACTTGATTGTAAAGAGCTATAGTCCGTTTGGGAGAGTGTGTGCTGGCTTCATCAGAAAATTTCAATAATACAGTACAATAAATGTCAAATTATGTCATATGCAGCTGATGATAAACCATATAGACTACTGCATGTCAACTCAATAAGGACATTTTTATTAGATGATTGCTTGTATCAGGTGTAAAATCAAGTTAGTTAGTTAGTTCTATTAGACATTGTGCATGGCATTAGTGTCCACGGAAATTGGACCCTAGTTGTTGCCACCATTTTAAGAAAAGTCCAAAACAACAACAACAACAACAAAAACAAAAAAGTAAAATCTCTTGCGTTTTATTTTGCACTATGTGTTACAGAATAAATTCAGACCACGAACAGAGACAGTAACAATGGGTCGGAATAATAAAGCTATGTAAAGGTAGCGCGCTTCGAGTATTTTCTTTTCTTCTTCTTCTTCTTTTTTAATTTATTAGAATTTTTTATTATTATTATTGTTGTTATTATTAAAGGTCAGTGGAGCTTGGTTTAAGATGATCCGCCAGGATCTCCGGTTCTGTGCAATCTGTCTAAATATAATCTACACATAATCTCTCAGGGTCGTATTCAGAATACTGTTTTGATTAAGGGAAAGTCGGAGCTGGACATGGTCCATAATGACATGGAGAAGAATTTAAGAGCGCGGTATTAATGTTTAATGAAAAACGGACTCCTTCTGATTTGCAAATTCAGGGATCTGATATTGCAGAGTCACTCTTGATTTATCCTCGACCTGAATCTCCCAAAGGAACGCATTTAATACTCGGAACACGCATTTACATAGTAAACAGGCTAGTAAGCAATATTAAACAACCCAAAGACAAAACGCAGACAGTAAGCTGCAGGGCCTGCGTGTCCTCTCATTCACAACCTGTGTAGGTCTCATCAACATTTTTTTTTCTTCTTGGGAGAAGGCTATATGAAATATTAAAGAGAGAGTTAATTAAAATGAGGATGTAGAGCAAAGCTGCCAAACCTGATTGAAGGTAGTGATGCATGCGCAGAGGGATTAGAGCTGCACTGCGTTAAAAAAAGGGAGGGAGGGGGGCTGGGGGGCAGCAAAAACGGCATCAAGCTCAAGCAACCACTAATAGAGCAATTAAGAGGCTGTCTTACATCGGCTTAACACAACCTTAAACCAGGGCACGAGAGAGAACGGAGGCATTTTAGACAGTGGCGTGTGTGTGGTCCTTGGATTTTAAGTATCTAATAAAGTATCGCAGCAGATTAAAAAATATTAATAATAATAATAATAATAATAACAGCAACGACAATTATTTATATTATTATTATTATTAGTAGTAGTAGTAGTAGTAGTAGCAGCAGCAGTAGCAGTAGCAGTAGTAGTAGCCTAGTAGTTGTAGTCGATTTATTTATTTATTTATTTATTTCCTCCTCCGAATATGCGTAATGGAATGGATCGTCGCAGGATGAGCGTTATGCGTTAATCATAGCGCATTTAACAACAACAACAACAACAACAATAATAATAATAATAATAATAATAATAATAATAATAATAATAATAATAATAATAATACATTTTATAGGCTTTTTAACATCCGTACTGCAGACGAAGGGAAAAAGTTTTTCGATTTACGTTCATTAGAAACTTTAACATCAGTTTCAATGCATTTAGTGGGCGCTGTGATTAGACCTCAGGGAGAAATGCAGTTTCCTCCTTCCATTTTCTTCACACACTTGCTCTGCTTCTTTTACAGGACTTCTTCTACCACAGGTGAGTGACAGGCTCGGTTAGTGCGCATGCGCGCGCCATGCGCAAAGGATTAGACGGATATTTAATTCACAAGGACGCACTCACACCACCGGCTGTATGCTGAATTCTAGTGGATATGTAGCACGACAGCCAAAATACAACATATGGGAGTTTTTGAACATTTTAATGGGTCTTGAGCTGTGTGGATGCTCAAAGTGTCTTATTAGGTCACGGGATCCTAATCCGGTTCCTGGAGTACCCAGTGTTTCCCCTGCTTAACACAACCACTTAAACAAACAAGGGATTATAGTTAGCTGATTAGCTGAATTAAGTGTGTTAGAGCAGTCAAGACACTAAAATCTGCTGGACAAGAGTTGTTCTAGGACCAGTGATGGGAAACTGTGTATAATGCTATAACATCTGAGGACCACAACATGTTTTTGACCCTTCTAACTGACTTCTATTTCAATAGACAAGTACACCATGTACTTTTAGATACCGATTTTATTTACCCTCAATTAGACTGTTAAAATGCAGATGTAAATCAGTACCAAATCATGTACTAATATGTATTAGTTTGCATATTTACAAGCCAGAGTAGTTTGCATATCAAGGCATGGTGTTGTCTGTAAGATCCACTGTCACTAAGTTTTGCAAATTACATTGTTGGGGGGAAAAAAGATGCCCTTTTTGTGCCACAGCCTCTGAAAAGCTGTGACTTTTACTGTGTTCTTGTTAGCTTATACACCTGTTGTTCAAATGCAAATCTTTATAGACATGTATAGCTTTTTAAAAGACATGCTCGGCATCTTTATGATTAGAAATGTGAACTACTATGAACTATTATTAATATATTTCTGTCATATGAAATTTACAGTATAACTTACACGAATGATCCCTTCAGATGGTGACATAGGGGGAGGGGGAATCTGGCTATACAGTTTAACAGACAGCACCCCTTTTATGATGTGCAAAGGTCAATGAAAGGGTAACCATTGAAAAGTAGGTTATGAGAAGTTTTTTTTTTTTCATGTCTTCCTCTCATTTTTTCCCCTCATGTATTGAGCATACCGCCACTTTATATAACTCACTAACTGATTTGGACATGCCACGAATCACCAGTTGTATCTAAAAAGCCCTGTAATCGACTAAAAGACTTTGCCAAAAGACCTGCAAAAAGAGGCCTGGCTGAAGGTACCATTTGATTTGCACAAAATAGAGTACTTGTCAGAAAAGGTCTCTATGAGGATGGCTCTGGGTTCAAATGTTGATGAGTGGGACAAGCAGCACACTTCATTACATTTTGTCAAAGGGTGCAATGAAAAGTGAGTAAGCCTTTGTTCCTGTGCATGTCTCCCTCTATGGAATTCTGGGTCTCTGATGTCGTTACCAGTGTCTCTGCTAATGAGTTTTGTCAAAGATAATTACGGGCTGTCGGATGAAAGGGTGTCTTTGTGCGGCCCGCTAGTGGACGGTGCATTTTTGACCTTCCCCGTGCACTTTGGGTGACCCATTCCTGATGCCCAGTTTAAAAATGGTGGACATAAAAACAATGGTGTCCTGGACCAGTTTAGGATCTGTTCTGTAACATTTACTCACCCAAGTGTTTCTACACGCACGCACACGAAACACACACACACACACACACACACACACACACACACACACACACACACACACATGTGTGTGTCTGTCGTACACTTCTGATCCTAATTCTCCAGGCTGCAACATAGATTGGCACAAAAGGAAAAGAATAAAAGAGGAAGATTGAGACTGGAAGGGAAAATATATTGAAAATAATTTAATTGGGAACAAAAATGAGATGAGACTCTCCATATTTAAGTGTTGCCTGACTTTCATTCTTTCCTCTCGCAAAGAACTCTTTAGATTTCTTTGGACCAAAAAGCACTGCAAATATAATCTAGGATAAATCTATGTACCAAAAAACAGACTTCATGTTTCTGTGATTGTGGTGCCATTTAACCTTGAAAATTTAACTTTTTAAGGTTTCTTTACCAACCGGCTGCCTTTTGCTCTTTAATGAGTAACAGACAGAGTTGAGAATTCGAGCATAGAATTAGCAAATACACAAACTGTATATTAGCATCCATGCTCATGCCACGAGGACACTAGACACCTTCTAATGATTTACTTATGATTATTTAGAATAATCATTTACTTTTCATCTACAATTTGGGTAACACGGTTGTGATAATCATAAAAAGTGACTACTGACCATCAGGCTATAATAAACTATCATTGAGAATACAGAAATGGAATGCGAGATCAATCAATCGTTCAACATTTATTGCTATAGCACATTTAAAAACAACCAAAAGTTGACCAAAGTGACACTCACACTTTACACTCCTAAAATGACCATAATCTCCATGCATCAAAGGACAATTATATGCATTCATATAAAACATTCAATCGAGTCACAGGATCTAATATGTAGCCACAGAGAAGCCACGATCTCCTTTAGGTTTCACTCGAGATTTTGGGATATTTAAAAGGAAATCATGAGATCTTAGAGGTCTTGCAGCATGATGATGCTGTAAGAGGTTGGAAATTTATTCTGGAGCAAGTCCATGTAAACCTTTTAAAAACCATTAGCAAGACCTTGAGATCTTACTTTTGTTCTTTTCATGACCAAAACTGACTGATGCAACCTCCTGGTGAACTCCAATATTGCAAATATTTTAACTGATGAACGTGTTGAGTGGATGTTATGGAGTTAAAATGTCTTTATATATATATATATATATATATATATATATATATATATATATATATATATATATATATATATATATATATATATATATATATATATATATATATATATATATATATATATATATATATATATATATATATATATATATATATATAAACCTTCATGTAGATTACACTTTCTCTTGAAATATATGTTCTTTCATTAGTTATAGTGGACTGGAACAAGCATAACTTTACAAAACAAAGTACATAACTTATGCCTTTGCTTTACAATGAAATGGCACCTCAAACATGTTATTGTGTGTACCCCCATCATCTGTTTGGGTACATTAATATATAATAATATATATATATATATATATCATAGCACAGTACAAGTGCTAATAACATTCTTAGAAATGATCCCAATCAATTTCATGAACTATTCATAATATTCTACGATTGTGAGAAACATTCAGAAAGTCTTGGCCATGAAATGAGAGAATGTTTCTGCTAAACGTATTTACATTATATTCGTTATATAAGTCCAAACATTCAAACCCTGATGTACTTGGATATATCATGCATGCATCAGGGCATGTGGTTTTATTTTTCATGTGATATTAGATCACATTATTCACATGGATTTACTTGAGTTCACGTGTAATTTCAGATGAAATCATGTTCACGGTTTCCCAAATGTGATCACACATTACTCTCAATCACATGTGAAATGTATGTGATTTTTCTGTAAGGGTATACAGAAAACATAATAATGCAGAACTTCTCAAAGTACATGTTCTGCATTCTTTCGTGTTCTGCCTTTCAGCGCAATCAACTATCCTGAGCATTAAATACCAGAGATTAGAGTGTGTCTAACAATGTTTACTGAGTATCTCCACCAGGTTATGATCCATCATCACCTCCGATAAATCTCGGTGTGTAAGTGGGAGGCAAAATTTCACAAAGTGCATGCCTTCATATCAGTGGTGGTCTTCTCAGTGCCCTTAGAAGTATTCCTAGACTTTCATATCATTCATGTTTCAACATTAT